>CM059866.1:10320775-10920775 GCA_030490815.1 Acer saccharum | reverse complement strand
TTGATGAAAATACATTAGTACATTGCATGTGGGTCATAGATTATAGATAAGCACTGACAAGTGCATGCAGACCGAATAAAAGCAATTGAATCTAATGGTCCACATACAAGCAGTGGTGGATCCAGGAATTTTAACCAGGTGAGGCACTTGAACAAAATAACAATTATATTATAAAAAATTATTAAAAATTAAGATCATAGTAAAATGAGGTTTTTTTTAAAACAAAAAATGAGTTTTTTTACATAAAGAAAAATTTATGATATACTGAAGTTATATAAAATAAAGAACACCTACTCAAGATGAACAAATAATCTTATGTTAAAAAAATTAAAGTAAAAACAAGAAACACTATTAAAAATAAAATAACAACAAGAAAACAACATAAACAATAAATTGCAATACTTATTCTTCTTAAAATAATAAATTACAATCTAATTTTATAATAAGAAATTTTGTTTTATATTTATAATGAATTCACTTTAAATTTATACAAAAATAATTGATAATAAATATTACTAGTCATGTTTTTATTTTTTTTATTCTTCTAATTATTGGTAAATTATTGATTTATTGATTCGAAATAAATTAAAACTATAAAATAAAGAAAAATACTAAGGATAAAATAAAATGAATCATAAAATAGATGGACTGTTTTAATATAATAAATTAAAATTTGAGATGTTAGGGTTCATTGATTGGAAATTAAAATTATTAGAAATAATAGAAGTTCAAAATAATAATAGATAATTTAACATAAAATAAATTGAATTAAGTAACCGCAAATTGAAAGTAACTAAGAAGTTGACACTGGCGGAAAAGAGAAAATAAATTATTTTGTTTCAGAATAAGATGAAAATTTGAGAAAGAAATTGGAAAAGATGGTAAAATAACGTAATTTGGAAAGCTGTGCTGTGTAATCTCCAAGACTCCAACTTCATTTGACAGGTCAAATTCCATGGCTCCAATGTAGCTAGAGAGCCCCTCACAAAACATTCTGTTAAGTAGAATTAAATTATACTTGTAGTGTTTATCTAGATCATGTATTTTTTTTTTTAAAGTTTTTTTTAACCATTGATAGGATTCGAGCCGCTGACTTGGGAATTATTTACCTAAACTTTAAACTTATCCATCTACCACCTGAGCTACACCTCTGGGGCACCTATTATATGAACTATATAAACTTTGATTCGGTGAGTCAACCCTAAAAAATGAACACACAAAAATAAAATATATAAAATATTGCTAAGTCGATCCAAAAAAATATATTTGGTTAGTTCAAGAATTGTCAATGGAGTAAAAGTCTTTTTTGGGCTGAAAGATGGAAAACGAAATGGATTTGCACTACACTGAGTTGCACAAGCAATTGAACCCAGATCTGAATCCAAGCTGGGCCAACCCACAAGTCTAATTGGGCTCAAATTAATAACTATATTATAATCCATCAATTCTTATATATATATATATTTTAAATTGTCTTTCGTTTTCGAGAAAAAAAAAATAATATTGTATTTCAATTTGCAGTAATGGATATTAACATCCTAAATTTCCTAAAAATGTTTAGCCGTTAATGTCTTAGGTTCGAATCGCTTGAAAAGTGTGAGGATCCTAGGGTAAGAGTTGTATTTCATATCATACTTTTTGGAATCTAATCTCGACTGGTCTCCGACAAACCTCTAATCGCGATGTATCAGTTTAAAAAAAAGAAAACCATAGTCAATTTGTTTATATATATATATATATATATATATATATATATATATATATATATATATATATATAGGGGTTGAATCCATGGCTCTATTTTTTTCCACAATTTTTGACACATTTTTATGGCCCTAAGATCTAATCGGATTGAAAGGTTTAGATTTCATGATTTATTCTCTTTGCTTCTCTCTACTTAATTAAATTTTGAATTAAATTCCTCTCTCCTCTCTCCTAATTAATTCCAGCAAAATGTTTTCCCTTGATTCTTTCCTTTTTCCTCTTTCCTCCTTTCTCTAGGCAACTGTTATTACATTTTTTTTTTTTTTAATCTCTCCTCTTTTCTCCTATTTTCTCAAACCTCTCTTGATAATATGTATTTTTTAGTAAAGAATATTATGATAAGGTTCTTCAAAAAAATATTTCACAATTGTTGAATATATCTCCAAAAGGCCAAAGCATTCTTAATTTAAGTAATAAAAAAAATGTATAAGATAAACATTTTTGTAACTAAAAAAGATGAAGAGAAAATGTATGATATGATTTACCCTGTACATTAGTTCAATAAATAAATAAATTAACAAGAAATGAACTGAATTTAAATTTTATGAAATTTTATGTAGAAGTGATAGTCAAAAGAAGTTAACTTTTGAAGAGAGATTCGGGTAAGAGCATTGAGCATGAAATCTAAACCACTCAATCCCATTAGATCCTAGGGCAATAAAAATGTGTCAAAAATTGTGTAAAATAATGGGGCCATGAACCCTACCCCATATATATATATATAGTCAATTTAATGTAATTGCTAGTGTGGAGTCATGCCTTTTTGTACCAAGGAAATATATTTTATAGGATTTTTAAAAAAAAAAAAAAAAAATTGTTTTTGTTTTGTTAAAATAAAATTTAATTACTATTAATCGCTAACTATACCAATTATGTATAGAGATACCTGAACCTTTTCCATGTACCTTTCCAATCTTCAATCCTCAATTAAAACAAGAGAATGTTTCTTTGTTGAAAGGTAAATGAACCTTTTCCATATCCCTTTCAACTAAGTATATTCTTTTATCTTTTTTTTTTTTTTTTTTGAGAAAGGAATATCCATAGAAAACAGCCCAAGGCTAAACAGTTACAACACCTGGATCAGATCCAGGGCATGAAACATGAAAAACATGTTCATGAGAACAACTGGGACTCAGCAGCATAAGACTCAAAAGCACAGCCCAGATCAAAGCCCCACAAACGGGGGAAAAAAAACCCACACACAGGTGGGAAAATCACCCTCACTAAGAGGGAAAACAACTAGGAAACGGACTAAAACCGATCTGGAGGAGGACCACCCAGGTAGCCGGAGAAGATCAACGGCCGGATCGCCGGCAAGGGAACAGCTGGAACGGACAGATCTGGACGATCTGAAATGAGCAATGAAGAGCGGCCCGAACCGGAGGCCCATCGACGACGCCGGAGAAGCCGATCTAGACCCGGCGCCACCTACCCAAGCAAACCACCACCAAGAACAGAAGCCCTCCGCCGAAAAGTAAGAAAGCCGCCGGTGAGACGCAGAGAAACTGAGAGAAAACCTCTGCGGCACTCACCGGATTACCAACTAACCCGCCGACACCCCCTAGGGAGGTGGGATGTCGGCGGCAAAAACGAGAAGAAACTGAGAGGGTTCTGGTGTAGAGAGAAGGCAGAGAAAATATCTGATGAGAGAGAATCATTATATGAATCAAGAGAGTTTCAATATCTCGAAGTTGACCAAGTCCATTTTGCACATAACGGTATTTGACCGGTGCATGTTCACATCTAATGTTATAATTTTTTTTTTTTTTTTTTTATATTAATCAAATTGTTATAAGAAAATAGATTCTCCATTTATATAATTCATTTCTTCAAACCGACCAAAATCCAATTTATTAATTATACAACCACTCTTAACAAAATGAGTGGGTACTTCCCCACATCGAGCCTCACATTTAATATGTATATATATAAGACAAATGCCAAAAAAAACATACGGTATTGATGATGAATTTGTTTTAAAAACAACGTATGAAACACGGGCCTCAATTCAAGTTTTTTTTTTTAAACTAGATTTCTTTTATTGTTGTCTATTTGTAACTCGAAACATCGAATACCTTTTTTTTTTTTTTTTTTTTTACAACAACCACTGTTAGTAAAATGGTTAGGTACTTCCCCACATCGAGTCTCACATTTATCCTATTAAATAACAAAATGTGGGGAGAGACCTATACCTTGTAGTTGGAATTGTATTGCAAGACAGGCCTGTAGGAATTATCATATCTCACCATGTCCTTCTAAGAATAAATCATTTAATTATTTATTATGAGTTGTTTCATGGGAGGTCTCCTACCTAGTACTTGAGTAAGATTTAAAATAATAATAATAATAATAATAATCATTTGATTAATTATGATTCGGAGTAGTTTCGTGTGAGGTCTTCTACTACCCTATAGTTGTGAGAAATTGATAATTTTGACTTTTGAGGGTTACTCAAATTCTATTTTACTTTTTATTTTATTTTATTTTATTTTATTTACACATGGGTATCTCCCCATCTGAAGGAGGTCACCAAGATCTCCTCCAATAGAAAGAGATTTTTTTCACCACCATTGATGGAGCTCCATGCAAGGACGTAATCGGGATTGAAAACTAGGGTAGGCTAGATTTTTTTATTATTATTGAACATTGACATCACCTAGTTAGAAGGGCATAATGAGACATCCCCGTAAAATATATATTCTAAAAAATACTTTACAAAATTTTATTTTATTTTAAAAAATAAAATAAAATTATAAGAGAAACATAAAACACAAATGGGAACACTAATTAAATTATATAATATTCTTATATTAGTTTAATTCATTCTAAATATACTAATACAATGTTTTGAGAAATTTAATAAAATTCATTAAACAATATCGTTACTTTGTAAATTTAAAATTGGATTACTCCTAAAATCTCATTATCTATATTTAACAATAACCCTAAAATTTCAAAACAAAATAAAATATATTTTTTTAAAATAATAAAATAAAATATTTAAAACCATAATATTCACTAAAACATTTCTAATTGTTGATATTGATAAATAGATTGAACCAAAGAATGGGGAGAAATAATTGTTGTTATAGAAAGAAGAAAAAGGAAAAAAAGATTATATGTTTTACTCTTATTAGGAATTAACAGTAATTTTTTTTTTTTTTTTTTTTTTTTTTTTTTTAAACTAATCTAGTCTTTTTTAAGGGGTTCAGGACTAGGGTTGCACATTTTCCCCCGGATCCCCGTTTCCCCGCTTCCCCATCCCCATTTGGGGGAAATTTTTTAGGGAAAAATGGGGAAATGGGGAGGGATGGGGATGAAAATCATCCCCAAATTGAAATGGAGATGGGGATGGGGAGACCCCACCCCATCCCCATTTCCCCATTTTCCCCACTAATATAGTGAAATGGGGATGGGGATGGGGATGGGGGGAGGTACCCCCATCCCCATTTCCCCTAAAATATTATAAAAATAATTATATATATATGTATGTATTTTGTAATGTATTTTCTTTGACATTATTTTGTAATGTATATATATTTGACATTATTTTGTAATGTATTTTCTTTTGCATTTGTAATGGAATTTTTTTTTTTTTTTAGTTTAATTTGTAATTTTCAACTAAATAGGAAAAATGGGGGAATGGGGTAAACGGGGAAACGGGGAAAATGGGGAAATGGGGATGGGGATGGGGGGACCTCCCCCCAAAACTCCCCCATCCCCATTTTCCCCAAATGGGGAAATGGGGAGGGATGGGGAAGGGTTTGAGAAGTGGGGATGGGGATGGGGGGACCTATATCCATCCCCATTTCCCCAATGTGCAACCCTATTCAGGACTTCAGGGTGGGTTTGAGCCCACCCTAGCCCCCACACAGGTCTGTACCTGGCCCCACCGTTGGTTGGTTGAAATGTTTCTTTCTAAAATATATTATTTAATATTTATATATATAATCCGTAAAACCTCAAACAAGGGGTATAATACTATAATGTTTCCACCTTTGACAGTTAGAAGTTTACGGCGCTAACAGCAAAAGATATCAATGTAATATTTTTCAAATTTCAAGTAATTTATGTGTCATTAAACCGAAAAGTGTCATAGCTGTGTAATTATATCTAACCTCAGGGATATTTGTACAATTTTGCCTGACAATAAATATAAAAACAATGGGTACTGGAAGGGAAAGCAACTCTGTCTGCTACTCTTCACAAATGTCACTTTTATAAAAAGTTGTTAAATTTCCAATAATATGAAAGAAAAAAATGCCCATTATTCAGCAATAACAAAATCATCACAACCGCAGCAGGAATCTCCATGGAATGGGGTCATGGATAGCAGAGAAGCATGCAAATGCAGTTCTTGAAGGTGGGTTATGAAAGTGAGTCTCTTTCTGGGGTCTTGGTTGATGATCTGATTGTTTTTGTGAGTTGGGTTCAACTGGGTTTTGCAAATTTTGTTTGTTTAAATTCTGAATTGATGTTTGTGTTCTCGTTCATTGTATTGTATGGTGTTCTTTTTGTTCTTCAAGTTTATAAATAATAATAATAATAATAATTTAGATTGCTGATATAAAAATGTTCTTTGCAGTAAAGTTGACTTTACAAAAAGTTGGTTCAACAGTTTATGTGATGATTTGTTTTTTCTTTTAAATTCAGGAATCTTTTTGACCATTTAATCCAAAATCATGATCATCTCCAAACCAGAGGTACTTTTTTGAACAAGCCCTTTTTCTATTGTATAAATCCAGTTTATATATTATACTGTTCAATTAGAACTAAATTTGTACTATAGCTGATCATGTGTGGGATCCCGATTGACACCGATGTAAAATACAGATCTATTTCATTTTACATCGGTGGTAATTGAGATCCTGGACTAAAAAACTTACGAGATACCACACCTGATAATTTTTATAGTTCGTACTATTTTGTTTTTCAGTTTTTTCACTCAAAGAGTCAAAGAACTCATGCTAGTTAAAGAATAGCATTTAATTTACGCGGTAGAGAAAGGTGAGCTTGACTAGTTCAACAGCATAAGCTACTTGATGTTGATGTTGATGTTGACTTTCAATCTATATTTTGAACACATCGAAAAAGACAGGAAACGTCTATTTGATTAATATAATATGATCATATCATCAAATTGGGAAAAAAAAAAAATGTTTTCCTTCCAATATCTGCAGGAGAAATTGACCATGTCTCTGTACTACTATTCTTCTTTACATTAGATTGTCAATATAAGTTTTTAGAAATCTTAGATTGTTCTTTTTTACAGTTTATTTTGTGAAACTGAGAAAGATTATGGAGATGTTTAAGCAAATTCTCTTACCATTTTTCGGGGTTTTCGCTCTTACAGTTCTCGTTTGTGCCCAGGATCAATCAGGTTTGCTTGTTCTAAATCTCTGGAAAACAATTTCATTTCCCTTTCTTTAACTTTAAGTTAAGGCTTTTCTGTGAATTTTTATGTCAGGGTTCATTAGCCTGGATTGTGGGTTGCCAAGAGATGAGAATTATACCGAAGCAACGACGACGATTAATTATATTTCGGATGCAAATTACATAGAAACTGGCTCCGGGAAGAGCATATTGACTGAATACAAAGTTGCTAAGCAACAGCAGATGTGGTGGTCGGTCAGAAGCTTTCCTGAAGGCATAAGAAACTGTTACAGACTGAATCTTACCAGGGGTGCTAAATATTTAATCAGAGCATATTTCATGTATGGAAATTATGATGACGCGAATAAGGTACCATCATTTGATGTATATATAGGACCTAATTTTTGGGAAACATTAAATTTTGAAAATGCATCTACCGTTAATATCCTGGAGATCATACATGTCCTCCCATCAGATTATCTACATTTCTGTCTCGTGAATACCAATAAAGGGACACCCTTTATATCAGCTTTGGAGTCAAGGCTTCTGAAAAATACAACTTACAAAACTCAATCTGGATCGCTTGAGCTCTATAAACGTCTGGATATTGGTTCAACAACTAATCGAACATACAGGTAAGACATTTTGTATAACCAAAAGTTTTTTTTTTCTTTTTTTTTTTCTTTTTTTTTCTTTTTGCAAGGAAAAAACTGTTTATGTGCCCTGCTTAACTTCTGTGCAATGCCTCAGGTATAAAGATGATGTTTACGATCGAATCTGGCGGCCGTTTAATTTCAGTAACTCAATACAGTTGAGTACTTCGGACACCATTGATGCAAACGGTAGCAACATTTATGAACCAGCACCCATAGCAATGCAGACTGCTGCCACACCAAAAAAAGATAGTCAGCCTTTAAATTTCTTCTTGAATCCTGCCGTTTCCAGTACACAATATTACATTTATATGCACTTTGCTGAAGTGGAAGAGCTACAAGCAAACCAGTTCAGAGAATTTAAAATATCTTTGAATGGGCAGCACTGGTATGGACCTTTCTCACCTCGTTACTTGTCCACAACCACAGTATTCACCCCAGTTGGCTTGAATGCTGGGCTAAAAAATAACTTTTCAATCTACAAAACGGAAAATTCAACCCTTCCACCAATCCTTAATGCTGTCGAGATTTATACGCTAAAGGAATTCTTGCAGTTACAGACAGAGGAACAAGATGGTATGTTCTTTTCAGATATTCCTTTTTATGGTTAATTTTGTGTTAATTTATTATCCGATGATCATCCTTTTCGCGAACTAATTTCTGTATTCATATGGATAGTTGATGCAATCACAAATATAAAGGCAACGTACGGATTGAAGAAAAATTGGCAAGGAGATCCATGCCTTCCTCAAACTTTCTTGTGGGATGGTCTTAGTTGCAGCAACAATAGCAATGATCAGCCTAGAATCACATCCTTGTAAGTTAACTATGCCTTCTAATTAGCATACTATATCTTTCGCTACGTCACCCCAATTCTCTGTTACTGAAGTTATTGAATTGCAATCAGAAACTTATCATCAAGTGGGTTGTCTGGGGGGATAGCTGAATACCTGTCCAATCTCACAATGCTTGAATCTCTGTAAGTATCTCAGTCTCACACAAGTTATTCAGTAATCAATATATGAATGATCGGAAGCAAATCGACTTACTATATCTTCTGCCATCATGTCAGGGACTTATCGAACAATAGTTTGAGTGGACCAGTGCCCAAGTTTCTTTCTCAGTTGTCATCTTTGAAAGTCCTGTAAGTTACCCAGGATTGAAACTATATATGACAGTTTGTTTGTAAGGAAAATTATGGATAGATTTATTTACTTTTTATCTCTTTGCAGAAACTTGGAAAGAAACAAACTCACAGGTTTAATTCCAGCTGCACTCCTTGACAGACAAAACAATGGTTCACTTTCATTAAGGTTTGCTTTTAATTAAAACAATGTCAAATCAGAAATTGTTGATAGCTAACTAGTTTCAATGGAAACTCACTTTTGATATTGTATGGCTTCTAGTTATGACGGCAATCCAGGTCTTTGTTCATCGAATCCATGTAAGAAGAAGAAGAATAGCAGAGTTGTTATTGCAGTAGTAGCATCAGTTGTTGCATTTGTAGTCATTTTAGCTGCATTGATTGTCCTTTGGGTCCTCAAAAGAAGAAAACAACAAGGTTTGGACTTTGGACCCAATTATTGTATATGTTACTAAATGTTTCAAATCATTATCACTTGAACTTGTTATTATATCATCCAGCGGTGAAGATGTATCCCAAGTCAAGCAAAATGTACGAGTCAATGGAGCAGAACAAGCAACAGTTCACCTATTCTAATGTCTTGAAAATGACCAACAACTTCGAAAGGGTTCTTGGTAAGGGAGGATTTGGTACAGTTTATTACGGACGCTTAGATGACACTGAAGTAGCAGTGAAGATGCTCTCTCAATCATCTGCTCAAGGGTTTAAGCAATTTCAATCAGAGGTATAGCTACGTCAAACTCATGACAATCTTGACCTCGTACTTTTTACATTATAAATTATGAGATGACTTTTTTCTTGGATAAGCAATTAGATGTGGTTTTGGATTGTAGGTCAAGCTTCTTATGAGAGTTCATCATAAAGACTTAACAACCCTTATCGGATTTTGTGAAGAGGGCACCAACTTGGCTCTCATCTATGAGTACATGGTCAATGGCAACTTAGGGGAGCATCTGTTAGGTAAGATTATAAGAATCTACTTGAAATCTTTCACATTGTGTTATACAATTTGATTTCTAATAACTTTTTTAATGTAACAGTATTACTGAAATCCATCAATGATACAAAAATTAACTATAAGGTTTAACAATTTTCTTGTAATTATAGATAATGACAAGGATATCTTGAATTGGGAAACGAGACTTCGAATGGCGGTGGAGGCAGCTCAAGGTTAGCAAGCAGAACATTTCATGAATAATTTTGTATTTTCATAATTTTGCCGATCTTTTTAATCATGTCTGTCAGTCTAACTGATCTACATTCAAATTCAGGGTTGGAGTATTTACACCATGGTTGTAAGCCACCAATTATCCATAGAGATGTGAAGTCTACAAATATCTTATTGAACGATAAATTCCAAGCTAAACTAGCAGATTTCGGGCTGTCCAGAACATTCTCGGTTGAAGGAGACACTCATGTATCAACTGTTGTTGCTGGCACCCCTGGATACCTTGACCCCGAGTAAGTAATTCTGTTCTTGGTATACAAAATCATTTTCAGAATACAATGGCTTCAAATTAATACATTGCAAAACAAATTTTTAACCTGGTCAATGGTATTATTACAATTGCTTGACTGACAATCAAAGCATAACGTAAATATTTGAATATGGTTTCAGTATTTTAATGAGTGAATACACTAGAGTACACATAAGAACAGAACCGAAACTTTATGCGAAAAACAGAGTAAGACAGAGTAAAACTTTAACTGAATCTGATCTTCTTTGTTCATCTTCCATAAGAAACTAATCAGTTTCTGTACATGTAATCAGTTCAGACAAAATTACAAGTAATCAAGTGAACTTACATAAAAACCAACTAGCCTCAGATTATTTAACTAATCTTTGGAATTGCTTTTGCGAATATATACTTTGAAGGCTGAATTTCACCATTTCCAATTGCTTCTTGTAAAGTTGATGCTTGATTAAATTAGTTTGGTTCTGCTACAGTAACATGTACTCATTTTCACTTACATTTCTGGCTTGCAGGTACTATATGTCAAACAGGTTAACCGAAAAAAGTGATGTATACAGTTTCGGGGTTGTTCTCTTAGAGCTGATAACTGGCAAACCAATAATTTTAAAATCACTTGACAATAGTAACAGCCACATAAGCCAATGGGTCAGTTTCAATCTTGCTAAAGGAGATATTAGAAGTACCGTCGATCCAAGAATGAAGGGAGATTTCAACATCAATTCTGTCTGGAAAGCTGTGGAAATAGCAATGGCTTGTGTGTCTCAAACTTCCAGCAGAAGACCAACCATGAATCATGTAGTGATGGAGCTGAACGAGTGTTTAGCAACGGAGACAGCTCGGAGGAAGGAAAATGCTAATGAATTCGAAACGGGAGATTCTGTTGAAATGATGACTGTGAATCCCCATAATGATGTGTCTCCCCTAGCAAGGTAGTGCATGAGCATAAGAGTTCCTTTCAGGACTTCAAGTTCAAGTAAGGGAGAAGGAAATAATGTTTGTTCTGTAATTATTTTACAAACTTGTAAGTATATACTATATACTGGTCTCACAGGAATATTTGTTTGCAAATTCTGTTGTATATAGGTTTCTTGGAAATTTTATACAACTGTAAATTACCAAAAATCTCTTCGGTGAATCATTCAATCTTATAGTTAAATCACTGAGGGTTAATTGCACAAAATATAAAATTCTTTGAAATCTCCACAGGTTTCTATAATTATAGATTTACCCAAATAAAAACTATTAAATAACTTCATAAGTTTACAAAAATCGGAAATCTACCATAACCCACCTCCTTCATCTCCTTTCTCCGCTGTCGCTGAATTGCGGAGGTGGCCAAAATGGTTGGAGGCGGCTCACGAGCCACGGCCTCCTCCATTTGAAGAGAAGGCGCTTGAAGTAGGCATCATGATCTCCTTCTAGAGACACACCGGAAAGGCTACGGTTGATGGCCTTTATTTGTTTGTTATTTTGTTACGTTTTCTGTTTATTTATTAATCTAATATTCTAAATATTTTTAAATTGATTATTGTATGGATTTTATTAAACTCTTACCCCATAAGGGGTATTTGTGTCTTTTCATTCATTCTATCCAGTCAACCGTTACAAGTAATGAAAGTCAACAACTCTCAAGGAAGATTTATGTAATAAAATGAAAAGTTGCCTGAGAGTGTAATTTCACCTAGAGTCAAGGAAGTTAGTGCAATTAACCAAGAAAAGAGTGACCGAGAGAGAAGAAGAAGAAATCATCGTCTCCATTTTAGAAGCACTCAGGTATGGTCGAAGCTATAAAGGGGTCTACGGGACCATTGCTCCTGTAGTCTCTCAATGGTGTTAACATTGGAAACATTATCATCAATTCATAAGGGTCGTTCAGGATATGTTATCGTTGTCCACCCAAAAATGCTGTTAATGATAATTTTGAAGTGCTTTATCTACTTATTTTACTAAAGTAACTTTGGAATAGGAGTAATTGTACAAACGTCCCCTAATTTTAGGAATAATTATATGCATATGGACTTTTTACCAAATAATACACAAACATCCACTACCCTCAGTTGATTTCCATCAAAACTAACTATTGACCAAGTTTTTAGTATTAAAAGTCCAAAATACCCTTAGTTACTTATTTATACTTTTTTCCCTTTAAAATAAAATAAAATATATAAAAATGCAGATTAAAAAAAATTTTAATTATATTTTTTTCAAACAAATTTAAAAATATATATATATATAAAACAAAAAAAATTTATACTTTAAAATTTTTTTTTAAAAAAAAGAATAAAAGAAAATTTTTAAGAAAAGAAATGGAAAACAGATCTCAAATACGCTATTTCTGAGACTTGGATCCACAATCATGAAAAACAAAACTAGATTTTAAGTTTAATATTAAAATACAATTATTATTGATGATTCATAAATCAACAAACCCCAATTATATTCAATTTTCAATCATCAATAGGATTTCATTCAAGTCACAAATTTTTTAACAATAAATGAGATTCCACAATTATATTCAATTTTCAATCATCAATAATGATTGTATTTTAATGTCAAAAACTTAAAATTTATTTTTCTTTTATTCCTTTTTCTAATTTTTATTGTTTTATATATTTTTGTCTTTTAAAATTTATTTGAAAAAATATATAATTAAAAGTTTTTTTATTTGTATTTTTATATAATTTATTTTATTTTATTTTAAGGGGAACAAAATAAAGTATAAATAAGTAACTAAGGTTATTTTGGACTTTTAATACTAAAAATCTAGTCAACAGTTAGTTTGGATAGAAGTCAACTGACAGTAGAGGATATTTATATAATATTTGGTATAAAATCTATATACGTGTAATTAGACCTAAACTCGGAGAAAATTTGTGCAATTACTCCCTTTTGAATATTCAACTGAAATAATTGAAGAAGGCAAGTCCCATCAACCGGTCTGTTGTTTGTCGGACAAGTGAAGGTCGTTGTATGCAACAACAGTAACGTACTTCTTTACCAAAAGTGATTTGAGATATAATAGCTAGTGTAATTATAACCCTTTAATAAATTAATAATATTCTTTATTTCTAACTTTTTGGACAACGAAGATCACGTGAGATCCAAAGTTTTAATTAGATGAATTTATATTAATTTTTGACGAGTTTTCTAATTGTTAAAGAAATAAAAGAAAATTAAGCGATCTCCAAATTTTTTAATTTCGATGAATTTATATTATTTTTTGCGTGTTTCTTAATCATGAAAAGAAATAAAAGGAAATTAAGTTCTTTTAAAAAGATAATAAGAAAACTGATTTATATATGGGGTACTTCATATATATAACTGATTTATGGTTATTTATAGTAAATATTAAAATCAAAAATTAATAATCATGTTTTCTTCACCTCTTTATGATTTTCTATTAGTAAACCGCAATTTGTATAAATTATTTGCTTTCATATTTTCAGAGTAATTAGATGTGCCCTTGCTTTCTTGAAGTCTTCCAACGGATAAGCTTGGCCATTGATTACTTTGGTTTGTAATAGGCTAAGGTCCTCTAAAAAGTTCATTAAATAAAGGACAATGCTTGTGTACTGACTGATCAGTACACAAGATACTAACCACACTAATGGGAAATTGACACGTGGCATATTTTAAGAGAATGTAAGAAGATAAATATAAAAGTGAAAGAAAAATGCCACGTGTCAACACCACATTGATGGATCAGTATCTTGGGTACTGACCAGTCAGTACCCAAGCATTTTCCTTAAATATATGGCTTCTAAAGAATAGATAAGCTTGGCCATTGATTGCTTTTGCATTTTAAAAATTCTCGTCCATGCCTAGACTTAATAATGAAAAAAGCCAACTAGACTGAGTGCTTGTTTGGTTGAGATTTCTATCAGCTCAAAAGTCTACAAATGTCTATTTGAGTTTTTTAGAGTTGTTTGGTTGGATATAGTGATTGTTTATTTTAAATTGAATAGAGACCGGTAAAGTTTAAGTGCTTGTTTGGTTGAACTTTCTACTGCCTCTAAAAGTCTACAAACGTCTATTTGAGTTTTTTTAGAGTTGTTTGGTTGAGTTTTTGAAATTGTCTTTTTTAAATTGAATAGAGACTAGTAGAGTTTAAACCTCCACTAGGTAAAAGCTCATGGGAAGGTGCTTATCCAAATAGACATTGTTTTATAAAAAAGTTTACCAATCAAACAATTATAATTTAAAAAAAAAAAAAAAAAAAAAAAAAACTCTATTTCCAATAGATCTACTACAAGTAGATCTTTTATCAATAGAAGTTTTTTAAAAACCCAACCAAACAAGCTCTAAATCTCTACTAGACAAAAGTTCATTGAGAGGAGCTTCTCCAAATAGACCTTCTTTTACAAAAAAAAGTTTATAACCAAACTACTATATATATATATATATTCAAAAACTCTATTTTTAATAGATCTACAAGTAAATCTTTTAGGTTTTTCAAAAGCCCAACTAAACAAGTTCTGAATATTACCTTACCTAACACTAAATAGTAAATAGAGAACGAAACTTGAATAACATAAATATATTTTCTTATATCATTTAAATATATGGGTTTATTGTTTATTTTTTTTTAATTTTTTTTTAAACAATAACATATGAAGAAAAGATGAGGTTGTTTAGTGGTTTGCTCCCTACACGTACACCATACGGTAGTGACTTCGAGTCTATCCCCTCTCAAAATCCTGAACTATTGTAATATTTCAAAATATAAAAAAAAAAATACAATAACATATGAAAACATATAATTTTATGATTATGTCATTATGACTACTAATTGTTATGTACTTTTTATTTATTTTATTTTTTACAAATACCTAAAAACAAATAATTTAATAAAACCTACATCAAAATTATCAAAATATTGATAATAATTCATTAATTCATTATTTTGTTTTGTTGATAATAGTAAATAAATTATTATTTTATATAACAATATTTTAGAAAAATACTAAAGTTTCATATAATTTAATAATATAAATGGGATATTTTAATTCATATAAAATACCGAGTTAAAAAAAGAAGCAATTTACTATCGGTATAGATTCCTCACTTCTTTCTCTCATTCAAAATCATGATGTGATCAAAGAAGCAGTACCAAATAGACTTATTGTGATCGGGTAAAGATAGACAAACCGAGCAAATAAATATAGATTTGATATTAAGTTTAAGAATTCGTAAAATTTGAAATATATTACTTTTAGGACGATAGTTTTGAAAGAAAGTATTGTAATTATGATTTATAATTGAGTGATTAACTGATTAAATAAATTTTAAAAAAAAAACCTAAATTGAATTTAAACCCATTAGGTGATAGAGGAAATAAGGGTATATAACACTTTTTAAATTTTGAATTATACAACTATCACACTTTAATAACTCCTGTTTTAATAACACCAAAAATAAAATTTGGACAAAAATACCCTCCAGCTTCTTTTCTTTTCTCTTGTGTGTCCTTCACCTTCTTCTTCCTTTTTCCAAAACCTCCATTGATGGAGCTTCAATGGAGGTGCCACTGCCGACTAGTGAGTTGACCGGCAAAGCCACCAGGAAAACGTTCGTCGAGTGCCAATAATTGTAACCGAAATGTTCGTTTTCATTTTCGAGTGTGTAGAGAGAGAAACGAAGCAAAACCCAAACCCAAACCGTCGCGAATTTTCATCGTTCGATCTATGACGATCCATCGCGAATCTGACGAAACAGATGGCACCAACGAACTCGGCATTGTTCGATCTTCCAGATCCAACTATTTCCAGAGTCAACCGGCGCTGTCGTCGAATCGTCACTGTCACCATTGATGGAGGTCGAACAGAATAAGTTCCGAACAAACTTGAATTAAGTCTCGAAACGCATGAATAAGTCTTGAAAACGCATGAATAAGTCTCGAAAAAAATCATGAATAAGTCTCGAAACTGTAAATAAGTCTCGAATTTTCGAAAAAAAAAAATAAAAAGGAAAAGAGTAAGTGGGGCTATTTTGGTCTCATCACCTATTTTGGTGTTATTAAAACAATACTTATTAAAGTGGTGCTATTTGTACAAGCCCTCCCCAAAAAGTGGTATTTAATTTTTGAATCAGAAGGTGATATGTGGATAAAAAAAAAAAAAAAAAAAAAAACCATTGATCAACAATACACGTGCCCTTACTTCGTGAGGTCTTTAAGTCTTCCAAAAGATAAGCTTGGATTAATTACTTTAATTAGGTCCTTGTCTGACATGTTGTATATTACTTTACATTAATTAACATATCAAAGATGTATGACAGATTGACAGGTGGTTGTGCACTAAATTAGAAAATCAATCCAATGACATTGAAAATTGTAATTAAAAAACAAATTGAGATCTAATCACAATCTAATCAAACCATCAAATCTAATCAAAGTTGGACCATTAATTAGGTTTGGTTTTGAATACAGTACCCTACTTAATTAATTTGGAGCAAAACAACAGTATGATTTTCTAATCAAAAGAGCTTTAACAGGAATTTCTAATTAAAGTTTACTAGTCACTGTTACACTTTATTAATTCGGCAATATAAGATTGTAATATGTTTGCTTTTTATCCTGAACAATCATAACAAGAAGCAGGAACGGCTGGCTGTGGAGATTTTCAAGCATTTAATGATCTTTACATTTCTTGATTTTGTTGCTCTCAGTGACGGATCCAGAAATTTTAATTAGGTAGGGCATTTAAATAGAATAGCAATTATATAAAAAATACTAAAAAATTAAGATCAAAATAATTAAAATGAGTATTTTTATTAAACAAAATTGAGTTTGTTATATATATATATATATATATATATATATATATATATATATATATAAAATTCATTGTATAACGAAGTTTAGGGTATAAAATAGAACAAAAGAACGCTTATTCAATATGAATTAAATAATCTTATATTTAAAAAGAAATAAAAACAAGAAACACAATATTGATAAATAAACAATAACAAGAAAAACAACATAAATTACAATCTAATTTTATTATACGAAATTTTGTTTTGTATTTATTATTAATTCACTTTAGATTTATACAAAATAATTGATTAATAAATATTACTAGATATGTTTTTGAATTTTTTCATCTAATTATTGGTAAATTATTGATTTATTGATTCTAAATAAATTAAAACTATAAAATAAAGAAAAATATTAAGAATAAAATAAAATGATTCATAATAATAGATGAACTATATTCATACAATAAATTAAAATTTTGAGATTTATGGTTTATTGATGGGATGCGTTAGGTATGTCAAACTAAAATGATTAAAAATAATAAAAATTTAAAATAATAATATATAATTTAATATAAAATTAAATTAAATTAAGTAACGATAAATTGTGAGGGTGGTTAAGAGGTTTGAAAAGAAAAAGTGAATTGTTTTATTTTAATCAAAAATAAAATTTGAGAATTGAATTGGAAAAGATGGTAAATAAAAAAGATATAAAAATTGTTAAAATTAAGCTAAATGAAAATGGAGGGACTTGAACCACCGACATCAATGTGGTTGGGACTTGGGAGTAACCCAACCAGCTGTGCTAGCATGTTCATTGTTATGATAATGCTAATAATTATAATTATCCTATCAGTGCGCACTGATAGGATTAGATAAGGATATTGAATGTGAGCCACTCATTTTACATACTTTGACTTGGTATGTATGCACTTGTCAAATCACTGTTATAAATTAGTGGCTTACATTCAATATCCTGATAAAGTTATATCAGGATGCACTGATAGGAACGTGACCGTATATATATATATATATTGAAAATCAACTTTTTAAAAAAATTTGGGGTGGGGCATGGGCCTCACCTGGTCTAAACGTGGGTCCACCCTTGGTTGCACCCATGCCCAGAGTCATAAAATGGGCATGAACAAGAACTGTAAAATGGTAACCATTTTAAAAATCGTAAAATGGTTACTAAAGTTATAAAAATTGTTACCAAAACTATTTGCTCTCACGGTTCTTGTCTATGCCCAGAGTCGTAAAATAGGCATGGACAAGAATTGTAAAATGGTAACCATTTTAAAAATCATAAAATAGTTATTAAAGTTGTGAAAATGATTATTGAAACTATAAGAATAGTTACCAAAATCGTGAAAGTGGTTACAAATTAAAAATTAAAAAATTATGTGAAAAATATTATTATTTAATTTATTTTAATTTAATATGATTATTTAATGATTTTTTTCTCATTATTAATATATATTTTTCATTAAGAATCAGTTCCCTTAATGTTTTACTGTTCGACTGCCGCTTGGCAGCTAAACATCACAGCATTGGTTAATTTATCACTGCACATACAGGGATTTTTTCAATCCCTGTATAGTAGTCGGGCCCATTAAACACATTATCATTGCACGTTTCCAGATAATGTTGGCCATTAACTTCGGCTTCTTATAGGCCAAAGTATTTGTCTAAAATACGTGTCCAGATAATGTTGGATACGAGTTATTTATCTTTCTTTTTCTTTCTCCTTACTTGTATTTCATTCCTTTAATAATAAATTTCTTCGTACTTTGAAGAAAAAAAAAAAAAAAAACATATAAATCATGATATTATGTAGTAATAAGTACTATGTTAATTGGAAATTCACATGTGACGTCATTTATATATGAATTTGGACAACCTCTAACATTACACCTTGTGAATATATTTCTTTTTTAATTTTCTACACAACAGACACTTTTGAGAAAATAACATTACACCTTACAACTACAATTCAAATTTGGACGCATTATATCTTGTCTGATGATCGTTTTCTTTTTAACTTGAGCAATAATAAGCAGGAATAGTCATGGAGATTTTCAGGCAGTTGATGCTTTCATTTCTTTCTATAGCTACTCTCATTGTTATGGTTCATGCTGATAGTCAATCAGGTTAGATTTTGAGTAACTCATCAAGTCTTTATTTTGATTAACTCAAGCAGGTTAATTTTTTTCTTCGTGATTCACTTACTTTATATATTTATCTTTGTCAGGCTTTATTAGCATAGATTGTGGATTGCCGGAAAATTCTGGTTATATGGACAAGAAAACGGGTATAAATTACACTTCGGATGCAACCTTCACAGAGACTGGTGTAAGCTACAATATATCAAGTGAATACAACAGTAACACTCTGGAACAACAGTTCTTGAATGTTAGAAGCTTCCCTGACGGAACAAGAAATTGTTACACGATAAAACCTGCTCTTGAAAATATTAAGTTTCTGATTAGAGCAAGATTCATGTATGGGAACTATGATGGCCGAAGTAAATTACCAAGTTTTGATCTCTTGCTTGGAGCTGATGTGTGGGATTCCGTGGAATTGGGAAATGCCTCAACTATTGTTACTAAGGAGATCATCCATATTCCACGGTCAAGTTATTTATATGTCTGTCTTGTAAACACAGGCTCCGGAACACCTTTCATATCTTCATTAGAATTTCGAGTCTTGAAAAATACCACTTATCGAACTCAATCAGGATCACTACTTCTCTATTTGCGTTTGGATCTTGGTTCAACAACTAACGAGACAATCAGGTAAGCAGGTTTATGCAACCACAAATGTACAATTTGTATTATGAATCTTGTTTACCAAGTATTTAGAACTGTACCATATATGCAGGTACGGGGATGACATTTATGATCGCATATGGGAGCCATACAACAGGCCCGACTGGGTTACGATAAGTACTTCGTCTTTAGTCTACCCTGTGATGGAATATCAGCAGCCATCAGCTGTCATGAGCACTGCCGTCACACCATCGAATGGTAATGATTCCTTGACATTTAGCTGGGTGACCGGTGATAACACAACCCAATATTATATCTACTTGCACTTTGCTGAGCTTCAACACGACCAAATGACTAAACAAACCAGACAAATGTACATATATGTAAGTAGAACGTTATGGTATACTCAACCTCATGTTCTTAATTACTTGAAGACATCAATTGTATACAGCACAGGTCCCACCTATGAACTTGAGATCTCAATCAACAAAACTGAGGAATCGCCACTGCCTCCCATTCTCAATGCTCTTGAGATATATAAAGTAAAAGATTTCCTGCAATTGTTGACAAATCAAGAAGATGGTATGTTCTTCCGAGCATTCATATATATATATATTGTTTGGTCAGTTTTTCCCTTGGCTATTCTGATTTGATGGATTCTGATTCTGCATCTTATTATATGCATGTAAAAAATATTAGTTGATGCCATCATGAATATCAAAATAAAGTATGGAGTAACAAGATCAAATTGGCAAGGAGATCCTTGTACCCCAAAAGATTACTTGTGGCGAGGCCTTAATTGCAGCTACGACGAATATAACCCTCCTAGGATCATATTGCTGTAAGTTTAATTACCCTTTTGCTAATTAGCTTAATAACACTGTTAAACAAAAATTATTCGGCATATTCATCTGCAGGAACTTGTCTTCGAGCGGACTTGTCGGAGAGATACCTCCTTTCATATCCAGTCTCACAATGATAGAATCTCTGTAAGTATCTCAGATTCTCACTGTGCTTAAATACTATTGTTGGACCATTTCTTATAGGATGAAACTTTCGGGTCTGATGGTTTCTAAATGGTATCAGAGCCTTGTTTGTGCTTGGCTCACAGGTTAAGCCCGTTATTTTGGCATGTGACGGGAGCATTAAAGTGTTTAAATACTACTGTTAGGCCCTTTTCTATGGGCTTAAGCTTTTTGATCCGATGATTTCTGACACTCACAATGATAGAATCACACTGTATAATGTCAATAACAATAAATTTCTGTAAGAAGTTAAACTATATTTATAAGAACCCAATTAATCACACTGTACCATTTCAGGGACTTATCCAATAATAGTTTCACAGGACCGGTGCCTAGCTTTCTACCACAGCTACCATACTTGAAAGTTCTGTAAGTCCAAATTGGATTGTGATCTGTAATCAATAAGATTATTTTTATTTTTTGGTTATAGAAACAAAGGATCACATTTCTCATTATTCTTTTGCAGAAACTTGGCAGGAAACAAACTCAAAGGTTCAGTTCCAGCTGAACTCATTGAAAGAAGGGATAATGATTTTCTAACTTTAAGGTTTGCTAGCTAGCTAGATCAATATGACTGTAATCTAAAAACCCTCCTGGGTTTGACTAAAATTGCTCTGGTTTTGTTATTAAATTAAAACTTCTTTACCATTAGCTAAAAATATCCTAGGGTTTTTGGAATTCTTCCGATGTATATTATTAGATTTTGGACTAAATAGCTAGCCATATTAGAGTTACATATGAGACATTTTTGCAATTTCAAATATTACAAGGATATTATTGTCTTTTTGTTGGTTGTAGTGTGGATGGAAATCCAGATCTTTGTCTTTCAACTTCATGCACAAAAGAGAAAAATGTTGTTGTTCCAGTACTAGCATCAATCGTTGCAGTTTCAGTCCTAGTAGCTGCATCATCTATTTTATGGATCCTCAAAACAAGAAAGGAAGGTAAACAAACAATTTTCAGTACATAAATCTCCTAAAGGGGTTAATTTCAATTTTCAATGAAGTTCATGTTATTTGAAAAGTTTACCATTTTAGTAACATGGTTCATAGATACAAGAAATCATATTTCATGTTTGTGTGACTCTTGCAACGTTTTTTTTTTTTTTCCAGGTACCACTTGGAATAACGAGAACATCGGGCCATTGCAGTTAAAAAATCGAAGATTCTTATACTCTGAAGTGGTGAGAATTACAGACAATTTTGAAAGAATTATTGGGAGAGGAGGGTTTGGAACAGTTTATCATGGAAACTTAGATGATACTCAAGTTGCTGTGAAGATGCTCTCTCCATCTTCAGTTCAAGGCTATAAGCAGTTTCAAGCTGAGGTATATATATTTTATAATCCCAACTTGTACATAGATTTTTCATTTTCTTTCGCTTTTATTTAAGAGATTTAGCTGTATAAAATATTGTGTTCAACTTCCAAATGATTTAGTTTATATTTATCATAGCAACGGAGAATGGTTTAGATTTTTTTTTTTTTTTTTTCAGGTTGAACTTCTAATGAGGGTTCATCATAAAAACTTGACAACTCTTGTAGGATATTGCGACGATGGCACACACATGGGAATGATCTATGAGTTCATGGCTAATGGAAACTTAGAATCACACCTCTTAGGTTTGTTCATTGCTAATGGAAACTTACAACTTATTTATAGCTACCTGCCTACCTCTATTTAGCATCTTCATGGCTTAAAATCATATCTCCTTTTTTTTTCCTTACAGATAATTATATTGCTGCCTTTTATCTTTGGCAAACTCATGTTCTATCATTAATTCAAGGATTTTTCATTAATTATAATATAATTGATAGTTTTTTTTTTACATATTTCTATAGATGAAGAGAGCAGTACTGCAGATGTCTTAAGTTGGGAAGGGAGGCTTAGAATTGCAACAGAGACGGCAGAAGGTTATAGAAATAATATTTGTAAGATTTTTTTTTTTTTTTTTTCTTATTTGCATTTCAAACTAATAATTATTGAATTTGAAATGTAGGATTGGAGTATCTCCACAGTGGTTGTAAGCCACCCATAATCCACAGAGATGTGAAGCCTACAAACATCTTATTAAGTGAAAAGTTCCATGCAAAAATAGCTGATTTTGGTCTTTCAAGAATCTTTCCGGTTGAAACTGGAACTCATATATCAACAGTGATTGCCGGCACTCCTGGATACCTTGATCCTGAGTAACTAGCTAATTGTATTTTTTTTTTATTGAATGAGCTTAAATTAATTATTTTCATTGATTGGAAATTAACATAGATGGTCTCTTTTGTTCATGGCCTTGCAGGTACTATACGTCAAATAGATTGACCGAAAAAAGTGATGTGTATAGCTTTGGAGTGGTTCTATTACAGATGATCTCAAGTAAACCTGCAATAGAAAAATCCATAGATAGGACTCATATAATTCAATGGGTGAGTTTCATGCTTGCAAAAGGGGATATTAAAAATGTTGTTGATCCAAGATTACAAGGAGATTTCAGCATGAACTCTGTTCGGAAAGCTATAGAAGTGGCCATGGCTTGTGTTTCTCAAACAACAGCCAAAAGGCCAACTATGAAACAGGTGGTGTTTGATTTGAATGAGTCCTTGGCAATTGAGATGGATCGAACAACGGTTGGGCATGAGATTGAATCTAAAGAATCTATTGAATCGATTAGTTGTAATCTTAGTTCTGAATTACCTCCCCTTGCTAAGTAGCGCGTTCACAATGTATCTCCTATTTCAGTGTATTTACATGAGGAAATTAGCAAAAATAGCTTGTGGCAATTAAGAATGGGTCTTGTTCTAGTGCCTGTATATATATATTCCCATATTTGCAAGTTCTCAAGCAGTACTTCTCAGCTGATCATTACAATGAAATCAACTCAGAATTGGTTTGAAACTTAAAGGGAAAAAATGATTATAAATTATGTCGATTCAAGTTTACATTAAGGGCTTGACTAGTACACCCATCATGGGTATTATGGCAACCAATTTTGTGAACCACCTCAACCTTAACTTAGGAATCGCCGTTAATGTTTGGGAGCAACTTTAACATTGAAGTTTGTCGTCCTTAAATAATAGCATACGACAATTGATATAGCTCTTATTGACTCATTCAAGTCAGTAAGAACTCGACTAACCCGTTTTATAAAAGATCAAAGAAATATGAAAGGTAAAAGCCAGGTCAAAACCTGTAAAAATCCTATCTGCTTGGTGAAGAATAAGGTTGAATATATATTACTTCAAGTGCCTGGTGATTGGTCCACTTGGTGCTACCTCATCTGTACTAGCTTGCTCCGTTTTAGATGCTCTCTCCATCATCAGTTAATATGCAATTTATAGCCATACCTTGTCTACGATAGACATGCTTAGTTCTTTTACTTGATGAGCAACTCCAATGAATCCTTCTTTTATACGTTTGAACCAGGTAAGAGTGGGAAGCTTACCACGTACGTTCATGACTTATATGAAATCTGAGTTTCCATCCATGATGCACTAAATTCTCCTGTCTTTGGCAACTGTTACATGTACTAATGTACTTTCAATGGATATATTGAAGTTTTTTATAAATCAAAAAGATTCTTGTGTATATTTTTTTATTGATTCAGGCCAGGGCCGTCTCCAGATATTTCGGGGCCCAATCCATTTAACAATATTAACAAAAAATCGGGGCCCTATAAAAAAATTATTATCATTAACCTAAAAAACTTAAATAAATAATTTTTCATTTACCAAATACAATGTAATCCATATAAATTAAAACAAAAAATATTTATCGTATCTAAAAACGTAAAAACAATACATTGTTTAAATTTCTATTCATCTTGGTTTCTAAAGTGCAAATTTACTAATTATACTTCTACCATCAAGATTAGCTAACATTTTTTTTTCCGATAGATAACGTAGCCAATCCATTCAACTTATCTTGTGACATTGTTGACCAAAAATAATTTTTAATCAACTTCAACTTTGAAAAGTTTCTCTCTAATTCTATATGCTATCCAAGCATTTAGGAAGCAAATGTTAACAAAAGGTAATTAATAAAGAGATTAAATAAACGATAAAGAGAGAGGCAGAGAGGAAGAGAGTCGGAGAGAAGTTTGTGAGAAAGAGAGTAGAAAACTGAAAACCGGAGATAGTGTTTGTTTTTGACTTTTTGTTTCAAATAGGTAGTCCTCACAAATAATCAATTAGTCACAATTAAAATTTATTTGGATTTTGGGCCCTTAATGGGCAGTTTATTTTTTTAATTGATGTTGTTAATTGGGCCCAGATTTTGTAAAGGAAAATAAAAAAACAAAAGCAAAAAAACATGTGAGATTGGACCTTTTTAATCTTAATTAGATTGCACCTGATTTTAAAAAACCAAAAAACTAACTAGTAGTGCATTGGGCCAATTGGGGGCCCCAGCAAAACGCTGGGTTTGCTGCCCCCATGGGCCGGCCCTGATTCAGGCAATACTAATGCAAATAATAATTCACAACTCCCGAAGTTAGCTGATTTGTTTGAATCCTCGCGTACTAAATCATCTCCCCTTAGCCAGGTGGTATTTTTTCAATATATAATAATTCTCTAGTCAGGACGGACCTAACAAAAATCAGGATCTTTGTTTGTAATGCTAGAGAGCCTTTTTAGAATCTTCAATTTGTAAATTTTCAAAACCGTCCTAACTAGATAAGCTATGGGCAGAAGAAGATTTGTTTCTTCCATCTTATCAATTCAGATTACAATCACATAATATATCTATTTTAATGAAGTGAGGAAATTTATTTCTCCCAGGATGGTTCTAAACTTCTAATTAAGTTCTAACATTAATTTGCATAAATTGTCCTCTAATTTATGCTGGTAAGAAATGTAGAAGTAGCTATGGCTTGTGTTTCTCAAACTTCAGCCAAAAGGCCAACCATGAATCAAGTAGTGATCGATTTGAACGAATCCTTGGCAATTGAAATAGCTCGTACAAAGATTGGTCGTGAGACTATTAAATCGATGAGTTTGAATCTGAATTATGAATTAACTCCCCTTACAAGGTAGTACTTTCTCCATGTATATGTATCCCCTTCAGTATATGTACTTTCTCTAATTTATTCTGGTAAATTGAAGCAAAACACAATACAAGAAAACAGAGAGGAATGCAGGGGAAAAACAGGGCTACACAGACTAAATATCCTGAACATTCTATTAAATCGATGAGTTTGAATCCCCTTGCAAGGTAGTACTTTCTCCATGTATCCCCTTACTGATGTAAAAATGAACATTTGTGTGTGTTCTCGTGTACTGTTAATCAATGTAGTGAAAGATCACAACCATATTACTAATAGCTTGTGGCAATAAAGAACAGGTCAACTTGTACTAGACTACTAGTGCCTGAAAATAATATTGTGCCATTTCTTGGCAAAGGAACTTACTTTGTTAAGTTGGATGTTTTTGGTCGAGTAATAATATCTATCGTTTACTAAACCGTTTGAATTGTAGGAAAGTAGGATAGTGTCAATCTGTGAATTGGCTTTGCGTGCACTCTTGATGTGATTTCCTTTGTAATATAAACTGATAAAGAAAAGAATACAGACTTGTGTTATTGAAAGCTGTACCCTGTAAGCCATATTTGCTATTCCTCAAGCAATACTTCTCAGCTGATCATTGGCAATTAAAACCAACTCAGAATTGGAAAAAATATATTATCAATTCTGTCAATTTTGGACCATTTCAAAGGTTGAAAAATCTATGAGGCAAGAGAAGATATGTTTCAAAAAATCTTATCGGTTCAAGTTCACCTTAAATAATAGTATAACTCAATTGATATAGCTCTACACTGATGTGTGTGCAGCTCATTTGATTGTAAAATGAGTATGGTGTGATTCGAACCACTCACCACAAATGTGGGAGAGAGGTGCGGTATCACCTGTGCTAAGAAATGATATGCATCGTCAGTTGTTACTATCTTAAATCTTACCATTTACACTATGTTTGGTAGGAGGGAGGGAGAGTATAAGAGATGAATGAATTAAGAGAGAGAGAGAGAGAGAGATAGTAGGAGGGATGAAGAGGATAACAAATATCTTCCATGTTGTTTGGTATTGAAAAGAGGGTTTGATGGATGGATATGTATATAATTTATAAAATTACTATATTGCCCTTTAAAAAATTGGAGGGTAGTATAAAAATGGAGGACATTTTTGTCTTTGCCCCCCATCACTCTCCCTCCATTGTGATCCGCCATCATTGGAGGGATCCAATATGGTGGGCCCAGAGGGAGATCTCCTCCCTCCTCTCCTCCTCTCCCCTCTTTTTTCCCTCCAACCAAACAAGGGATTGAGACTCTCCCTCTCTCCATCTTTCCCTCATGCCAAACACAGTATAATCATCAACATTTGATTTTAGTTGTTGCAACTTTCAACATTAGCATTTTCTTGGAATTAGGAAATTTTTTAGGAATTGAAAAATTAATTAACATTGAATTAATATATTTTAGGAAGTAGAATAAATTAGAAATTTTTTGAAATTACCGTTGAAATAGAAAATTATTGATACGAATTATGAGATTCCATTTTAAAATTGTAATTGTAATTATAACTGTAAATATATAAGTCAAAAATAAATTTGGGTCTTCAGTTTCGCTGCTACCAGCCAAACTAGTCAAGTCTATTTAGTTGATTTCAAGAGAGCTCAAAAGCTGAATAATATAATTGACATTGATCTTAAAAGACACGGTGTTTATATCTCTGAAAAAATCTCTGAAAAATTGCATAAAAAAGACTTTGAAAATATGTGCAGATGTCAATTTATTGAAGGTAAAAAGTAAAACAGACCTTAATTATAGGTAAAAGTCATATAACTTGTGGAATGGTGTAACTTGGTGTACTTTTAGCATTTTGAAAAAAAATGTGCAGATGTCAATTTATCATCAGACTTTGAAAATTGAAATATGTGTAGATGTGCAGATGTCATCAGACTTTGAAAAAAATGTGCAGATGTCCAATTAGGACTCAAATCACCTGTCCAAATTTGGTATCCTATGTCTAACCAATTAAATTAGGACATATATTTACATTTAATTATTATTTTTCAACTTTTTTATAAATATAAACACATATCCCAATATTGTTGGTTATACACAAATTGGAAAACCAAATTTGAAAAGATGATTTAAACCCTTACATTGTCATGTAACTTGTGGAATTTTAACATTTTGGGAGTAAAAGTCTTGATCCGTGTGACCAAGTTAGATGACTGGTTTGAAATTTTAACACCTGTACTTATCACCGAAACAACCATGTGATTTCTTCGTAAACAAACATCCTTATAGTCAAAAGAGATGCACATTAATGATGATTTAAAAGTCAGTCAACAATGTGATTTCTTTGTAAACAGGCATGTTTGTGAGAGTTGTAGGGATGCAATATTTATGTCGTGTCCTAATTGATGTTTAAGTATAAAGGTGTTTCATGAAATCGAATAGAGTAATGCTAGGCTAATATCGATGTTTGTCTTGACAACTCACATGTTAAATCATGGATGAGACCAATTAAGAAGCCTCCTTTCTCGAATAAATCATCCATGTCCCGTACTCATACTATAATCTCATGAACTATAGGATTTTTACAACTCACATCCACATCATTAATGTTAGGCTATCCAAAATATTTGTCCAAAATCATACCCAAATTATGTAGCATGTGAATTATCAAAATCATATCATTCACACTATAATCTCATGAATTGCATGATTTTGACATCTCACGTAACACATCATTTGGACATGATTTTAGGTAGCCTAGCATTATTCATTCGAATATCAACTAAGATTGAAAAAAAAAAGTGTTGGAAAGAAAAAAAAAATACCGATATTATAAAGTTTACAGTGCATAATGATCGTTTTGTTATTTCAATAAAAGTTAATTTAAAAATTACTTTTTTACAACTAATTTATCTAATGATTTTGATTCATTCTCCATGATTCATTAGCAATTAATTTGGGCCTTCAGTTTTGCTGCTACCAGCCAAACTAGTCAAGTCTATTTGGTTGTTTTCAATAGAGCTCAAAAGCTGAATAATATTCATAGATGGACATTGACATTAAAAGACCCGATAATATTTATATCTCAGAAAAATTGTATAGACACCAAAAGGACTTTGAAAATATGTGCAGATGTCGATTTTTTGAATGTAAAACGGACCTTAATTACAGTCCATGTCATGTAACTTGTTGAATATATGGTGTACTATTAGCATTTTGAGAGTAAAAGTCTCAAAAGCTAAAAAGCTGAATAATATTCATAGATGCACATCGACCGATATTTTTACTTTTGAAAAATTGTAATATAGGCAAAAAAGACTTTGAAAATATGTGTCGATGTCATGTCATGTCATGTAACTTGTGGAATGGTGTACTTTTAGCATTTTGAGAGTAAAAGTCTTGATCCGTGTGACATTAAAACAAACTACTGTTCTCTGAACTCTCTGCCCAGTTGAAATGAATTCTAACATTCTAGATTCTACAAGGATCAACTTCAAACCATGTGCACCGTGCCCACCCCATTTCTTCTGTTTGGAATTTTAACACCTGTACTTTTTACTGAAACAACAATATGATTTCTTCGTATTTTTTTTTTTTTCAATCAAATAAAATTATATAAATAAATAAAAAGAAAAGAATAAAAAGTAGCAAAGGCTAAACCAACCACAAAAACACCACAAGCAAAAGCCCCAACAAGAAAAGTGGCGTGCAGGCCACACAAGAAAATAAAAATAACAAGAAAAACGAAAAGACTCCCAACCCATGCAGTCAACTCAGATCACTGAGAACCTGCCTCAAAGAACCATTCCCAATCCCACGACAATTCCAATATATGACACTGATCATCAGAAACCCTCGAAAAAGCCCGGGACCCGGACTTATAAGAAGCTAGTCTGCGTGCAATCCTAGTGGACCTTCGAGTAATAGTAGTAGTATCATTTAACTCTTCTTCCTCAACCTGGTCAGCCCAGGAAGAATCATCAATGGGGCGAAGTTCAGAGTGGGAATCAGACAACGGATGCTCAGGACCCTGTACCTGAACATCAGAGTCTACATCCAAGATAGGGGAACATGAAGATCCAAATCCATTCCTCAAAACAACCCTCTCAACCCTTTCAACCGAAGGAGAAACTATACCCACCCTATCATCCAACTCATCAACTGAAACCACTGAAGAAACAATGGGTTGAGCAAAAGAAACCAACGGAGAAACAGAATCCCTATTAACCTTCGACCCCTGCCCGACCATCGAAGTAGCTGAAGAGATTGAAACAACAGCACCAGCTGAAACATCAAGAATCGAAGAAGGGGCCTCTGAAGAAACAAGCACTACTCCCACTCTGGAGGAATGAACAGGGACACCAATAAGAGAATCTTCACTCCGCCCCACCAGCTGGGACTGACAGACCTGAGCAGCCACCATCGAAGTAGTAGGAGCCACCAAAGAAGTTAAACATGACGAATCAACTAGACTAGAATAAGAAACCATACCCAAAATCGGATCTGAACCTGCTGAAGAATGAACCACAACTGAATCCAAAGACCCTAAATCCTGTTGAATAGCGGCAAAGACATTAGAAATTGAAACTTCTGCCTGAGGAAAAACCAATTTAGGAGCATGTTTGTGAGGAACCTGAAACCCCTCAACTGCAACAACCGTGGCTGGACCATCTCTAGCCGAATCGGGCTTACTATAACTAACAGGAATCCCCTTGTCGGACTTGTTCCAACGACAAACATTGGGAAAATGACCAATAGAGGAACAAGTAGAACAGAAAGCTGGGAGATTCTCATATTCCACCGAAATGAAAGAACTATGAGAATCATCCCTCTCAAGAAGCAAAGAAGACGGAGGCACAGTAGACACATCAATATCCACCAGAACACGCGCAAAATGTCCAAAATCATCCTCCACAGTAGCCCTGTCCAGCCATAAAGGCACTCCAATCCCTCTAGCTAAATCAGAAATAATCTTTGGATGCCAATATTCCCATGACAGATCATAAAAACGGACCCAAACCTGAGCATTTGAAGACTTATGTAATGCCGGATTAAAATCCGGCATCCAAGGCTGAAGCCGTAAAACACCTGGTTTGAGATTAAGAGAACCCAAACTCCAAACCATATTCTTGTCAGCATCTGAATTCAACAGAATCTGAAAGTACCCCTTACCTAAAGAAATCAGCCTCCAAACAGAGTTCAACTTCCAAATAGACTGCATCTTGGCTTTAAGATCAACCAACTTCCAAGGCTTCTCACCACTAGAAAGGACAATTCGACCAATGAGAGAAAACTTACAAACCTCCAATCTAGACTTATAAGCAGAGGGATCCACTTGAACAGCCACATAACCACCCTTTTTCGAAAGAATCGAAGGACTGGAAACATTATTCTCCTGAATTTGGGCAGCCATAAAAAGATCCTCATACCCCCCCTTCTTAGAGAGAACTGATGACACCGGTAAAGTCTCAACATGACAAGATTTGAAGAGACCCGCAAAAGACTTACCACCCTGGACCATAGGTGCTGAACTCTGAATGAGACCTGTAACCGAATCAGGAACAATCACCGAAACACCCCCCTCCGGCGGAGGAGGAATCGGCCTACCAACCAAAGAACACATCCCACTAGATGCGAGAGGAACAATCTGAGAAGAGAAATTCACTTCACTCACCGTACTCAGACCAACCTGACTATTCAAGGTGGAAGACACCGCCACCGGAGATGAAAGAGACAAAGCGGCCTCCATGCACATAGGATCCATAGAGTTTGATAAACCGTAACGGAAGTACTGTAGAGAAATTACTGTAGCATACTGTAGTAGTGAACGAGATTGCAGCGGAAACACTGTAGCAGCGGCGGAACACTGTAGGGGGCACTGTAGCAGCAACAGCAGACACTGTAGCAGACACTGTAGCAGTCTGTAGCAGCGACAGAACTGTAGCGGTGGCACTGTAGCAGTGACGGAATTACTGTAGCAACGGCGGAATTACTGTAGCAGCGACCACTATTAACTTTATTTTTTTTTTCCTAGGGTTCCCTCATGGTTCCCTATATGATTTCTTCGTAAACAGGCATGCTTATAGTCAAAAGAGATTAAAATAGGAATATATTACATCTTTAAAAAAAAAAAAAAACCATTAATAGGAATTTAAAAAAAAAAGATTAAAATAGGAAACTAAAAAAAAAAATTCTGCATTTTACACTGGTGCCGATTGAGATCTTGCACCAAAAATTTCAAGACTGTCTAGACAAGAGAATTTTCCAAGATGTTGAAGTTGTAAATTTAAGTTGTAAAATTGAAATAGCAAACCAATTGTCTAAGAAACTGATCTCAAGATTCTCAACAGATCAATCAAGTCTCTCCCAATAGTTTAACTAATCAAGTTGGAGATCAGATCATCTTCTTTTCTTTTTCTGGGCCACACACTTGTTTGACAAAAAAAATTGTAGTTGGACTTTTGCAAGTGTATCATTATAATCACACATGCATGATAGCAACTTTAAGTTAAAAAAAAATATGATGATAAAAAATTGCATTGCAATATAAATTCAACCACCACAACTGTTAATTTCTTCATAATCCTGAGCAAGAAGATACTGAAAATGGTGCTGAAGATCATGTCGAGGCATTGGATACTTTCATTTCTTGTTGGTCTTGCTCTAAGTACAGTACTTCTGGTTCATGCACAGAATCAAACAGGTTTCCTAACTCCATTTTTAAGTATTACTTGCACAAAATATATACTGAGATTTTATTTGATTCACTTTCTTTTTATACCTCTCAGGTTTCATCAGCATAGATTGTGGAACACCTAAAGATTTCGCATACACTGAGAGGACAACAGGCATAAATTACATTTCGGATGCTAACTTTACAGACACTGGTGTAGGCTATAATATATCATCTGAATACAACAGTGACAACTTGGAACAACCATTCTTGAATGTCAGAAGCTTCCCTGAAGGATCCAGAAGTTGTTACACCCTCAATCCAGATCGTGTCAACACCGTTAAGTTTTTGATTAGAGCAAGTTTCATGTATGGGAATTACGACGGCCAGAATAAACTACCGCGTTTTGGTCTCCTCCTTGAAGCTGATGAGTGGGATTCTGTGCAGTTTGAAGACGCATCCACTATTGTTTACAAGGAAATCATTCATGTCCCCAAGAAAAACTACATAGATGTCTGTCTTGTAAACACAGGTTTTGGAACACCTTTCATATCAGCATTAGAATTAAGGCCCTTGAAAAATGGCAGTTATCCAACAGATCCAGGAATATCATTACTCCTCTTTTCGCGGTTGGATATCGGTTCGATGGTCAATGATAAGGAAAACTTCAGGTTAGTTATTTATATTATTAAGAAAAATCATCTTAACATTCGTCCTACAATTACAGAGTATAACTTTTATGTTTATCCAAAATGTATTATATATAGGTTGAAAGATGATGTTTATGATCGCATATGGTCACCTTACACAAAATCCAACTGGGTGACTATAAGTAGCCCGTTCAATGTCCATTATTTTCAGTCTTATTACCTGCCACCATCTACAGTCATGCAGACATCCGCCATGCCAGAAAATGGTAGCAATTCACTGGTTATTGATTCGGAACCTAGTGATCCCACATCAGAGTACTTTGCCTACTTGTACTTTGCGGAGCTTGACCAGAGCCAAGCAGATAATGAAACCAGAGAAGAGGAAGTTTTCTTCAATGGAGAGTACTGGGGTGGACCCTACACTCCTTCTTACTTGTTCCCGTATACTGTATACAGCTTATATCCCTTGACTGGAAAAAGAGTTGAATTCTCCTTCAACAAAACGAAGAAATCACTATTACCGCCCCTTGTCAACGCGCTTGAGTTGTATCAACTAAAAAAGTTCCAGCAGTTGCTAACGAACCAAAAAGATGGTATGTTTTTCCAGGCAATTACATACTTTTTGTAGAAAAATTCTCCGGTTCAGATGTCATATATTTTTTTTCTTAATTAATTAATTTATTTATTTTCTATAGATATTGATTCTTTCTTTTAAAATGAATACAAAAATATAAGTTGATGCAATCATGAATATTAAGACAAAGTATGGAGTGAAAAACAATTGGCAAGGAGATCCATGTGCCCCTATAAAATATTTGTGGCAAGGTGTTAATTGCAGCGACTTCGAACCTAATCCTCCAAGGATCATATCTCTGTAAGTCTAATAACAGCCTTTAAACTAAGCATGCTATACTTCTTGGAGCTTGAAATTTTGTACTGTTACTAAAATTATTGGGCAATTTGTAGGAACTTGTCGTCAAGTGGAATATCAGGCGACATATCTCCTTTTATATCCGATCTCAGTTCAGTACAATATCTGTAAGATTAAATCTGCCATGAATCTCAATTAAAGTTAATGTTTCCTATCATTGATGAGAGCCAATTCAATTCAATTGACATTTTTGGGTTCATTTCAGGGACTTATCGAACAATAGCTTGACCGGACCTGTGCCTGATTTTCTATTACAGCTACCATTCTTGACCATGCTGTAAGTTATTTAAGACTGAGATTGATGAAGTTTATTAGTCCTATTTTGGTTTATTTCATCTATTTATCTAAGTTGTATTTTCAAGAGATCAATCTTATTGCATAAAAAATAACGCGTTAAAATTGATCAACTTCAACAGAAATCAATAACAGAATAAGTTGCTTTGTTGTAAAATCAATGGATCATATTAATCCATTTGCAGAAACTTGAGCGGAAACGATCTTAAGGGTTCGGTTCCGGTTGGACTCATTGAAAAACAGAAGAGTGGTCTCCTGTCATTAAGGTTTGCTTTCAGTCTTTTAAGTTCTTGATAAATACCCTTCTTGACAAGTCTTTTAAGGTCTATAATGAATGGTATCCGTATCTCTCTTATTTATAGCGTGGATGGAAATCCAGATCTTTGTCTTTCAACATCATGCACAAAAAAAAAGAAAACCATTGTTGTTCCAGTTCTAGCCTCATTTCTCGCAGTTTCGGTCCTCATAGCTGCAGCATCATTATCTATTCTGTGGATCCTCAAAGCAAGAATCCAAGGTACATGAAGACTTTGCAGCACAAAAAATTTAAAAAATGTATTCTAAGAATCATGCTTGTGAGACTCATCAATGTATTTTCCAGGAATCACTTGGAACAAAAATAATAAATCACTGGAGCTGAAAAATAGAAGGTTCTCTTACTCTGATGTTGTAAGAATTACTAACAACTTTGAGAGGATTGTTGGACAAGGTGGTTTTGGAACAGTTTATCATGGAAACTTAGGCTATGTTTGGGGTTGCTTTACTTATAAAATAATCTGCTTTTAGCTTAACTTAAGGAATAATCGATTTACAAGATAAGTCGATAGGTGTTTGGTAAATTGACTTTATACATAATCAACTTACGAAAAAAGTATGGAAAATGTGTTTGGTAAACTTTAATTGATTATGGAAAATGTCTAAAATGGACATCATTGTTAAAATTTAATATATTATTCAAAAAAAAATTACTACTTAATTTTTTTTATTTAAATTAAAAATACTTATATAAAGCATAGGATATATATATATAATATAATATAATATTTTTAAAATATTATACTGAGTCAACTCATTCATCACAATACTCATTTGCTGAGTCAACTCAGTCATCTCATTACAAATCTACCGAGTCAACTCACCCACTCAAGAAGCCATTAATGGATTCTCTGCAACTCAAGCTCCAAATCCGCCATAGTTTCCCGTTCCACCATATTCTCCACCAATGTCGCCGCCATTCGTCATCCCTTACCGTCGACATTGTCTCCCTCACTGCCAATTCACTTACAAGTTTTGAAATCGTGAGATTTGGTCCCGGATTCGTTGTGAAAATGGAGGAGGAACCTCATCCATTGCCGGAGTAGAACCAGCATCTCGGGCATGACAAAATCGATGATCGACTTCGCCGGTGGTAGCTGACCGACCGATTCACGATTTCAATCGCGAAACAGAGGATGCAGCTGGCCGTCGACTTCAACAACTTCAACGACTTCGACTTCCTCCGATGACTTCGACGTCGCTGGAGGTAGCCGTCCGTCCTCCGGCCTCCATCGTCGGTGGTCCACCACCGGCGGGCAATGGCCTCCACTGTACATTCTGAACAATCTTTTTAGTTTTTTTAATATATTATTAATTCAAAAAAATTCACTGTTAAATGAAAGGTATTATTGTCTTTATATTAAAATAGTAAGGGTATTATAGACATTACAATGATAAGAAGCCAACTTCTCCAAAAATCAACTTCCAAAAGCTACCCCCAACCAACTTCTCAAAAGTTGATTATTGGATGAGCAAATTATGAAATAAGTTGATTATGGAATGTTTACCAAACACCTCATGAGTCTTAAATTATGAAATAAGTAATTATTTCTAAAGTTTAAGCAATCCCAAACATAGCCTTAGTACTGCCAGTTCAGGTTTTAGAGTGTAGCAATTCTTTTTCCATCAGGGAAGCTTCTCACATTCAAGAATTGTTCTATGTTGTCATTGTTGTATCCCGGTGAAATGTTATTGCTTACACCGGTGTCTATGAACATTTCATCTGAAACGTAATATATACCTGTTATCCTATCGGTGTATCTAGAATCTCTCAGTATTCCACAATCTATGCTGATAAAGCCTGAGAGAGAGACATATAAAGCCAGGAAAGTAAAAGAGGAATTCATAATATATAGTTTCTGAATAATAATGAAAATTGAGATATTGAAACCGGCCTGTTTGATTCTGGGCATGAACCTGCCGAATTACAGTAAGACAGACAAAGATCAAATGCTGCATCATCTCCATTTCCATTTCTGGCTCAGAAGAAAAAGGAAGCAGATACTATTGGACAATTATAAGGTTCAAGTACAATAATGAACATAACATTTAGGAGTCAATCAAATTTTTTTCTTTCTGTTTACTATATCCATGATGCCATAAGCAGATCATGTTATTTAACCAAATGTCTCCATCATTTGTAATCACTAATTATTTTTTTTTGAAACGGCAAGCTTTATTAAAGGAAAAGAAACAAAACAACAGCCAACCAGGAAAGGAACCAAAGCTAAAAAGAGAAAGCACAAACAGCAAAGCACCAGCCAGTGCACCCAAAACCCAGGCAACCAGAAAAGGCAACACAGAGGGCGAACCAACACCCAACTAAAAAACAGAGCACCAAAGAAACAACACCAAAAACAAAACAAACAGCAAAAACTCAACCAAGATCCCCCCAATCCACAAAATCCCCCAACATACTAGACCCATTCTTAGCAAGAAAGTCAGCCAGCGTATTAGAAGTCCGGGGCACATGAACAATCCTAATATTGCCATGAAACTGTAAACAAGCACGGATATCATAAATATAATTGACATGCTTTAAACTACCAAAACTAGCACAATTGATCCACGAAACTGTGGTCTTAGAATCACTGAGGAAAACGATATTTCTGCTGCGCAACTCGGATTTGGAAACACACAGCTCACAAGCCCTCTGAATGGCCAAAATTTCTGCAGTGATTGCGTCTTGAGGACCAATAAAAAGGGAAAAACTGCAGAGAGCAACCTTATTAGCGTCCCTAAGCACACCGCCAATGCTGGCTAGACAAGATGCACCCTTAGCCGACCCATCAACATTGAAAAATAACGAATCAGAAGCGGGAGGGGTCCGCCTAACATTGATGCAAGACTTAACACAAACCGGCTCCACACATCTCTCCTTTAAATCCAGCATAAGATGAGTGATAGGCTCTAGGATACCAATTCCGAAATGTTTGAACCACATAACACCTCTGAATCTAACCGTGTCTACAAGAAGAGCAAAACAAGGCTCTTTAGCATTAAAAACCACCTGATTACGCACTTCCCAAATCGACCAAACCACAGCGCAAAACAAAGCTTTCCACACTCTGACATTGCGAGAAAAGGGACACAGGCCAGACCAACCCAAAAACCAGCCCTCCAAAGACAAATTCAGGGGACATACAATATCCCACCACCCCAAAACAGTGTTCCACAAGTTCCTAGACCAGACACACCGCAGAAAGAGATGATTGATAGACTCAAAACCAAGATTGCACAGCTTACACTCCATCCCCATCTGCGCCCTCAAACCAAACCGAACCAAGACATCCTTCACTGCCAACCTCCCTTTCAGAAGCTGCCACATAAAAATTTCTACTTTAGGAGGACAAACCTACTGCCAAGAAAAAATCTGATCCAAATAAGAATGAGGAGAAGAGCCAGCACAAGAATCTTCGAGGCTGCGCCTAAAAGAACTAACCGAAAAAATACCTTTGGAACACAAGGACCAAGCCAAAGAATCACGAATTAATTTACGGATGGGAATCTTTTCTAAAACAGAAAGGAAGCTTCTTGATGCAGGCAATGGAATACATGGAGTGGGTGGCGAATTCGTATTTGGGTCGCGTGGACCAACCAAATCTGGGCTGAACTTCGTGGACCTCTACAAAGGGCATATGAGGTCGGATCGTCTATTATAATATGTTTCCGGAAATCCCAAGACAAGCCCTACAGATGTTATGAAGACTCCATCCTCCGTAACAGATCATAACAGGCCCAAATTCAGCCATCTATCTTGTTGCGTGAATACTTAAGTTGGATGAGAGCTGGACGCTGTGAGATGGACGAGAGCTGCCGGGCTGAACTTCATGGACTTCTACAGAGGGCATATGAGGTCAGATTGTCTATTATAATATTTTTTCGGAAAGCCCAAGACGAGCCCTATAGATGTTATGAAGACTTCGTCCTCCGTAATAGATCACAAAAGGCCCAAATTTGGCCATCTATCTTGTTGTGCAAAGACTTGAGCTGGACAAGCTGGATTTTTTGAGTCCTTCTTAGTTTCCTTTTTAGTTTAGGATTGAGTCTTGGAGTCCTTTTTATATTTATGTTATTTGAGGAGTCTGAATCCGTTTAGGATTCAAGGTTTTGGAGTTTTTAGGTTTAGTTTGTTTTCCTATTTAAATTCATTGCAATCAGTTGTTTGTTTTTCAGTTTTTGATGATTAATAAAATTTGAGAGAGAGTATCTCCTTTTATCCAACTTCGGTATCCTTCGCAGATCAACGAATTTGAAGCCTATTATTCTGGTATCCCTGTGCGGATCAACAGATTAATAGTAGGATTCACTTCTGGTATTCGTGCACGAATCAACGGATCTGAATCGTTTATCCTTTCTTTTATCGATTATTGTTTGTGTTGAATTTCCCGCTATCTCAATTGGTATTTAAGGCCTATTATTCTGGTATCTGTGAACAGATCAACAGATTAATAGTAGGGTTCGCTTCCGGTATTTGTGCGTGAATCAACGGATTCGAATCGTTTATCCTTTATTTTATCAATTGTTATTTCGTGAATATTCCGCTGCATCACTTCTCCACTGTCTAACCTCCCAATCAAAGGGCTGTCTTCTTAAGGAAACATCCCACTTCCACACATTCCCAACCCAAAAACCGAACTCATAAATTGACCCACTCTTCTTGATAGCTAAAGCAAAAATCTGGGGAAAAGCCTCCTTAAGACTACGAATATCGCAAGTAATATCATCCCACAATCTAGCATAGGCACCATTCCCCACAATTATCATAAAGCCTTCTTTCAAGACTTTGGCAGAGATAGAGTCCACAGTAAAGAGATTACCAATGGCTTTAACGAAACTAGAGGAATTCCCACCGACCTTCCAATTCCACAACAACTTAGGATCAACACCGTATTTAGCACAAATAACCCTCTTCCAAAGCCAACAGACTAGAGTTCTTATGAGAAATTCTACCAATACCCAAGCCACCTAAACTCTTCCGACTACAAACCGTATCCCAATCAACAAGATGCAACTTTTTCTTATAAACACCATCTCCCCAAAAAAAAAAACTATGACGCACTTGAATGCAAAAATTCAACTTTGAATATATTTGTAAAACAAATTTGAGCAGGCTAAACAAGGACGTTATATAAAATTAATACTTTGAACAATTTGGTTTGTTTGGTAGTTACTTTCATGTAATTAAATACAACACAATTTTTGCTCTCTGAAATTTTCAAAGTAAGAGTCAAAGTTGAGTGTAATAACTAATAACTAAAACCAAACACACCCATTTTACAATTCTTTATCGATATGTTAATAAGTGTATGGGATTGAATAATGTTTCACCATTGAAATGGTAGTGCCAATTACAATATCGAACACCAATCCAAAAGACAATACTAACAGTTTAACTGATTATATTAGTACAAGAAGGCAATATTAAACCAAAGATGTGGATGCAGAAGGGACATCAGTGTAGAGCTATATCAATTGACTTATGCTATTATTTAAGGTGAATGTGAACTAGTAATTTTTTTTTTTTTTTTTTTTTTTAATTTGAAACATATCTTCTCTGCCCCACATATTTTTCAGAATTTGAAGTGGTCGAAAATTGACAGAATTGATATATATATATATTACCAATTCTGAGTTGGTTTTAATTGTATTAATGATCAACTGAGAAGTACTGCATGAGAAATTGCAAATACGTTCGGCTTACAGCATTCTAGCTCAAATATGTTCTTCTAAAATGTCCAACTTTTATATCATTCAACATAACAAAGAAATGATTCCTTGCAGTTGCACACATATATCAAAAGGAAATCTCACATAAAAGAGTCCACATTAAGCCTATTCACAAGAAGCTTTAGAATATTATTTTCAGGTACTAGAACAAGACATGTTCTTAATTGTCACAAGCTATTTACAATATGGATGTAAAAATAGAATGTTTATTCAAATCGATCACTACCTGATTCATGGTTGACATTTTGGTTGAATTTAGAGAAACACAAGCCATAGCACTACTTCTACAGCCCTACAGAGGATTGCTGACTCCTAAGAGCAAATGTTTGGAGTTTTGGAATTGTTCAGATTCATGGATGTGAATGGAAAATTTTACAATCTTTTTATCTTTTTCATTTGGTTTATGTAACTTCAAAATTTAGATGAGACGAAGTTGGTTCGGTGGTAAGCCCCATACACCTGTACCACGAGGTTACAAATTCGAGTCCTCCCCTCTCTAAAAAAAACCCGAATTTATGTAATAATGCAATATTTTAAAGAAAAAAAAAACCTTCAAAATTCATATTTTGTCTATCAAACAATCTAATTTCTAATTTCTGTTTGGTTTCACAAGACGACCAACTCACTAACATTAACTTCAACGTTCCAGTATTAGTTTGCCCAACTTCAAGTGTTCCAGTTTACAAGGACCCAGGCCCAAATCGTAAAAATCCCACCAGGCCCAGACTGAAGACATCGTGTTGATATAGAGCATGAAACGCTGCATTTTTAAGCGGACGTAGAAATAGAGACAGAGAGAAGACGAAGAAATTATCCTTTTTGGGCAATATACAACTCTATTTTTGGGCAGTCCCATATTAGAGTGCTTAAATAATATTATCTGCCTATACATGAGCAATGTGTATTAGAGTGCTTAAAAACTACTGCAGTAGCATTCAAGTGCCAATTTTTCTCTTATAAGCACACAATTTAAACATATTTATAACATACTAATACATATTACCACACTTTTACCATGTGTATTATTATGATTGAAGTTATATTGCTTTTACATGATAAATATGTTTAAATTGTGAGCCAATAGGAGAAAAAATGATTCAAGTGCACTTATGTTTTATTCTAATTTTGATGTTATGTACTGTAACTGTTATGCTTTCATTTCTTTCTTTGTCAGCTATATATTCACTTAAAAAACAAAACATTAAATTATTTGATATCAAGATATTAAATCACAGTAGATTCATGTTTTAAGACACTCGTACACTTAAAAAAAAAATTACATAAAATGAAGCAGAAACATTTCTATTAATTTTCATATTTATTACACAATAGCAAAGTGATACACACAATATATATATGTATATATATATATATCGAATCACACTCTGGACTTCAAGTAGGATATTTTTTTTTTTGAAACGGCAAGCTTTATTAAGGAAAACCAACGAAAAAGCGAAACACAAACGAAACAAAACCCCCGGGCATGAAGCGCACAAACAGAAGCACAAAGCCCAACAAAGCACCCCAAAAAAAAAAAAAGCACAACACCAAAACAGAGCCACAAGACCAGCCCCTAAAAACAGAGCACACCTAGACAAAACAAAAAGAGGCAACACCAGAACACCTGGGAACCCAATGCTAAAAGCAACAAACAAACAAGAAAGGCAACACCAGCAAAAACAAAAGCCTAGATATCACCCCATTAAAGCCTGTCCCTGCACCAGCTGGAACCCATCTTTGCCAAACTATCTGTAAAAGGCGTTGTGATCTCTAGACATAAATTTCACGTTCAAGTAGGATATATATAAAATAAAAGTATTACCTTGCTAGGGGAAATAATTCGGAATGCAAATTTAAATTGACCAATTCGACAGAATCTTTCAGGTTGGTCTCATCATCCACCTCCCCGCGGTCAGTCTGGATAGCCAAACATTCATTCAACTCCATCACTACCTGAGCCATGGTTGGCCTTTTGGCTGAATTAGGAGAAACACAAGCCGTAGCTATTTCTATAGCTTTCCAGACAGAGTTGATGTCGAAATCTCCATGTAATCTTGGATCAACAACATTTTTAATATCCCCTTTTGCAAGCATAAAGCTCACCCATTGACTTATATGAATCCTCTCATGTGATTTTTCAATCACGGTTTTACTTGTTATTAGCTCTAGAAGAACCACTCCAAAACTATACACGTCACTTTTTTCTGTCAACCTGCCTGATATATAGTACCTGCAAGGCCGAAATGCATAGCTTAGTCTATATAAACTTAAAATACATCGTGAAACTAGTTTCTTTTATGAAACTAGTTCCTTACTCGGGATCAAGGTATCCAGGGGTGCCGGCAATACTGGTCATGTGAGTTCCACTTTCTATAGGAAAAATTCGGGAAAGTCCAAAATCAGCTAATTTGGCCTGGAATTTTTCGTTCAACAAGATGTTAGTGGATTTAACATCTCTGTGGACAATTGGTGGTTTACAACCACTGTGGAGATATTCCAATCCTACACATTAAAATTAATTTGACAAATATATTAGTTTCCTTAATTACAATCAAAGTAAAAGAAAATGCAGAAAGTGAAAAGGAAAATTGCAGATCAAGTGGTGACCTAGTGCTGCCTCTGTTGCTATCTGAAGTCTCTTTTCCCAGCTCAAGCTGTCTGCAACTGTCTTGTCTGCATCATTTAAAATGTATAAGCCTTTTAAGGATTCGTTTCAATTAATGAAAAAAATATATTAAAATCCATTGACAAGGATGTATACAAGCAGATTTAGCTAGCTATATGACTGTTGAAATTAGATTGAAAATGAAAAGAATACCTAAGAGATGTGTCTCTAAATTTCCATTAGCCATGAACTCATAGATTAGTCCCATGTTTGTGCCATCATCGCAATATCCAACAAGTGATGTCAAGTTTTTATGATGAACTCTCATTAGAAGTTCAACCTGTTAATGAAAAAATATATATACCTTAGCCTTGTGGTAATTATTAAAAAAATTGTGAAATTTCTATTCAAGTTAAGGTTACATATATAAACACCTCAGCTTGAAACTGCTTGTAGCCTTGAATTGATGATGGAGAAAGCATCTTCACAGCAACCTGAGTGCTGTCATCTAAGCATCCATAGTAAACTGTTCCAAATCCTCCTTTTCCGATAATCCTCTGGAAGTTGTTGGTCATTCTTACAACTTCGGAGTATGAAAACCTTGGATTTTTCAACTCAAATGAACCACTCGTTCCATTTGATTGTGCTGGAAAAATTTATGAGCCCGGAGTTAAGAAATTAAAGATTGCAATTGACTAAAAAAATGACATCTTACTGCTGAGAAAAAATGTTACAATCGGCGGCAAAAGAAAATACTGTTGTGGTAAAAAGTTTTGCTGCAGGAAAACGTTTTTGTGGCTGAGACTTAAAACTGCAGCAAAAAAACTATAATTTTTTAATATGCATGTTTTTCAGGTTTTTGCAGCAAAAAAAGTGTATATATATATATATATATATATTTTGTAGTGCATGAAATTTGAACTATACAACTTCAGATAATCTTATTGTACCTTGTTTTCTCCTTTTGAAATAACATAGCGTAGCCAATATTGCAATTAAGAGGACAGAAATTGCAACAACTGATGCTACTACATGAACTTTCATGGAGTTTGTTTTTTTCTCTGTGCATGATCCCGAAAGACAAAGATTTGGATTTCCTTCCAAGCTAGAAATCAACAGATGATAATAAAATATCAAGATTCCATACAATAAATCTACTTCATGGAATCAAGAACTTTAGATTGAAAGCAAAGTACCTTAGTGATAGCAAACCATTCTTCTGTTTTTCAATGAGTCCAACTGGAACCGAACCTTTAAGATTGTTTCCTCTCAAGTTTCTAAAAATGAATATTAGTTTTAATTTAATTAATTTTTTTATTTTTTATTTTTTTATGCATTAAGATTGATTCCTTGAAAATACAACTTTGATATAATCGAAATGCAAATACATGTAATAAGCATCATCAATCTTAGTCCCAAATAACTTACAGCACGGTCAAGAATGGTAGCTGTAGTAGAAAATCAGGCAAAGGTCCGGTCAGGCTATTGTTCGATAAGTCTCTGAAATGTACTCAAAAATGTCAACTAAATTGAATTGGTTCTCAACAATGATAGGAAACATTAACTTTAATTGAGATTCATGTCAGATTTAATCTTACAGATATTGTACTGATCTGAGATCGGAAATAAAAGGAGATATGTCGCCCGATATTCCACTTGACGACAGGTTCCTACAAATTGCACAATAATTTTAGTAACAGTACATGCTTATAGCATGCTTAGTTTAAAGGCTGTTATTAAACTTACAGAGATATGATCCTTGGAGGATTAGATTCAAAGTTGCTGCAATTTACACCTTGCCACAAGTATTTTATAGGGGCACATGGATCTCCTTGCCAATTTTTTTTCACTCCATACTTTGTCTTGATATTCATGATTGCATCGACTACAGAAAAAACAGTCAAAATCCATCAAAGAAGAAAAATATAATTAATAACACTATTATGCTCTGGAACTGATGCAAAAAATCTAGTCATTCTCTTGTGATGGGGATGTTAAATTTCAGCTATTGGATTCACAAATAATTCAAGGAAGAACATACTGTCTTGTTGGTTTGTTAGCAACTGAAGGAATGGTTTTAGTTGATGTAGTTCAATTCCATTGAGAATAGGTGGCAGTGTTGAATTCTTAGATTTGTGGAAGGAGTACTCAAGTCTTTGTCCACGGTCGGATACTGCAGCGTAAACAGTTAAAGGGGAGTTGAAATGGGGATTATAGGGTCCACCCCAAAACTGTCCATTAAAATAAACGTCTACTTCTCTATCATCTTTATCAGCTTGGCTCTGGTCAATCTCCGCAAAGTAAAAGTAGGCAAAGTACTCTGATGTGGGATCACTAGGTTCCCAATCAATAACCAGTGAATTGCTACCATTTGCTGGCATGGCGGCTGTCTGCATGACTGTAGATGGTGGAAAGTACGTACTCAGAGGGCTATTATTGACATTGAACGGGCTACTTATCGTCACCCAGTTGGATTTTGTGTAGGGTGACCATATGCGATCATAAACATCATCTTTCAACCTATATACAATGCATTTTGGATAAACATAAAAGTTATACTCCGTAATTGTAGGAAGAACTTTAAGATGATTTTTGTAATAATATAAATAACTTACCTGAAGTTTTCCTTATCATTGACCATCGAACCAACATCCAACCGCGAAAAGAGGAGTAATGATATTCCTGGATTATTTGTTGGATAACTGTCATTTTTCAAGGGCCTTAATTCTAATGCTGATATGAAAGGTGTTCCAAAGCCCGTGTTTACAAGACAGACATCTATGTAGTTTTTCTTGGAGACATGAATGATTTCCTTGAAAACTATAGTGGATGCATCTTCAAATTGCACGGAATCCCACTCATCAGCTTCAAGGAGGAGACCAAAACGCGGTAGTTTATTCTGACCATCATAATTCCCATACATGAAACTTGCTCTAATCAAAAACTTGACAGTGTTGACACGATCTGGATTGAGGGTGTAACAACTTCTGGATCCTTCAGGGAAGCTTCTGACATTCAAGAATGGCTGTTCCAAGTTGTCACTGTTGTATTCAGATGATATATTATAGCCTACACCAGTGTCAGTGAAGTTTGCATCTGAAATGTAATTTATGCCTGTTGTCCTTTCAGTGTATGCGAAATCTTTAGGTGTTCCACAATCTATGCTGATGAAACCTGAGAGATATATAATTAAAGACACAGAAACAGAAAAACTCTTTACATATATAGTTTGTGAATGACAATGATAAATGATACTTAAAATTGGAGTTGGTGAAACCTTTTTGATTCTGGGCATGAACTAGAAGTACTGTACTTAGAGCAAGACAAGGAAATACAAATATCCATTGCCTCAACATCTCCAGAACCTTTTGTTGTTTCTTCTTGCTCAGGATCATGAATAAACAGCTATTGTGGTTGAATTTATATATTGCCAAGGAGCAGTTTGCCATCAAATTATATTTATATAACTCAAAGTTGCTATCATGTGTGATTAAAATGATACACTTGCAAAAACTCCAACAATAAGTCATTAACACACCAACAATAAGTCAATAAAATGATACACTTGCAAAAACTCCAACAATAAGTCAAAAACTCTCAATGTTGTTAGGGGGTAAAGGACGGCATTCATTATTCAGTCTGTCAATGTTTTAAGTTTGAGTCAACGCAACGTGTGCAATATAAAAAAACAAAAACTCCAAGAATAAATTTTCTTGTCAAATACCTGTTCATCTCCAACTTCATCTGTTTGGAGAGACTTGAAAAGAACTTAAAAATTGATCTTTTCAAAATTGCAATTGGTGGAAAGAGTTGAACTTTTATCAATCAGAAAGTGTTAACATGGAAGTGAGAGCTCATTTCTAGAAGGATTAGAAAAAAATAAATATAAAATAAAATAAAAAACAAAAAATTAAAAAAAAATTAAAAAAAGTATAGTATTTTCTTTTTGCAACTTGTAGTTGTGTCTCTCTAGAATAAAAGTAATTAATTAAGCGCGATTTGTTCCCAAGATATTTCATACAATTATAACAAATCTTATTAAGCGCGAGTTCATTTCTAAAATGCTGTTTCAAAAACATTAGTTGACACTAGCCATTAATGTACAACTATATGCAACTATATGCAAATGGATGGTAAAGGAATTGTAACTTGTAAGAGACCAGCGCTAGCTAGCTTGTCCTGGAAAAAGTCCACCAAAAAAAGAATTATATACAATTTACAATTTCAGTAGCCCTAACTATTGATAGCTCACCAACTACCATCTTGTAACAGTCTAATTTTGTAAAAGTCTAATTTTATATAAGCTACTTGGGTGATTCAGAAGTTATTTTCACCTGATTATAGAACATTAGTTTTGCTTAATCAATATGAAATTGTTGAAGTAAACGTTAAACATAAATATTTAATAGCTTGATTGAAAGTTTTGATGTTGAAATGTTTGTGCCGATTATAGTATCCAACAATATAAACAAACGTTTACTAATAGGAAATGAGAATAAAAGAGACAACCAAGACTGATATTGCTGACAATCAAACCTAAAAGTTTAAGCCAATAGAAAATGACCCATCAAAACTATTTAAGCACTCTAACACCTACCAATTATCATACAACAGAACCAATAAATGATTCCTACTACAAATGAACGACATATATACAAACAAAAAAAAAGTCACATAAAAAGTTCATGTTAAGCCAATTTGCTTACTTTCATTTCACGCAGTTCAAGGGGTTCAGTAATCTCATACAAAAGCTCACCATGTATGGCTATATCATATATATCCGTACAAACTAAACTAAAATATTGTACATAAATATATACGAAGTATGTTTCAAAAAAAATATATACGAAGTACTATGTACGTGTAGTACTAATGAAGTAGGATACATTACTACTTTTGCTGGGGCCGGAGGTTGTTAGTGAACTCACAAGCAACACTGAACAGTACAATCAAACCAATTTAGAGTTTAATTAGGGATGTCAAAAACCCTGACCCTGCAGGGACCTGCCCCATCCCTCACGCCCACCTCAAAATAAATGAGGTTAGGGCAGGTTTGGCCGGGGTCGAGTCCTACGCCCCATTTTAGAAACGGGGCAGGGTTGGGGTTTGGTATCCCTCCCCGAACCCACCCCGACCCCCTTATTATGTATTTATTAATAATATTAATATTTAATCAACAAAAAATTAAGATATAATTTTTAATTAATTAAATAATATATTTTATATAAATAATGGGTTAGGCTAAATCAACTTAAAAAAGTGATTTAAATTGTGTGACTTAAATTCTGGACCACTCATTTGTGTGTGTGGAGAAGAGAAGTAAATGAGTGGATGAGAAATGAGTGGTCCAGAATTTAAGTCACTTGAGTTTAAGTCACTTTGTTAAATTGATATAGCCTGACCCATAAATAATTAACATTAATTTATTTGTTATCTAATGTAAACCTAGCTGAAGAACCATTTATACCTAATTTTTATTTAATTTTTTCGTACTTTTTTAAATTTGTCTTATTATTAATAATTAAGCAACTTATAACTTCTTCTTTTTCTTTTTTTTTTTTTTCTTTTTTTTTGAAAAGAAGAATTCATAAACCAGAATTAGATTACAAACTACCAGGGCAGTCGCCCCTAGGACTACACCAGTGTCTGTGAAGTTTGCATCCGAAATGTAAGTTATGCCTGTTGTCCTTTCGGTGTATTCAAAATCTTTTGGTGATCCACAATCTATGCTGATGAAACCTGAGAGATATAAAAAGAAATGCAAATATACAATGCCTCAACATGATCTTCAGCACCATTAATTAAGTTTCTTCTTGCTATCAGGATCTTGAAGAAATTAACAGTTATGATGGTTCACTTTATTATATTGCCATGCAATTTATTATCATCATATTATTTTTAACTCAATGTTGCTATCATGTGCAATTAAAATGATACACTTGGAAGAACTCAAACTATAATTTTTTTTGTCCAACAAGTGTGTGTGAATAGTTTAAACAAGGACCTTGTCCAGAAAAAGAAAGGAAGTTGATCTGATCTCCAACTTGATCAGTTGATCTATTGGGAAAGACTTGATTGATCTGTTGATGAGATCAGTTTATTAGAAAATGTGTTAGACTAAATCGATTTTACATTTTAACTTAAATTTTTGACTACAATCCAAGAAAATTTTTGGTCAAGATGGTTCTGAAATTTCTGTGTAGGATCCCGATTGACATCGATGTAATATGTAGATTTTTCCATTTTACACGGGTGGCAAATGAGATTCCGTACAATTATTATTTTTATTTGTTCTCAGACCAACGGTTATGATGAAGGATGCCATCAAAGGTTGGAAGAATTGTGAGACCGAAGGTACTAAAGGTTTCGTGTTGTTTTCAAAGGCTAAGGCTGTGAAGATAAATTTGTAGAAATGGATCAAGACAAGCAAGGAGAAGTTGTTTCAACTTACAGAGTTGGAAGATAAATTGGGAAATATTGACAAAAAGGCTGTGGTTGAAGGATGGTCTGAACCATTTAGAATTGATCGTTCAAAGACTTTAGAGGAGTTGTGGAAAAGCCTTCGAAGGGAGGAGCAAACTTGGAGACAAAAGTCGAGGATTCATTGGTTGATGGATGGCAACAAGAACACTAAGTTCTTCCATAGTGTAGCGAATGGAAGAAGGAGACGTAATTTTATTAAGCAAGTTTCCTTCAAAGGGATTACTGTATCGGACCCAAATCTCTTTAAAAGTGGCATTTTTGACTTTTTTAAGAATCACTTCCAAAAGGAAATGTGGCAAAGGCCTAGGATGTCAGGGATGAATTTTAAAAAGTTAACTGAGGAGGAGAGTCAGTTTTTAGAAGAAAAGTTCTCTCATGAGGAAGTTTGGATTGCATTATCAAATTGTGAAGGTAACAAAGCGCCGAGTCTGAATGGCCTAAATCTGAATTTTATGAAAGCTCATTGGGGGTAGATTCAAGAGGATTTCTTGAATTTCATCAATGAATTCCATAAGGATTGGATGGTGGTTCGAGATTTAAATAGGGCTTTCATTGCTTTAATTCCAAAAGTTGGCAACTCATTGACAATGAAAGATTTTAGACCAATAAGTTTGGTCAGCTCGATGTATAAAATTCTTGCGAAGGTGTTAGCAAATAGACTTAAAAAGATTATGGATTATATTATTGGGGAGTCACAGATGGCTTTCGTGAAGAATCGCCAAATTTCTGATAGCCTTATCATCGCGGAAGAAATTGTCCATAAGTGGAAGAGTGAAAAGGAGGGGGGTTTGCTTGTGAAGTTAGACTTCAAAAAGGCCTACGATAGTGTAGATCATGGTTTCCTAGATTCTATGTTGGAAGGTATGGGGTTTGGTAGCAAATGGAGAGAATGGATGAGAGAGTGCATTTCCTCTCCATTGATGTCAGTTTTGGTTAAGGAAAGTCCCACTCCGCGGTTTGGCATGCAGAGAGGTTTGAGACAAGGGGATCCACTCTCTCTTTTTCTGTTTAACATTATGGTGGAAGGCTTAAACGGCTTGCTTTTAAAAGCAGTCAATTTGGGCCTTATTGAAGGTGAGAGCTTTGATGATAATAAAGTTCACATTTCCCATTTACAATTCGCAGATGGTACAATTCTCTTCGTTAAGCCTAAGGTAGAGTATATTCTTAATGCGAAGAGAATCCTTCGTTGTTTTGAGTTGGCTTCAAGGGTAAGGCTAAATCATGTGTGGTGAGGGTGGGTAGTGGTAAGGCTAAGGAGTCGGCTCTTTGGGCTTCGATCTTCAAATGCAAGAAAGCTTCATTACCAATTCCCTATCTTGGGTTTCCTTTGGGGGGAAGACCAGGCTCTAAATCTTTTTGGGATCAATTAGTTACCAGAATTGAAAAGCGTTTAGCTGCTTGGAAGAGGAAATTTTTGTCTAAAGAGGGTAGGTTAATGTTGATGAAGGCGGTTATCTCAAGCATTCCTACTTACTTTATTTCCGTTTTCAAGATGCTAGTAGGAGTGGCTCATAGGATTGAAAAGATCTAAAGAAGCTTTCTATGGGGAGATGGTGTTAGCAAAAGAAAGATCCATGTTGTGAATTGGATAGAGGTTTGCAAGAGGAAAGGTAAATGTGGCCTTGGTATTGGGAGAGTTTTTGACAAAATAAAGCCATGCTAACAAAATGGATTTGGAGATTTGGCAAGGAAGATAGCTCATTGTGGAGGAGAGTCATTTGTTCGAAATATGGTATAGAGGAGGTTTCTCTTTTATGGAAGTGGCAAGCCCCTAATTCTGTTGTCTCATTTTTTGTGAAATTGATTGAGAGTTTGATGAAGGTGGACACTCATACAGCTAAAGTGATTGATGATGTTTTTTCGATGGTGATTGTGTGGGGATAGAGTGCAATTTTTGTCTAAGATTAAGGTGGATGGTAGGCCGTTGAAAAAGGCCTTTCGAAGGTGTTATGCGTTGGCGGTTTTGAAAATCGACGTAGTTCAGGACTTTGGCAACTGGTTTGGCTCAAATTGGATATGGAATATTCCTACAAGAAAGTTTTATTTGATTGGGAACAAGATCAATGGAAGGTCTTTATAACCTTTCTAGATTGTATTCCTATTCGTAGTCATTGCTCATATGCCATTGCTTGGTTGGCAAGCTCTAATGGCTTTTTTTCTATTGGTTCCTTTCGAAGAACCTTAGAAGATTACTTAACTACCTCGGACTCTGCCCCTATGGTTTTTTGGTAGGGTATTTGCCCTCCAAAAATGAAGATTCTTTTGTGGCAGTTGTGGAAAGGGAGAGTTTTGGTTAGAGAGGTCATGTACATGTGTGGTATGAATTAGTTGACAAGTTTAGACTGTCGGCTTTGTGGTATTGGCATCGAATCCATTGAGCATCGAATCCATTGAGCATCTCTTCCTCAAGTGCCCTTGGTCGTTTTCTTTATGGCTGTTATGTATGGATTGGTGGGGTGTTTATAGTTGTATGAACAATACTGTGAAACAGTGGCTAGAAGGTTGGAAGGGTTTGTGTCCTACGCCCAAGCATGAGAGAGCATGGAACTCTCTGTTCTGTGCCATTATTTGGACCATTTGGGAGAAGAGAAATCAGCTTGTGTTCGAGGATAAGGAGCCGTGTGTCGAGAAGGCAGCTAATTTGGTTAGATTCTGTTTGGTGTGGTGGTTCAAACATCTCGGAAAAGGGTCTAGTGATTTTATTCAATTTTTGTTTATTAATATCAGAGATCTTTGTGTGGAGTCTAAGAAGGTAAAAAAGAGGAAAATTCTGGATTGGATTCCTCCCTGTGGTGATAGCCTCAAATTCAATGTCAATGGTTCTGTCAAAGGTAAGCCATGGCCAGTTGGTATAGGAGGTGTGTTGAGGGACTCCAACGGGAAGGTTATGTGTTTATTTTCTTACTTTTTGGGGATTCTTGACTCTAAAACAACTGTGGATGATGCGCTCAAACCGGTTCTAATTAAATTACACTAATGAGGATGACTAATGCCAAGCAGATCCTAGGTCAAAGATGCTATGCAACTAAACTACAATGGGAATTAAAAAGGCGCGCGGGTGGTTCATCCTTCGCAAGTGTTCAAGTTGTACGAGTAGTAAAGGGTACACTAGTAAGGGTGGTCGTTCCCACGAGAAGGTGGATTAGCTAACAAGTAAGCTCTAGGTTATCATTGATTATCAATTTCTAATTTCTAAACAAATCACTATTGAATGCTATCTAGATCAATTATACTAAGTTTGTAATGAACTAAATTACCAAATCTACTGCAACAATATGAGATTAAGCTAGATTAAAAGATGTTAGGGGATTGATTCATTCAAGTAACAACCATTTCATTAACCAATCATTCATTAAGCACATTCACAACCATTCTAAGGCATGCACTCCATTATCAATGATGTAAAGTACCAAATTCATCATCTTACACATAATCTAAAGTCTTAGATAAGTGATTAAGAGAGAATTACAAAGTAGAGATGTAGAGATTCTCTAATTAACCAAAGTTATGAATTACTTAGAGAAATCTCTATAAAATGGATAGTGAAATGTTCATACACATTGTTGGACACTTTATGCATGAAACCAACTACCAAGTGTGTACAAATAGATGTATATGAAAGACATATCATCCGCATATCATTATAGTTTATAATACACACATACAAAGCCTTAGAGAGTGAAATAATAAATGGATTGAGTGAATCAATGGTTTAATTACAATAGTTACATCAATCCCTCAACAAAAGGGGTTAGTTACACATAGAAGTACATAAACAAGAAAATACAAAGAAGAGCTAAACAAACCCATTTGGATTCGCTTCTTACGCAAGATTACTCCTCTTTGCAATCCAAGTACAATATCCTTCTAGAGCAATTCTGAAATATCAAGTCTAAGTAACTAAAGGTGGTGTTTGGCTACCTAGAAAGTGATGAGAAAATGCTAAGAAACTAAAGAAAAGTGAGAGAGTTTTTCTCTCTCTAGTATTCTAAAAACTAAAGTTAAAGTGTGTATTGTAAGGTTGCTCTCTTCATAAGATCAAGTGATGGGAGAGGCAAGTGGTGATGGAAAAGGGATAAGATGATGGGAGAGGCAAGTGGGATGAGCTGTCATCTGCTGGAGGTGACCCAGCTGGTTCGTTCTCTCTGGCTCGCGGGTTTATTCCTGTCGGCGTGAGGTCGCGGTTATTTCTAAAGGATTCCCGCGAGTTTAGCCTTTCTGGCTCACTGGACATGTCTCTCAGCATGAACTCATGAATCTTTCGCGAGTTTGAGCGTGCATCTTGCGGGAACATGGCAGCTAGGAAGAGTTGGAAGCTTGGTGGTGGCCATGGAGTTTGGTGGATTTGGTGGAGAACAAATCACGTGCATAGAAGGCTGGAATGGGTGGCAAACGGACTGGGGAAGCTTTGGTCGTAGTTCTGGGTGGGTAGCCATTAGAAACGATGTCAGAAAATGATTGGAATCATCGAGTCAGAAGTCGGATCACGATCGGGTCGAAACCGGGTCGAGTTCGGGGTATGTAGATCTACGGTTGGCTGGAGGTTGAAGAAGGGTGACGTCAGGCTAACACAGGCAACACAGCCTAAAACGACATCATCCCATTTGGTGATGTGGCAGCTTTATGTGTTTTGTGTGACAAATTACAAGAAGTACCCATGTACTCTTACTAATCACCGAATCTGCAATAATTTCTCCAGAATTTCACTTTGACCCCTGATTCTCCATAATGACGTAATTGTCCTCTTTTGCCCACGATTTTGCTACTTTCCTCAAATTTGGTCTAGAATGCCCCTGATAAGCTGAAATACTTGAAAAACACTTATTTATGACATTAAACACCTAAAAGGGCTCGAAAATCGGTCACAAAAGCTAAGTAAGGGAGCGCAAAATGTGAACATTTATAGTGCGATCAGTGGACCTTTGTCTTTCCAATGAGAATCTCAGATGCCATAACCGGACAGGAGAACCCAAGTGACAGCGAGTTTCAATTCCTAGTCCATTCAGATTCCAATCCTGATCTTGATCTTGTTCTTGATCTTGATGCTTGCCCTCCCCTCGGAAATCATTAAATATCAATTTGGAAAGCATCCAATCGCAAAGGGAGAATCTGCGTGGGTATACGGGGAGGAATCTAATGCTTATGTCAGGCTTGTAGAGACGAAAGCTTGTGCCTCTTAAAACTACTAGAAATGGAGCCACAAAGACGATTGTAGAAATATACCAGTATTATACTCAAACAATAGCAAGCAGCGGTACTCTCCGAAGTAAGCCCTGAAAATAAAGGTGCTACGCTAATTGTAGTAACCAGAACAGGGCCTCGGCCCCAGATGCTATGTAACTCTTCCTTGCCAAGGGCAGCTGCTCGACCAAGCAACCAATTACCACCTTAGATCTCCATTGTCAGTGATTCAAAGGTGGCAGTTGTGTGGATAAATAATGGTGATTTAGGTAATCTAAATCATGTCGATGTTATTTACAACATTCGCAGCAACTTGAGTTCCTTAAGTGATGTGGAGGTTTTTTACAATTCTAGAGCTTTCAATTCTTTTACGGATAGTTTGGCAAAGATGGGTTTAAGCGAGTTGGGTGACATTGTCGAATGGGGAGATATTTAATCTTTGGTGTTTCGTGTTTCGTTTCTTTTATGTAGTCTGATGTTCCTTTTGTTGTTTGTTTGGTTGGTGCCTTTGTGTTTGCCTATTTTGTTGGGTCGTTGTTGCCTTTGTGTCCCGTTTGTTGGGTGTTGGCCCTGTTGTAGGCTCTGTTTTGTGTTTTGCTGATGTTTCCTTGTTTGTTTTGGGGTCTCCTCGGTTTACCTTTGGGCTTTTATAAAGATTAACCTTTATCAAAAAATATATACTATATATATATTACATTTTTCAATATTTTTTTATTCATTAATTATTTTAATAGAATTAGACCAATTTACCCTTTGACTGTTAAGTTGACTAATAGAAGCTTGACTATAGGGACTAAGTTGGTCAAAAATGAAAAGGTCACAAACTACTTGGAATTAACAAAAAGGTCCAGGACCAATTTGGTAATCACCGTTATAAAAATTAGTAGGTATGGCATCTCATAAGTTTTTTAGTCTAGGATCCCTATTAGCACCGATGTAAAATGAAACAAATCTGCATTTAATATCGATATCAATCGAGATCCCATGTCTGATCAACTATAATACAAATTTAGTTCTAATTGAACAATTTAATATATAAACTGAATTTATACAATAGAAAGGGTTTTTTATAATATATAAACTGGATTGGTACAATATAAAAGGGCTTGTTCAAAAAAAGTGCCTCTGGTTTGGAGATGATCATGATTTTGGATGAAATGGTCAAAAAGATTCCTGAATTTAAAAGAAAAAACAAATCATCACATAAACTGTTGAACCAACTTTTTGTAAAGTCAACTTAACTGCAAAGAATGATATTGTGTGGGAATTTGAAACATAGAATGATAGAGAGGGATTCATTAAAAATCACTCTTTATGGGATGAATGCTTCTCTTCAATGGGGAGATGGTCAGATTTGAATGTTCATAAGTGTAGACTGGTGTGGGTGAATTGTTCTGGCTTCCCTTTGAGATGTTGGTTTGAAATGTTCTTCAATAAAGTGGGACAGTTGTTAGGAGAACCAGTGTTGCTAGCATAAGCGGCTAAGACTAGAAGGAGGATGAACCAGTTCAGCATGCTCATGTTTGCCCTTGTAAGATTAGAGTGGAGGAAGGCACGAGCTCATTTGAAGTGATGATTGAGGAAGAAGGGACTCCTCTGGATTATTCTTGGGTGGAAAATTTTCTAGAGATGAAGTTGAAGACAATTCAAGTTAGTACAAATTTTCATAACGATGAACCAGGACCCCCATTCTCACTTTCCGGTGTTCGAGATGACAAGGACAACAGAGGGGTCTGTGAAGAGGGACAACTCAACTTGATCAGTGTGAAGGATAGAAATCAGCTCAATAGAGTTCAAATTTCAAACAAAAGAGGCAATGGCAAGGGGAAAGTCCAAAGCTCAGCTTTCAAAAATACCTATTTTAAGCCTAGGAAGGACATAGTTAATAGGAAGGTCAGCTTTAGCAGGGAAGTGATGGAAAAAAGTGCTAAGATCAAAAGTGTTAGCTCTTTTTATCTGATGCTGACTTTGGCTCCAGCTTGTGTTGGAGTTCTCATTCTAGGAGGGGTGATAACTTGACTCAGGCTGATAGAAATTTCAAAGTTGGAATCTCTAAATGGGCTTCAGGAAAGGAATGTGGCTGGAAGGTTGACGGGCCTGGTCGGACCTTAATTGAGCTTGTTAGCTTTGATTCCAAAAGACCCTTTCAAAGCCTTAAAATGAAGCCCAAAGTGGTAAGATGTCTGATCTTGATTCAACTAGCACAACACTTTTTACTGTTGTTGGTAATGCTATAAGAAAATCTTAGGATGCTTTATCAGAACAAGGTATTTTTGATGAGCTTGAGAAAAGTCTCGAAGAAGTCATTGGTGATGGTGTTGGGAGGGATGCCTCTGGTTTCAAGGATGGAAAAGTGGGATATGTGTGCATAACCGGTCCTTAAAGAGGATTGAAAGACAAAAAAATCATTCGGTAAAAAGTCATGTGATGATAACGAGACACTCGAAGGCTATGGCTCTTGATCTAGAACAAGATGTCGGAAAGGAAAACATAATTTCTGAGGTGAAAGAAGGCACCTTGGAACTTAAAAGAAGAGATAGCTAAGGTCATCAAAGCGGGAGTGGTCTTAGGCTTTGATTTTAATGGAAGAGAAAAGGATATGGTTGATGAGATTGTTAGGAGGATCAAAGCTAGAAGCTTTGGTAAGCTGGAGGGGATTCTGCCGTGCAATAACAATTAGCGTTTTCAATTTTGTACTTCGGTTGGTGCTTGTGGTTGGGTTTCGTTTTTTGCTGTATTCGACTCTGTTTTTTCTGTTGTTTGTTTTTGCTCGGTGGTGAGTTGTTTTGTGTGTTTTTATTTGTCTAGGGGGTTTTAGCGGTTGTGTGTTGTGCTTCGCCTGTGGGTGAGTGGTATTTGTTGTTCTTCGGCTTGGCCATTTATGAATAAACTCTGCTATTCAAAAAAAAAAAAAAAAAAAAAAAAAAGACTTAACTGCAAAGAAAATTTTTATGTAGGCTAATTGACACCGATGTCCCCTGAACTATGCTTGAATTTACACCTTACTCCTATATTTTTTTTTTTCGCCATTAAACCCGTCAAAATCTTATTTATTGGCAACCCCCGACTGTAGATGCCCGCTGCTCGTTTATTGGCAAATAGTTTGGTTTATTGCCCCTACGGTCAGGGGTTGCTAATAAACGAGAGTTTGATGGGTTTAATGGCAAAAAAAAAAAAAAAAAAAAAAAAAAAAAAAAAAAAAAAAAAAGTATAGGGAGTAAAGTGCAAATTCCGGCATAGTTCAGGGGGCATCAGTGCCATTTAACCTTTTATATAAACAATCTAAATTATTATTATTATTTAAACTTGAAGGACAAAAAGAACACCATACAATACGCTGAACATGAACACAAACATTAATTCAGAATTTAAAAAAACAAAATTTACAAAACCTAGTTGAACCCAACTAACCAAAACCATCAAATCATCAAACAAGACCCATAAAGAGACTCACTTTCATAACCCACCTTCAGGAACTGCATTTGCATGCTCCTTTGCTATCCATGACCCCATTCCATGGAGATTCCTTCTTGGTTGTGATAATTTTGTTATGAAATTAGGTAAGATCAGGAAAAAGATCAAATAAGCAGAGGATCTAAATTCTTATGTACGGATTTGGACAAACATGTACACATGTACGAACATGTACATACTCATTGACTTGGACTTTTCAAACTATATATATATATATATATATGTAAGCAAGTGGTATATGTATATGTAATTCTATATCTACACATGCTATAGTATTTTATTTTTCTTAATTAGAAATACCTGTTTTAGAACAAGTAAAAGTCCACCAATCTGATTTCACGATGCATGATGTATTGATGTCCTTGATAGGACCAACTACAGAACAAGAGAAGTCATGTGATTAATTTACTATTGATATCATATAACATGATGCTGAATATACCGAAACTTGTTATCATTTTAATATTTTCGAAACAATAAACAAATCTGACTTTTAAAAGGTTGATTTTTGTGTTAATTTGACTTTTTTTTGCTAGTCTCATCAATTTGAAGATTTTTAACAATACTAACTAACAAAAACACAAGTTATTACTCAGCATATACTTAAAGCACCGAAATATATTACTGAGTCAAAAAATATACCTGTTACATAAAATAAATTTGTACTGCATCATACAAGATCTGACTTTATTGCATTTATATATATTATAAAAATTAACCAAACAAACAAGCTGACCAAGCTGATTGTACCGTACCTTTCATAAAAGAAAAGCTCAAAGAGATGATGATAAAGCAATACTATTTAAAAATGGAGCTAGCTTGGAAGGATGACCACAAGAAAGAAAAATCTGAGGGATCAACGTGAAATAATCACTAGTAATCTGAAATCTGCACTAGTATAGTGAACTAGTGAACAATGCGCAATAGACTTTTTAATTATATACATATCGTTTTAGTAAATCTTATGGAACAAGGAACTTAAATATAAGAAAACGACGTACATCTAATTTGGACTATATGGCTAGTGGTTTGTTTTTATATAACCACAAATATGTACTCGTTGATTTGGACTTGTTATCCTATATATCAAAAGTGGTGGCGCATGCATATAAATAAATAAATATATATATATACATATATATATAGTGAATTTTAAATGCCGATCAAGTTAAAATACGAGACCTTTGTAAACATTCATACACAGAAAAAGCTTCGAAGCTACAATTCTCTCTCAATGGAGTTTTCTCCAGTCTTCTATTTTAAAATTAACGCAAAAATCAACCCATTTAAAAGTCAGATTTGTTTATTGTTCCGAAAATATTAAAATGAAAACAAGCTTCGATATATTCAGATTTCAGCATCATGTTATATGATATCAATAGTAAATTAATTACATGACTGCTTCTCTTATACTGCATGTAGTTGGTCCTATCAAGGACAGCATGCATCGTACAATCAAAATGGTGGACTTTTACTTTTTCTAATACAATAGTGTGAGTCTCTCATGAAAGATCATTTATTTTAATTTCGATAAGGAATATGATGAAAACACATCGATTTTAATGAATTTTAATTTGAATTTTTGTGTGGATGATGAGTTCAATAAAATCTACATATGAACAAAATTTGAGAAGTTTTTGAATACTAGAACTATTTATCCAAATTTTGTTAGTTTGAAAAGTCCAAGTCAATGTGTATGTACATGTTCGTACATGTGTACATGTGTACATGTTTGTACATAAAATGCAAATCAATTACCTTCCTAAAGTGTACGTCTGCTTATTTTTATATGTTTGGGATTTTAATAAATTTACATATTCTATTAAGGTAATTTTCTATGTAAAATATAAAAATAAAATTGTAAGTCCAAGTCAATGAGTACATATTTGTACGTTATCTCTAAGCACTCCACTAGCTATATAAAGAATTGAGACAATTATTGCAGTTCAATCACATACTATAATCTATACCATATTATTTAAACAAAAAAAAAAAAAAGATAATCTAATCTAACATCAGTACTCTTTTTTATTTAGATTGATTTTCAAGTTGTCGATCATATATAGTTTGTTTAACAAAATCCATCTATTATTATGATATATATTGATTTCGTTTTGCAATCTTAAAATAGTATAAATTCCTGGTGAAATGTGAAATTATTAATTAGTTCATTAAATAATACTCTTATGATTTTTCTTTTTCTTTTTCAAACTATGAATGTTATTGGCTAAGATTTCCTGATTTCAAGGACATGCTTTGAAAATCTTCTTGTATAAAATACGAGACCTCTGTAAACATTCATTCATTCAATCAATACAATACAATACACAGAAAAAGCATTGAAGCTACAATTCTCTATCGATCGAGTTTTCTCCAGTCTTCTAGTTTCAAGTTCTTCTCTTAGGCTTTTGATGGAACACCTTAGTGTTCTTATCAAACACCTTTTCAGTGTTTTTAGCACCACCTCAGCTCACAAGATTCCTCTCTATGTAATTATCCATGTCAGCACAATTTAGCGCCAAAATGAGAGGTTGTTAGCGTGATTTACAGAGTTAATAATAAAATAAAGCTGAAAGAAATCAAGAAATCAACTCAACAAATTAATTCTAAAAGAAGTAAAAACCAAAAATAGATTCAGTTAGTATACACAAATGAAACGTAGGAAATTGCAAAAATGAGAACCATTTGATCAGAAGATGAAACCTTACCAGCTGTCCGAGTCATTACTGAGGTAGTGAAAGGAAACAAAAAGGTTGAGGTTGAGGTTGAGGTTGATAAGTTGATAAGTTGATAAATATATAGATCTCCCACTTTTCACCGTCTATATCAAAAATCATAGGCTATATGAAGTATATATTGTTGGACTAAAACGTCATTTCCAAAACTATTAAAGTAATTTTTATTTTTTTTGAAATATTACAATCATTCAAGATTTGGGGAGAGAGACATACTCGAACCCACAACCTATGATGTAGGTGTGAGGGGCAAACCATTGTTCATTTGTGCCAACCTCAACTTATCAACTATTAAATTAAATTAATAACAAGGACTCAACCTTATCAAAATAGTACAATCAAACCAATTTAGAGTTTAATTAGGGATGTCAAAAAACCCCGACCCTACAGTGACCTACCCCATCCCTCACGCCCACCACAAAATAAATGAGGTCAGGGTGGGTTTGGGGTCGAGTTCTACGCCTCATTTTAGAAACGGGGCAGGGTTGGGGTTTGGTATCTCGCCCCGACCCCGCTTATTATGTATTTATTAATAATATATAAATAATTAACATTAATTTATTTGTTATCCAATGTAAACCTAGCTGAAGAACCATTTAGACCTAATTTTTATTTAATTTTTTCATACATTTTTAAAATTTTCTTATTATTAAGAATGAAGCAACTTATAACTTTTTTTTTTTTTTTAATAGAGGAAGAAATAGGTTACAAACTACCAGGGCAGTCGCCCCTAACAATAGGAGGACTACACCAGTGTCCGTGAAGTTTGCATCCGAAATGTAAGTTATATATGCTTGAGTGGAGTCTTTGTTGAGTCATCTTTCTGCTCCTCTGTTTTCTCTGTTTTTTCTGGGTCTTTTTTGTGCTCTTTGTTTCTGCACTCTTCAATGTTTCTGTGGTTGTCTTTTGGCTGCCTGGTTGTTTTGGTTTCTTTGGCTGCCTGGTTGCCTGGCCTCTTGGTTTCTTTTTTAATAAAATCTGCAGCTTCAAAAATATATATATATATATATGCCTGTTGTCCTTTTGGTGTATTCAAAATCTTTTGGTGATCCACAATCTATGCTGATGAAACCTGAGAGATATAAAAAGAAATGCAAATACACAATGCCTCAACATGATCTTCAGCACCATTAATTCAGTTTCTTCTTGCTATCAGGATCATGAAGAAATTAACAGTTATGGTGGTTCACTTTATATTGCCATGCAATTTATTATCATCATATTATTTTTAACTCAATGTTGCTATCATGTGCAATTAAAATGATACACTTGGAAGAACTCAAACTATAATTTTTTTTGTCCAACAAGTGTGTGTGAATAGTTTAAACAAGGACCTTGTCCAGAAAAAGAAAGGAAGTTGATCTGATCTCCAACTTGATCAGTTGATCTATTGGCAAAGACTTGATTGATCTGTTGATGAGATCAGTTTATTAGAAAATGGGTTAGACTAAATCAATTTTACATTTTGACTCAAATTTATGACTACAATCCAAGAAAAATTTTGGTCAAGATGGTTCTGAAATTTCTGTGAAGAATCCCGATTGACATCGATGTAATATGTAGATTTTTCCATTTTACATGGATGGCAAATGAGATTCCGTACAAAATTTTTTTATTTGTTCTCGGTCCAATGGTTATAATCTATTTTTAGGGCTGGTGATAGGGTGGTGTGGGATATATCATGAGGCGTGGGGGTTTTGTTTTCCATTGGTAGTTTGGGCGGTTTGGTTGTATTTGTGGGCGATTTTGTCGTCTGGGCTGTTGTTGTTGTTGCTTTGTTATCCTTTGTTGTTGATGTTGTTGCTTGTGTTTTGGTAACTTGCTGGTGTTGAGTCTGGGTTTCGCTGGTGTGCTGTACCATTTTGGATTGCTTTGTATTTGATTTGTGCGCTCATCTTGCCCTTGTTGGCTTAATAAATTTGCCGTTTATCAAAAAAATTTAAGTTGGTAAGTTAATATATTCCAATCCGGCAAGAATTAAAGTGAGGAGTTTGGGCAGTGTTTGATTGTAACAATTTTATTTTATTTTTTTAATATAACGGACTAAATCTAGAAAATTGAATGTTATTTTTTTTTTTTCTCACCTCCGAATATATTATTCACTTTTTTGTTTTATTAAGAGAAAATTGTTTGAAAACAATTAATTTAACATTTGTACATTTTTAATTACTATTAATTGTTGAGAGATGCTATTTCATAGGTGTACATAGGTGTTTAATAAACTTCTAAAAAAAATAGCTTATTTCATAATTTGCTTCACAAATTATCAGTTTTTGAAAAGTTTGTTGAGGTTGTTTTTGAAAACTGATTATTGGAGAAACTAACCCCTACCTTTGGAATTTCCGTAATACCCTTACTATTTTAATAGAATGACAATACTGCCCTTATATCTATTAATAATATTTTAAATTTGAAGTTTTTATTTTTATTTTTTAATATGTATTTATTTTATTTTTAACGGCAAAATTTATTCCAAGAAGCCAAACAAGGCTGAAAAGCAATTTTATATTTAATTTTTAAATATATAATATTTATTATACCAATTGATTATTTTTCTTATTATTTAATGATATCTATTTTTGTCATTTTGTCAATTACATTTTTCACCCTTTCAAAATCAAAGCAATTTTAAAGTTTAGGTTTGTTTGTTTTTTTTTTTTTAATTTATTTATTTTTTACATATTCTATCTATCCATCTATCTAAACCAAGTATTTTTATTTTTATAGTTTTTTGTCATTTATAGGATTCGAGCTGCTGACTTAGGAGTCATTTGCCCAAATCACAAGCTTGTCCATCTATCAGCCGAGCTATATGCCCCTAGGGAAATTTTAAAGTTTAGTTTACTTAATTTTCTGTTAAGCTGATTATTTATTAATTTGAGCTATAAGGGGATGAAGTTGGCCCAGTGCCCAATGGTATGCCCCTCACACCTAATTGTAGGTTCGAGTCATGTCACCCTAAGTTCCCTTTCCAACAAGAACTCAATTTCTTATTTGTGTGTGAAACCCACTTAAATTGATTCTCAATTGATCAATATTTTAGTAAAAACATTGTAGCCCTTTACCGCATTGATTAGGATTCTTGATTATAGTAAATGGACTGTAATAAGATTGTTTAATAGATATTGAGCCTACCAATTATATTCCAATTATCATAAAACAGAACCAAGAAATGATCCCTACAAACACATATATACAAAGGAAGTCACATAAAAAGTTCATGTTAAGCCAATTCACATACTTTCATTTCAATGATGGATCAAGCGGAGGAGTGGCGGTTTCAGGTGATCAAGTGGTGTCTCATTTACTCTATGCAGATGATATTCTTATTTTTGCTAATGGGGGGAAGAGATCTATTAGAAATTTGGTTAAGGCTCTTGAGACGTATGAGAAGTGGTCGGGTCAAAGAATCAATAAAGATAAATCTGCGATATTTCCTTCCAAGTACATTTCCTCTGCTCGTAAACGGGATTTATTACGTGTCACGGGTTTCAGGGAAGGTTATTTTCCTGTTACGTATCTGGGTGAGCCTTTGGTGTATGGTAAATTGTCTTCCAGGATTTTGGAGCCCCTTGTGGAAAAAATCAGAAATAAAATCGCTGGGTGGAAATTTAAGTTGCTTTCGCAAGGAGGTCGTTTGATTTTATTAAGACATGTGTTCTCTAGCATGCCTATTCATTTGATGTCAGTTGTTAATGTTCCGGGGGTTACTATTTCTAAGATTAATTCCCTTCTTGCTAACTTTTTGTGGGGAGAGATGGAGGGTAGAAGGAAGACTCATTGGCGCTCTTGGGGGAAAGTTTGTAAACCGACCTCGGAAGGGGGTTTGGGTTTGAGGGACCTTAAAGATGTTCAGAAATCTCTTCTTATGAAGTTTGCCTTCAGACTGCTCAAGTCCAATAATTTATGGTCAGATTTTTTTCAGGGCCAAATATTGTAGAAATGATCACATTTTAGTGAGAAAGGGGAGACCAACTGACTCTCGTTTTTGGAGATCTATGGTGGCCATTATCCCGGAAGTGGTTGATAACGTTAAAATTTTGGTGCGGGGTGGTAACTCTTCTTTTTGGTTCGATAGGTGGCTTGCTTCAGGCCCGTTATCTGTGAGCACCGACCATATTTCGAACAAAAAGATGTGTATTAAGGATTGCTGGCTGAATAACAATTGGAATTCTAATTTATTAGTGAAGTTGGTTGGTGACGATAAAACCATGGAAATTGTGAATAATGTGACGGCTGGTAGGAGAGGTCAGGATATCTCCATTTGGAAGCCTGCTTCTGATGGCACCTTCTCAACTTCGTCTGCTTGGGAGGCTGTGAGAAGACGTGGTGATAATTTTGTGTGGAAGGATTGGTTTTGGCACTCTTTATTGCCCAAAAGAATTTCGATTTGTATTTGGAAAGCCTGGTTCATGTGTTTGGCTGTTGATGACAGGGTTAAGGACAAAGGCATCTCGATGGCTTCAGCGTGTGATTGCTGCGTGCAAAGAAACCAAGAGAACATTGATCACGTGCTGTCTGTAGGCGATATGGCTGCTGATATCTGGCGTCGAGCTAGTGTGGTTTTTGGGATTCCGTTCCAAAGGGTTCTTCCCAGGAAGAATAGAGTTACTAACTGGTTCTACTATGCTCGCAAATCTTCTATCAAAGGTGTTCTAATTGGTTTGCTTCCGTGCTTGATTACGTGGTGTCTTTGGAATAGAAGATGTAAAGCGAGAATGGAAGGAGTTTACCAAGGTGCTGATCAAAGATGGAGGAGTGTTCGGTATTGGGTTAGATCTTTAGCCGAGGATAAGGTTTCTTCTCGGGATCTTAACTCGACGGATTTTTTTATTATGAAGGAGCTCCAAATTCAGCATCACAGGGTGTTCGCCAGGCCTGGTAAATTCTTCTCTTGGACTAAACCTCCTGCTGGTTGGATTAAACTTAATTGTGATGGTAGCTGTAGGGGAAATCCGGGCAACTCAGGAGGGGGTGGTGTTATTCGGGATTGTCATGGTATGGCTATAGCGGCTTTTTCTAGTTTTTTTGGCAATGGTACGAACAATAGTGCTGAATTAAAAGCTATCATGGAAGGGATTCGTTTATGTAAACGGCTTCTTCATTTTAACGTGATTATTGAGAGCGACTCTCGTATTGTTGTTGATTGGCTTCGGAAAGGTAGATGCTCCTTGTGGTATCTTTGGGATTTCTGGGAGGACCCGGTGGCGGAGCTTGTTGGGGTGAATTTCATGGTGTTCCATCAATATAGGGAAGGTAATAGCGTGGCTGATTTTCTTGCTAAAGAAGGAGCTAGGGGTAAAAACATCTTTTATGATGATCAATTGAGTTTACCTCGTTTTCTTCAAGGTGTTCTTCGGATTGATAGGTTGGGTCTCCCTTATTTTCGTCATTAGCTGGTTGTGTTTTTTTGTTTTTCCTGCTTTGTTGTTGTTGGTGTGGTTGTTTGGGAGGGTTTTCTTTTGGTTGTTTGTTTTCTCCCTTTTGTCTGGTCTGTTTCCTCGGTTTTCCTCCGCCTTAAGTGAGGTTTTTTTTTTTTTTTATATAATTTAAAAAAAAAAAAAAAGTGGTTTATATTAATTTTGAAAAGAGTAGAGGTTTGTTAGGGTCTGGTTTGAGTGTAGTGGGGGATGATGCTATTGATCTTTATGTAAGCTACTTGGGTGATTCAGAAGTTATTTTCACCTGATTATAGAACATTAGTTTTGCTCAATATGAAATTGTTGAAGTAAACGTTAAACATAAAATTATAAAAATTTAATAGCTTGATTGAAAGTTTTGATGCTGAAATGTTTGTACCGATTATAGTATCCAACAATATAAACAAACGTTTACTAATAGGAAATGACCCATCAAGACTGATATATACCATGTTACTGACTATAATTAAATCTATAATTATTATACCAATTGATTATTTTTCTTATTGTTTAATGATATCTATTTTTGTCATTTTATCAATTACATTTTTCACCCTTTCAAAATCAAAGCAATTTTAAAGTTTTTTTTTATTTTTTATTTTTTTTTTATTTTATTTATACACATATTCGATCTATCTATCCATCTATCTAAACTAGGTATTTTTTTTTAAAGCCTTTTGTCATTGATAGGATTCGAGCCGCTGACTTGTGAGTCAATTCCCAAAACCCTAAGCTCGTCCAGTTATCAGTCGAGCTATGCACCTTGGGAAATTTTAAAGTTTAGTTTACTTACTTTTCTGTTAAGCTGATTATTTATTAAGTTGGGCTATAAGTGGATGAAGTTGGCCCAGTGTCTAGTGGTATGCCCCTCACACCTAATTGTAGGTTCGAGTCATGTCACACTAAGTTCCCTTTCCAACAAGAACTCAATTTTTGATTTGTGTGTAAAACCCACATAATTTGATTCTCAATTGATCAATATTTTAGTAAACACTGTAGCCCTTTCCCGCATTGATTAGGATTCCTAATTATAGTAAACGGACTTTAATAAGATTGTTTAACAGATATTGAGCCTACCAATTATATTCCAATTATCATAAAACAGAACCAAGAAATGATCCCTACAAACACATATTTATACAAAGGAAGTCACATAAAAAGTTCATGTTAAGCCAATTCACATACTTTCATTTCATGCAGTTCAAAGGGTTCAGTAGTAATCTCATACAAAAAGCTCACCAAGAAATGATCCCTGCATTTGATGTTGTATTTCTGAAAAGTGAAAAGTGTACGAGTGTCTTAAAACATTGAAAATCAATCTGTTTTGATTTATGTAATTTATATATATTTGATTATCAAATAATTTAAGTATTGTTATGTTTTTTTTTTTAGTGAATAGCTGGCAAAGAGAGAAATGATAATGCATGACATAACATCAAAATTAATCGGAGATATGCGCTTGAATGCTGCAAGTGATATTTTGCAATGAAAAAAGCAAACACTGAACAATACAATCACACCGATTTAGCATTTAATTGTAACTTCGGTTTGGAGAGCAAAAAGAATGAATAAATTATCTGTCAAATTTAGACCACTTCAAATGTTGAAAAATACAAATTTATGAAAGTGGAAAACTCTGGGCAGAAAATTTGAAGAGGGGACATAACTCGAACACACAATCTGATTATAATGTTAGTTTGGTTTGGTCGGATCCAAAATTGAACCCAAATAAACCCACCCCTAGACCCTATAGTTGCCCTTTCAGGTGATAAGTATAAGAATGCTTAGCAAATAACAGAGCATAATAACGGTGGTTAACATCAGCTCAGGCAGCTAAGTCTCAGAATTGGTTAGACGTTAACTACTCTGTTAAGATCAGTTACTATTATAGAGAGATGAGAGAGGATTCTAGAGAGAGATACTCCCAATGAGAGGGGGGCGGATGGTTTCAACTATGGTGCTAGGAAGAACTTTAGAGATGGATTGTTATCCATATTCATAGGGAACCTTAATCCCACGGTTGATTCTTTGGGTCTATGGGGGATTTTCAAGGTTTTCAGTAAGGTAAGAGATGTATTTCTCTCCTCAAAGAAGAACTCCAACGGAAGAGTTTTCACCTTCATTCGGTTTGGGTCGTTAGAAGAGGCCAGTAAGGTTGCGGAGAAAGTGAACGGAATGCACGTTTATGGGTGGCCAATAGTGGCTAAAGTGGCAACCTATGACTGGAATAAACGGCGATCGAATGCAAGGCAACAATATGTGGGAGGAAGTTTTTTCAGGGGACATCACGGGGAAGCGGGAAAGGAATATGGTTATGGAAAGACAGAACAGGGTCGTAATTTGTACTCTCCAGAGAAAGGCTCTTATGCTGAAGCTGTGAAAATTGACAAGCTTGGAGCGACAGAGGCCAGACCAGTTATGTCTTGGTATGGCTCCAAGGAGACGGCAAGTTGGCTATCTAGAAGCGCTATTGGAACTTTGAAGGAGTTTGGTAGTGTTGAAACAGTTAATCAGAAACTTGAAGCCAGAGATTTCATTTTCTCCTCATCTTATATGGGGCAAAAAAGCATCGTCTGGTCCTTTGAAACTGAAGGAGAAAGGGAAGGCTTTGTTAACAACAAGTTTTTTTGGAATGATTGCTTCACATCCATGTTGAGATGGTCAGACTCGAGAATTTCAGGGGATATTCATTCTGTTCATAAGCTCAGATGGATCATTATTTATGGTGTCCCTCTATCTTGCTGGTGCAAGAACTTCTTCATGGAACTAGGAGATCAAATTAGAGTTTCTCTTTGGGTTGATGAGGAAACCAAAACAGGAGGGAGGTTTGACATAGGCCAATTATTGATCAGTGCTCCTATAGGTATGCAGTTTCCCTGTGTTATTGAAGTCAGGATGGGGAGTAGAACCTTTCCGGTGAGACTGGAGGAATCAGAAACTCCGGTAGATGGTGAGTGGGTAGTTGACAGGCTGGATTTGCGTCCTCAAACAAAATTTTCGAATTTGAAACAGGGGAAACAAAGAGCTGACTTTTTGCCACCAAAAGCTAGATGGGATAGGATCACAGAGGAAAGTAAGGGCAGTAGTCATGATGGCAATAGTAACTGGAAAGGTGTAGAAGAACGTATCAGAGATGGATTTAAAATAGGTGGCTGCAAAGCTGTCAGAAACTTTTCTAGTGATAAGCCCAAGATTTCCAGGAATGTAAAGAATGTTCAGGATAGAGCAGTAGAGAAAGGCAAGGGTTGTTGGTTGCAAGTTTCGAGGAGCAAACCTAAGCAATCGAGGTGTGATGGAGGTATTATAATAGGGAAAAGTAGGAGGCAGGAGAGCAGAGAAGAGGTCGCCTATGACACTACGGATTCAAGGTTTTTCCAGGGAGGGCACTTGATATCTAAAAGGTATAAGGGGGAGTGTTCTAAAGCAGGGAGGTTGGTATAGGAAGTGTCAAGTTGGGGGATGGGCTCTCGTGGAGGTGGGCCTTCAGATGGTAAGAGTGTTAGGCATGAGAACGAAATGAGGCAAGAATCCAAGGCCCAAAAAGCGGAGGCATCCGATGAAAGAAGTTCTGAAGGAATGGGCTCTGAAAGAGATTACTATTCTAGTATGGAAGAGGGTGAAACCCAATTTAATGGGTGGCGGACAGGGGTTCAGAATAGTGGCCCAAGGAACCGTCCAAGACCATCTGAAGAAGAAAAAAGCATTCAGCTAGTTGTTGATCTCAGAGAACAAGGCGAGGAATAGCAGAATCTGCAGATAGCAGATGGTAGTGTTTCGGTTGTGGGTGTCGACTCAACGATGCCAGTGACAACAGAAGGAGATGGTCTAGTGCACTCGAAAGAAATCCATTCTTCAGAGCATAGTGCGTTGCGGCATCAAAGAGAGCAGCACGATCAGGTGGCTTCATCTCCAAAGCAAGCAAGAGGTAAGCGCTCTCATTCTATTCTAAAGACTCATCCGATGAAAACTAGAAGTCTTAAATTCAGTGTGTCTCATAGAAAAGAGAATGCTGGAGTTAAGCCTAGAAGGAAAAAGGTGATTTGGAATTTAGAAGAAGAGATAGCTAAGGTAATTGAGGAAGGGGTTGCAAGGGGTATAGATTTGAGGTCTAAAGGGCAATTGAAAATCAGAGGAAACAAGAGGGTTGTTCAGGCAGTGGAGTGGATTTTAGAAGAGGAAGTTGCCAAGGTTATGAAGACTGGAGTTGCTTTGGGTTTTGATTTCAACGGCAATGAGGATGAAGTGGTGGAATACGTGACATCTAGGGAGAGAGAGGACGAGGCTAGAAAGGAGCAGTGAGTCTGGTTCGTGTCGGTTTCAGGGGAGGGTTTCTGTGGTTTTTTATGTTAGCAATGTCCTGGAATGTCAGAGGGTTAGGCAAGGTGGAAAAAAGAAGAAAGGTGAGGAATGTGGTACAGAATTTTAATCCAGCAGTTTTCTTCATTCAAGATTCGAAATTAGATGCTCTGGACAACAGAATTATTACAGGCTTGGGTGGGAATGTGCTTACCAAAGGTGTTGGTGTGGATGCTGTGGGCTCTGCGTGGGGTTTAATTACTCTGTGGAATGAGAATTTGGTGACTATAAGAGATTGTATATCTAATAGATGGTGTCTCATTTTGGTGGGGGTTTTGAAGAAGATGGAGAAGGAAATTGTTTTTTGTAACATCTATGCTTCGAATACGGAAAGAGAAAGAAGAGAGTTGTGGGGTTTCTTAATTAACATCCAGCAGAATTTTTCTATGCCTTGGATTATTGGAGGGGACTTCAACACCGTCCTTAATGTGTCTGAAAGAAGAGGTGAAGACTTCAATGTCTAGTCTGCCAGGGCTTTTAATAGCTTTGATGACACGTCGTTGCGATGTCGGTCAAAAGATGAACATTTAAGTTCGACCTCGCTAGCGCGCGAGTCACAAGGACTAGCACAGCGGCAAGTGAGGGTATCGTTCCGCAGGGAGGTGGGATCCGCCGACCGTTACCGGTTCTAGCTATTATTACAACACTCCGAGAGAACTCGTGTGTTGCGGGTTCGGAAAAGTAAGTAATAATATAAGTAAATAAACTAACTACCATAATATATACATGGATAGGATGGAATGGAGAGATGCATGAAATGTGGTGTACACTAGAGAAACGATTCAACCGTAACAATCCTCCTAATTAAGTGCTAGACTCACTTAGTCCCTCAATGTGCAAATATATCATAGGCTCGTGTCCCCTTAATTGATCTCTAATCTCTCTCGAGTCTTAGAAATCACATCCACACATACAAAGTACACATGAATTCATTAAGTGCCGTGGCACACACACAAGAGCCCTGTATGCCAGCCTAGTGTATCTCTCACTGTCTGGTCATATACAGTGGTTATTTCGTTGGGCATTTAATGCGCAACCGCGTGGGCCATACTACAGCCAATAATTCATTCACAATGGCTAACCAAATACGGGATGGCAACCAAGTGAAAGCATTAAGAATACGAGATACCCATACAACACATATGTTATATGCTCGTGTCCCCTTAATTAATCTCTAATCTCTCTCGATGTCTTAGAGATTACATCCATGCATAAATGCTTGGATTCATTAAGGACTGTGGGACACACACACGAGCTCTACACGCCAGCCTAATGTATCTCTCACTGTCTGGTCAAATGTAGAGGATATCACGCTGGACATGTTAATGTGAACCACGCAATATATAACACATAGCCTAAATATCATCCACAAGGTGGCTAACCGAGTGAAAGCATTAAGCAATGAAATACCATATAACTACACAAGCACAAGAGGTATTCAGTTTGTCTTTACTCTAGATACGGATTTGGTTTTATCAATCTCCCTAGGATGGCTAAACATGGGAAACAAGTTTACCAAACAACTACATGCAACAAGTTGATTGCTTTACATTAAGACCATTCAATTTAAGCTAGGGGTTCATTCTCTTGATTTGGGAATTATCCCTAAATCAATTCATCACCCAACCAAAGCCATTGGTGAGCAATTGTGCCTTGGAAACAAAGACCCATTAAGTACAAGAATATAGAACCAAAGTCTAATTTAGCAAATACATGCATCAATCAAACTTCTCCCACTCTTTAGAGCTAATACTCAACACTCAAATCATTCTATACATGGTATTTTTGATCATCCATCAATCAATCAACAATCATGGGATGTTAAATTACTCTACTCCTAAATTAAATTACACTACTCCTAATCCCATTCATGGACACATATCAATTTAGACCCATCACACACATGAATATCACAACAAGAGATTTAATCATGAATAAAACAAAGAGTAGAACAAAACTCAAAGAACATAAGAGCAATCATACATATATTGCAATAATTGTAGGTTTACAAAATCCCCAAATTGGTGGTTACACAATTAAGAAAATAAGAAATACAAAGAGAATGAGTAAAAGGAGATACAACCCTTGAAGAAATTCCTCCAAGAGCTCCTTTCCATGCTTGGCTCGAAATTGGTCAAAAACCCCTCCTATCTCCTTGCAATCTACTCTCAATTGTGGTAGAGGAAGTGGAAAACATGGTGGTGTTGATGTATGGTAGCCTCCCATGGAGGAAAAACCTCCATGGGAGCTTGGATCCTCTCCTTATTTAGTGAGAAAGTGAAGAAGATGAAGAAAATGGAAGAGAGAGAGAGTGGGGCGGAAGAGAGAGAGAGGGAGTGTAGGGGGTCTGTGTAAACTGATGAGAAGAGGGGATATATATAGTGGGGAGAAGGGTTTAGGTCAGAATTGAGGGGAAAAGACGAAAATGCCCTTAAGTGGCAGATTTTTGGGGGGTCTCGCGGATGACTTTCCAGCAGCGCGCACCGTTACGGAAACAGGCATAACTTTCTCCAAAAATATTGGAATTGCGTTCTTGATGAACCGTTGGAAAGAAGACTTCTGGATCTTTCCAACCATATGTAGCACGAAACCCAGTTCGATCGGAGGAGAGAGATATGGCCCCCGAAAGTTGAGCATTCTGCAGGAAACTTTCGTCGAAATTCCGCCTTGGCTTTTGCGCCCTATTCTGCGCCCTAGGGCGCAGAATTACAAAAAAATGAAGTTCTGGTCCCTTTCTGCGCCCATTTTTGCTGCCCCTTAACGCAGAACAAGGGCGCAAAACCAACTTTCAAAAATTGCACTTTTGCCCCAATATTTCTCTATTTTTGCACTTTAGCCCCTGTGATGAAAAATATCCTGAAACACTTATTTAAAACGTTAAATACTCGGTTTTACCCGGAAAACAAGCATAAAAGATAAAAGTAAGGGGTTACACAACGTGTAGAAATAAGAGTTATCAAGCTTCATTCTCCAGGCTCGAGTGGTGGACATACCGATGAGTGGGGTGGCTTTTACTTGGTTGAATAATAGGGAGTCGGGGTCTTGGGCGAGAGTCGATAGATTTTTGGTCTCCCCCATTATTCTTTTGTGGTTCCCTGACATTGTGCAAACGGGTTATCCTAGGATGATTTCCGATCATAGCGTCATTACTCTCGGCGTTACTAAGACTTATTGGGGACCTAGGCCGTTCCGCTTCAACAACGAATGGTTGGAAGATAGGGAGCTCATGTCTGATATAAAAAAAGAATGGAAGTGCAATAAAATTAGGGGGAGTTGTGGCTTTATTCTTCACTCTAAACTGAGGAGTTCTAAGAGCATTGTTAAGAGGAGGGCGTTGCTAAAGTCCAACGACCACAAAAATTCGAAGGAGCTAGAGCTGCGGTTGGCTAAGGTGGATGAAAGCTGCTGTGGTGGGATGGACTGAAGAATTGAGAAAAGATAGGCTGGATGCTCTTACTGCTTTGTGGAAAGGTATAAGACGTGAGGAACAAGAATGGAGACAAAAGTCAAGAATTAAGTGGCTGCTCGAAGGTGATAGAAACACGAAGTTCTTTCATATGGTGGCGAGTGGGAGAAAGAGAAACAATCACATTGAGAGTGTTTGGTTTGATGGGGTAGAGAAAACTAAGCCGGCAGATGTAAGCACTGGTGTGGCCGAATTCCTTGAGACCCAATTCAAGAATGTAGCTTGGCGTCGTCCGACTATTAAGGATCTTCCCCTCAAAAAGTTGTCGATAGTCGATAGAGTTTTTTTGGAGGATGTTTTCAGTATGGAAGAAGTCTAGTCAGTTGTGTCTTCGTGCGATAGTAATAAGGCTTCAGGATCGGATGGTTTCAACCTCAATTTCATTAAAGAAAATTGGGATGTCATAAAAGAGGATTTTATGAGTTTTATGACAGAATTTCACCATAATAGTGCCATTGTGAAGGATTTAAACAAGACTTTCATTGCCTTGATACCCAAAGTTTTCAAACCAAGGACGATGAGAGATTACAGACCAATTAGTTTGGTTGGTTCTCTTTATAAAATCTTAGCCAAGGTTCTGGCGAATCGGTTGAGAAGGGTCATAGGTACGGTGGTGGGCGAGACTCAAATGGCCTTTGTGAAAAATCGCCAAATCCTTGATAGTTTTATCATTGCAGACGAAATTATCCACCACTGGAAGAAAAGTAAGGAGGGGGGTTTGGTGGTGAAATTGGACTTCGAAAAAGCGTATGATAACTTGGATCACGGTTTCTTGGATGACATGCTTAAAGACATGGGGTTTGGGGAAAAATGGAGGCTTTGGATCTAGAGTTGCATCACTACTCTGGAGTTGTCAGTCTTAGTCAATGGGTGCCTAACCAGACAATTCAACCTTGAGAGGGGCCTTCATCAGGGAGATCCTCTTTCTCCTTTTCTGTTCAATGTTGCAGTAGAAGGTTTGAGTGCTCTTTTAAAGAAGGTGGAATCAAAAGAGCTTATAAAGGGGTTTCTTTTTGGTTCGGAGGAGGTCCATGTTTCACACTTGCAATTCGCCGATGACACCATCATATTTCTCCAACCAAATTTGGACTATCTGATGAATGCTAGAAGGATTTTGAGGTGTTTCGATTTGGCTTCTGGGCTCCGTATTAATTTCCGGAAAACTTGTGTGGTCAAGGTTGGAAAAATTAGGGAGGGTGAAGTGGATTGGGCGGCAAACTTTAGGTGTTCTAAAACTTCTCTCCCGTTTTCATACGTGGGGCTTCCTCTTGGAGGCCGGCCTTCTTCTAAGGGGATCTTTTCTCAACAAAGGCGGTAGGTTAGTGCCCATTAAAGCAGTGATGTCTAGTATTCCTAATTATTTCATGTCGGTGTTTAAAGTTCCGATCAATGTGGCAAAAAAAATTGAAGGATTGCAAAGAAGTTTTTTTTGGGGAGATGGTGGTGTTAAAAGGAAGGTTCATGCCATCAAATGGGAGACTTTGTCGCGGCCTTGGTATTGGTTCGATTTTAGACAAAAACAAAGGGCTCTTGGCTAAATGGGTTTGGCGGTTTGGTAGAGAAGGTTCTCCGCTCTGGAAAAGGATTATTTGTGCTAAATACGGATATTCGGCTAACTCTTTGATTTGGCGTGGTAACTGCAGCCCCACGAGTTCTTGCTTCACAAAGGCTGTTGGAAGCCTTTTTTTACAAGGCTCTAAGTCGGCTTGAGTTCTTCATGATGGCTTGAGGGTGATAGTGGGCAAAGGTGACAAGGTCAGTTTTTGGCATGACATCAAGGAGGAGGGCGTCCCCTTGATGGAGGCTTACCCCAGAATTTTTAATCTGGCACAAAATAATGGGGGTTGCATCCGTGATCATGGGTACTGGGAAGGCCACGAATGGGTTTGGAACATCCTTCTTAGAAGGCCTTTCTTTAGCTGGGAAATTGACCAATGGAACTCTTTCAGAGATTTTATTCAGAAGATTAAAATTTTCGAGTCCATTCCTGATACTTTAGGATGGAATTTCTGTGCTAATGGTATATACACAGTTAAGTCTTTTTGGAAACATCTTGATGATGAGCCCTCTGTTAACAGCCTGGAGTGTAGTGCCGTTTGGTATGGTTATACCCCTCCAAAGATTGAAATCTTTGTTTGGCATCTTCTTCAAGACCGAGTCATGGTAAAAGAGGTTATGATGAAGTTTGGTATGATGCTGGATTCAAATGAGGACTGTCCCCTGTGCAATGATTATAGCGAATCTAGTGATCATCTTTTCCTTCACTGTGTATGGTCCTGGAATCTGTGGAACAATTGTTTGAGTTGGTGGGGTGTTAAAGGCTGTGTCCCCATGTCTCTTAAGGAGTGGTGGAAAGGTTGGATTGGGTTGCGTCCAACGAAGAAGTCGGAAAGGGCGTGGATTTCTTTATTTTTCGCTGTTGCATGGACGATTTGGGAGACTAGGAATGGCAAGATTTTCAGAAATGAAGACGCTTCCTCCTCTAAAGCTGTGGACATGGTGAAACTAAGAGTTGCTTGGTGGTTCAAACACTATGGTCACGGCTATTTGGATCCCATAACCCTCTTGATTTTGGATATAGATGGTCGGTGTGTGGAGTCTATTAAAGTTAAGAATCCTAAGCTGATGGATTGGATTCCCCCGCCTTCCGATGTTTTCAAGTTCAACATGGACGGTTCGGCAAGTGGCTCTCCGGGCCCTGCAGGAATTGGTGGCGTTCTTCGGAATAGTGAGGGGAGAGTGTTATGCAGATTTTCCCTCAATATTGGTTGGCAAAATGCGGTTACGGCAGAAATCTTGGTGCTGTCTAAAGCCTGCGAGCTTTGTTTTTCGAGACCAGACCTGGTGGGGAAAAGAATTATCTTTAACAGTGATTCGAAAGTAGTTGTCTCCTGGATTAATTGCAACGATTTGGGGAACATGGAGTTCACATAGTTGATTTATGAAATCCGGACTATTCTAGTCCATTTGGGGCAGGCTAGCGTGGAGTACAGCCCTCATTCTACTAGCTATTTTGCGGACTCTTTAGCTAAAAAAGGGTCAAGTGGGGATGGCGAGGGTGTTGTCTGGAGTTTTACCTGATTGGGGGTTCTGGTTTTTGGGTGTTTTGTTTCTGTTTTGGGTGGGTTTTGTGGCTGTTTTGTGGCGTTTTCTTTTCCCCTGTATTTGTCGCTTTATTTTTGTTTCTGTTAATGGTTCTTTGTTTCTATGTGCGGGTGCCTCCTGGCCCCTTCTTATAAAGTTCTGATTCTCAAAAAAAAAAAGATCAGTTACTATTTATAACTGTAACACACATTGGAAGAATTCCAAAAACCCTAGGATGTTTTTAGCTAATGGTAAATAAGTTTTAATTTAATTACAAACTAGAGCAATTTTGGTCAAACCCAGGAGGGTTTTTGGAATTCTCCCTCAAATTACAGTCTTATTTTGATCTAGCAGACCTTATTTTGATACCAATCTGTTGATTTTTCATTGGAAAAAGATGTACAAGGTGGTTTTATGGTCATTTTCCTAACACATGGGGCAGACTGGAATTAAGGAAAAGCTGACCGGACCTCAGAACTTCCCGTGAGGAACCGATTCTCTGATGCCTATTTTGGGGGCTCATTTTCCTTGTATTTTTAATGAGAATTCTCCCTTGAATAGATGTCGATGTCGAATTTAGAAAAATTTGGTACATAAACAATATATAGAGAGAGGGACCTATCATCTTCTACTATTAATTACTTCATCCTTTGAACACCTCTTTGGCATTCAATTAATCATGTGCAGCCCTGTTTTTCTCCAGCATTCTTCTCATAAATTTTAAGATATTTTAGTGAGTGATAGATATTGCTAGAACAGAATCACTCAAGAACAGGTGTACAAAATAAGTTCCATTGCCAAGATATGGCAGAATATACAAAAGCTTTAAAATATTATTTTCAGACACTAGAACAAAGTCTTGTTCTTAATTTCCACGAGCTATTAATAATATGGTTGTGATCGGTCATTGCTATGATTATCAAACAAAGAAGACACACAAGATACATTTAGAAAGCACTACCTAGCAAGGGGAAGTAGTTCAGACTGCAGATTCAAACTAATCGATCTTGATTCAGTCTCATGGCCGACATTTGTACGAGCTACCTCAATTGCCAAGGACTCATTTAAATCGATCACTACCTGATTCATTGTCGGTCGTTTGGCTGAAGTTTGAGAAACACAAGCCATAGCTACTTCTACAGCTCTCCAGACAGAGTTCGTGTCGAAATCTCCTTGTAATCTTGGATCAACAACATTTTTAATATCCCCTTTTGCAAGCATGAAACTCACCCATTCAATTATATGAGTCCTGGCTTCGGATTTTTCAATAGCTGGTTTACTTGTGATTATCCGTAAGAGAACCACTCCAAAACTATACACATCACTTTTTTCCGTCAATCTATTTGATTTATAGTACCTGCAAGGCCATTAACGCATGACTCTATCTGTTTGAACTTCAACTAAATGAAATTAAGTTACTTTCATTCCATAGACGGCTTACTCAGGGTCGAGGTATCCAGGAGTGCCTGCAACGATTGTTGACACATGAGTTTCACTTTCAACTGGAAAAATTCGCGAAAGGCCAAAATCAGCTATCTTTGCCTGGAATTTTTCATTTAATAAGATGTTTGTAGGTTTCACATCTCTGTGGACTATGGGTGGCTTACAGCCACTATGGAGGTACTCCAATCCTATATTTCAAATTCAATTTATCAACCATCTACATAATATAAGAGTCGATGTGGCCATTAAACTGAAAATCATACAAATATCTCCGGACCTTGAGCTGTCTCTGTTGCTATTCGAAGCCTCCCTCCCCAACTTAAGATATCTGCAGTACTGCTTCCTTCATCTATAACAAAACAAATGTGAAAAAGCTATCAATTTTTTTTTATTAATTATTGAAAAAACTTTGTTCTATTCATTGAATGTGGATTGCCAAAATATAAAAAGCAGCATAGACTTATACATGCATAATTAACAAGAAAACAACAAACAAACTAATGAACAAACCTAAGAGATGTGATTCTAAGTTTCCATTAGACATGAACTCATAGATTAGTCCCACGTTCGTGCCATCGTCACAATACCCAACAAGGCTGGTCAGGTTCTTATGATGAACTCTCAAAAGAAGTTCAACCTGTAAATAAATCCCCATGTCAGTCTTACATTTTATAACAAAGTTGAAAAGATTCTGTACAAGTTATGAACATGTACATATATAGATACCTCTGTTTGAAACTGCTTATGGCCTTGAATTGATGATAGTGAGAGCATCTTCACAGCAACTTGCGTGTGATCATCTAAGTTTCCATGATAAACTGTTCCAAAACCACCTTGTCCAACAATCATCTCAAAGTTGTTAGTAATTCTTACAACATCAGAGTAAGAGAACCTTCGATTTTTCAGCTCCAGTGATCTATTATTTTTGTTCCAAGTGATTCCTGGAAAATACATTGATGAGTCTCACAAGCATGATTCATAGAATACATTTTTATAAATTAATTTTTTGTGCTGCAAAGTCTTCATGTACCTTGGATTCTTGCTTTGAGGATCCACAGAATAGATAATGCTACAGCTATGAGGACTGAAACTGCGAGAAATGATGCTAGAACTGGAACAACAATGGTTTTCTTTTTTGTGCATGATGTTGAAAGACAAAGATCTGGATTTCCATCCACGCTATAAACAAGAGAGATAAGGATACCAATCATTATAAACCTTAAATGACTTATCAAGAAGGGTATTTATCAAGAACTTAAAAAACTGAAAACCAACCTTAATGACAGGAGACCATTCTTCCCTTTTTCAATAAGTCCAGCTGGAACTGAACCTTGAAGATTGTTTCCTCTCAAATTTCTGCAAATATGAATTTTACTTTTTTGTTTCATTTTTTTTAATGATAAAGTAACTTCTGTTATGCATCACAATCAGGAAAACTTACAGCACAGTCAAGAATGGTAGCTGTAACAGAAAATCAGGCACTGGTCCGGCCAAATTATTGTGCGATAAGTCCCTGGAATGGTGATAAAAAATGTGAAGTAAATCCTCATCATCAATATAATATTTATAGTGGGTTAACATTAAATTTGATGACAGATTAAAAAGCTCACAGAGATTGGATCAACTTGAGATCAAATATATAAGGAGATATCTCCCCAGATATTCCACTGGAAGACAAGTTCCTGCATGTGCTTGCACAATAATTTTAGTAATAGTACTAGAATTTGGGGCAAATATGTACAGGATGGCCGTAATAAAACTTACAGAGATGTTATCCTTAGAGAATTATTGTTAGGGTAGCTGCATCCAAGACCTTGCCACAAGTATTTCACTGGGGCACAAGGATCTCCTTGCCAATTTCTTTTCACTCCATACTTTGTCTTGATATTCATTATAGCATCGACTAATAGTTTTATATGCATATAGAAAAATGAAACTGTTAGTAACAATCAGACCCAAAAGCCCAACAATAGAAAGAGAGAAAGAAAAACTGATGTATATCCTGTACAGCTGATAGAAACATATATACCATCTTCTTGGTTTGATAACAATTGTAGAAATTGTTTTGATACATATAACTCAAGGGCGTTGAGGATGGGCGGCAGTGGTGAATCCTCAGTTTTGTTGATTGTAAACTTACTTAAGCGTATAGTACTGGGGCTGTATACAGTATACACCGACAAGTAAGGGAGAATGAAAGGCTGTATCAACCATAATTTCCCATTCGCAAAGATGTTTTGTTTTCTAGTCTTGTTATTTGCTTGGCTTTGGTCAAGCTCCGCAAAGTAAAAGTATGCAAAGAACTGCAATGGGGTATCACTAGGCTTCCAGTCGAATACCAATGAATCGTTACCATTTGCTGGCATGGCGGCTGTCTGCATAACGCTAGATGGTGGCCTGGTCATACTGTCGTCATTATTTATTTTGAATGAACTACTTACTGTCACCCAATTTGATCTGGTGTAGGGAGACCATATGCGATCATAATCATCATCTTTGAACCTACATGTTACAGTTCTAATAATTAAATTAGTAACAAATATTCAATCATAAAACTTTTTTACAATAAAAAACAACTTGCCTGTATGTTTCATTATCATTAGCTGTTGAACCAACATCCAATCGCAAATAGAGACGCAATGATGTTCCGGAATTAGCAGCTGGATACCTGGAATTCTCCAAGGGTCGCAATTCTAACGAGGATATGAAAGGTGTTCCTGACCCGTCATTTACAAGACAGACATCTATATAATTTCTCGGAGAGACATGGATGATTTCCTTGAAAATGATGGTGGATGCATCTGCCAATTCCACTGAATCCCACACATCAGTTCCAAGAAGGAGATCAAAACTCGGTATTTTATTTTGGCCGTCATAATTCCCATACATGAAACTTGCTCTAATAAGAAATTTGCTGTCTCCTGGAGCAGGTTTCAGAGTGTAACAATTTCTTGTTCCGTCAGGGAAGCTTCTAACATTCAAGAACTGTTGTTCCAGAGTGTGACTGTTGTATTCACTTGATATATTGTAGCTTACACCAGTCTCTGTGAAGGTTGCATCCGAAGTGTAATCTATACCTGTTTTCTTGTCCGTATAACTAGAATTTTCCGGCAATCCACAATCAATGCTAATAAAGCCTGACAAAGATCAAGATATAAAGTAAGTGAATAACAAAGAAAAAAATTAACCTGATTGAGTTACTCAAAATAAAGACTTGATGAGTTACTCAAAATCTAACCCGAATGACTATCAGCATGAACCATAACAATGAGAGTAGCTATAGAAAGAAATGAAAGCATCAAATGCTTGAAAATCTCCATGACTATTCCTGCTTATTATTGCTCAAGTTAAAAAGAAAATGATCATCAGACAAGATTTACTGCGTCCAAATTTGAATTGTAGTTGTAACGTGTAATGTTATTTTCTCCAAAGTGTGTTGTGTAGAAAATTAAACTTTTAATTGTTTTGTAAGGTGTAATGTTAGAGGTTGTCCAAATTCATATCTAAATGACGTCACATGTGAATTTCCAATTAACATATCACTGATGACTACATAATATCATTATTTGTATGGTGTTTTTTTTTTTTTTTTTTTAAGTACAAAGAAATTTATTATTAAAGGAAAGAAATACAAGAGAGGAGAAAGAAAAAGACGCATAAACAACTCATATGCAACATTATCTGGACACGTATTCTAGGCAACTTGGCCCCGTTTCACTTTTCAAAACAAGTGGTTTTAGGTGCTCATATTAAGTGATTTTAACACTTCAAAAAACAAACAAAATAGCTGAATGGAACACATTAAGTGCCATTCAGTGTTAAATGGAAAAATCAAACATGGCCTTAACATTACTCTTTTGCAAAATAATTGAGATGTGAGACTTTAGCCTGTAAGAAGCCGAAGTTAATGTGGCCAACCTTATCTCTCCAAAGGCAAGAAAGGAAACTAGTATGCACCCGACAAAGACGCAAAGTAGACTCTCCGTCAAATGAAAATGTGTTTAATGCGGCAGTCGAACAGTAAAACACTTAATGAAAAAAATATATTAATAATGAAAAAAAAAAAAAAAAAATCATCAGTTGGACCTACCCTGATAAAACATTCCTACTCAAAAGATTCCATTTCCAACTTTGATATGTAAAGTAATATACAACATGTTAGACAAGGACCTAATTAAAGTAATTAATCCAAGCTTATCTTTTGGAAGACTTAAGACTTCATGAAGCAAGGGCACGTGTATTGTTGATCAATGGGCTAGTTTTTTTTTTTTTTTTTCCACATATCACCTAATGGGTTTAAAATTTAAATTCGATTTAAGTTGTTTTTGTGTTTTTGTTTTTGTTTTTTTTTTTATTATTATTATTTTTAATACTCAAATAACTTGAAATGATTTAAATAAAATAAAAATTAAAAATTATAACCTATCACTTAAGCACTCAAGTGTAAATCATAATTTTAATATTTTCTTTCAAAACTATCGTCCTAAAAGTAATATATTTCAAATTTTACAAATTCTTAAACTTCATATCAAATCTATATTTATTTGCTCAGTTTGTCTATCTTCGCGCTGATCGTTGTAAGTCTATTTGGTATCAAATCAATGGACTAATTGTCAGTTGGACCTACCCTGATAAAACATTCCTACTCAAAAGATTCCATTTCCAACTTTGATATGTAAAGTAATATACAACATGTTAGACAAGGACCTAATTAAAGTAAATAATCCAAGCTTATCTTTTGTTGATCAATGGGCTTCTTTTTTTGTTTTTTTTTTTTTTTCCACTTATCACCTAATGGGTTTACATTCGATTTAAGTTGTTTTTGTTTGTTTGTTTGTTTGTTTTTAATGCTCAAAATAACTTGAAATGATTTTTTTTTTTTAAAGGATAAAAAATTATGCCTGTCACTTAATCACTCAATTATAAATCATAATTACAATACTTTCTTTCAAAACTATCGTCCTAAAAGTAAGATATTTCAAATTTTACAAATTCTTAAACTTAATATCAAATCTATATTTATTTGCTCAGTTTGTCTATCTTTACACGATCACCGTAAGTCTGTTTGGTACTACTTCTTTGATCACATCACGATTTTAAATGAGAGAAAAAAGTGAGGAATCTATGCTGATAGTAAATTGCTTCTTTTTTTAACTCAATATTTTTTTATGAATTAAAATATCACATTTATAATATTAAATTATATGAAACTTTATTATTTTTCTAAAATATTGTTATATAAAATAATAATTTATTTACTATTATCAACATTCAACAAAAAAAATGAATTAATGAATTATTATCAATATTTTGATAATTTTGATGTAGGTTTTATTAAATTATTTGTTTTTAGCTAATTGTAAAAAAAAAATTAAAAAAAGTACATAACAATTAGTAGTCATAATGACATAATCATAAAATTATATGTTTTCATATGTTATTGTATTTTTTATTTTATTTTTGAAATATTACAATAGTTCAGGATTTGGGGAGGGGATAGACTCGAAGTCACAACCGTATGGTGTATGTGTGAGTAGTGGTGGACCTAGGAATTTTAACCAGGTGTGGCATTTAAACAAGGCTCATTCTTGAGTGCAACATGACACCATACAATTTTAAAAAATAGTATGTGATCACATATGATTACATGTGATCATAAATATATATAAGTTATTGCATATGAATTGCACGTGATCACACAATTAAATTATTGTGATCGCATGTTAGAGTATACAATTACATATTAGCTGATGTGGTTGTACCAAAGAAGACATGATCACAGTCAAAACAAATTTGTTGCATTATGTAACGTTACACCCAAGGTCAACCCTTTAAACAAAATAACAATTATATATAAAAATAAAAAAAAATACTGAAAAATTGAGATCACAGTAAAATGAGTTCTTTTTTATTATTATTATTTTTTTTTTATATATATATATAAACAAAATTGGTTTTTTTATTTATTTTTATTTTTATTTTTTATATATATAAAGAAAAATCAATGGTATAGCGAAGTTTAGAGTATAAAATAAACTAAAATAAAAATTTGCTCAAAATGAAGTAAATAATCTTACATTTAAAAAGAAATAGAAACAAGAAACATAATATTAATAAATAAATAATAACAAGAAAAACAACATAAATTACAATCTAATTTTATAATAAGAAATTTTGTTTTGTATTTAATTATAATGAATTTAGTTTAAATTTATGCAAAATAATTGATTAATAAATATTACTATACATGTTTTTGAATTTGTTATTCTTCTAATTATTGGTAAATTATTGATTTATTAATTCTAAATAAATTAAATTTATAAAATTAAAAAAAAATACTAAGGATAAAATAAAATGAATCACAATAATAGATGGATTATTTTAATACAATAAATTAAAATTTGAGATTCTATGGTTTATTGATGTGATGTGTTAGATATGTCAAACTAAAACTATTAGAAATAATAAAAGTTCAAAATAATAATAGATTATTTAATATAAAATAAAATTGAATTAAGTAACCATAAATCGTGGGGTAGCTAAGATGTTGAAAATGACGGAAAAAAGAACGTGAATTATTTTTTATTTTAGAAGAAAATGAAATTTGATAAAGGAATTAGAAAAGGTGATAAAATAAAAAAGATATAAAAAATTATTAAAATCAAGCAAAATTTAATTGTTAGGACTTGAACCCTAACCATCAATAAGAACATTAAATACTCTCCCACAGTGCTATTAGATTATATTGTGTAAGGTGAGTGCTATTAGATGATGATGATGATAATAATAATACTAATAATAATAATAATAATAATAATAATAATATTCAGAACTTGTTTGGTTGAGCTTTTGAAAAACCTAAAAGATCTACTTGTAGTAGATTTATTAAAAATAGAGTTTTTGAAGAAAAAAAAAATATAGTAGTTTGGTTATAGACTTTTTTTTGTAAAAGAATGTCTATTTGGAGAAGCTCTTTTCTATGAGCTTTTGCCTAGTAGAGATTTAAATTCTATTAGTCTCTATTCAATTTAAAATAGACAATCTCCAAAGTCCAACCAAACAACTATAAAAAAACTCAAATAGATATTTGTAGACCCTTTAAGGAGCAGAAAGCTCAATGGTGTAGCGGAAGCTCTATGAGAAAAACCTGCAAGAAACAAATTAGAACAACCTACTAATATTTTGTTGATCTGTGCACGGATGCCAGAATACTAGGCTTCAAATACTTCAATCTTCGCAAAGATATTCGTAATTGGATATTTGAGAAAACTATCTCTGAATTTTTTTTTTAAACATCAAAAACTGAAAAACAAAAAAGCGGCTTACAGGTCTATTTAAAGTAAACAAACCCTAACCCTAATCTAAAACCTTGTTGAGCAAGGAAATGGCCTAAAACCCTAAATAACGAAAATTGCCAAAAATGGCAAATTTGAGTTAAATGCGGAAACAAATAAAGCTAAAGATTTTAAGCAAATTCAAATTGACGGAAGTCAATTCGGATTCGGAAAACTAAATTTATTGTAAAAACAAAACTTTCCTAAAACGGCAAAAATGGCAATTTGGAGGCCTAAACGATGGAATTCGGCTAAAAAAGGGTATACTTCAACAACAAAGCATCAACTGTGAAGGTTTCACGTCATTCCGCGATCCAAACTCTCCATGTAGTCCAGTGCTGCTGCATTACTCGACCAAACAAGCACTCAATCTAGTTGGCTTTTTTCATTATTGAGTCTAGGCATGGACGAGAATTTTTAAAATCCAAAAGCAATCAATGGCCAAGCTTATCCGTTCATTAGAAGCCATATATTCAATGAACTTTTTAGAGGATCTTAGCCGATTACAAACCAAAGTAATCAATGGCTAAGCTTATCCGTTGGAAGACTTCATGAAAGCAAGGGCACATCTAATTACTCTGAAAATATGAAAGCAAATAATTTATAAAAATTGCGGTTTACTAATAGAAAATCATAAAGAGGTAAAGAAAACTTGATTATTAATTTTTGATTATAATATTTACTATAAATAACCATAAATCAGTTATATATGTGAAGTACCCCATATATAAATCAGTTTTCTTATTATCTTTTTAAAAGAACTTAATTTCCTTTTATTTCTTTCGAGATTACGAAACACGCAAAATATATATACTGTATATATATATATATATATAACTTCATCGACTTAAAACTTTGGAGATCACTTAATTTTCTTTTACTTCTTTCACAATTAGAAAACACGTCAAAAATTAATATAAATTCATCGAATTAAAACTTTGGATCTCACGTGATCTTCGTTGTCCAAAAAGTTAGAAATAAAGAATATTATTAATTTATTAAAGGGTGGTTATAATTACACTAGCTATTATATCTCAAATCACTTTTGGTAAAGAAGGACGTTACTGTTATTGCATACAACGACCTTCACTTGTCCAACAAACAACCGACCGGTTGATGGGACTTGCCTTCTTCAATTATTTCAGTTGAATATTCAAAAGGAAGTAATTGCACAAACGTTCCCCGAGTTTAGGCCTAATTACACGTATATGAACTTTTTACCAAATATTATACAAACATCTCATACCGTCATTTGACTTCTATCCAAACTAACTGTTGACAAGATTTTTAGTATTAAAAGTCCAAAATAACCTTAGTTACTTATTTATACTTTATTTTGTTCCCTTTAAAATAAAATAAAATAAAATATATAAAAATACAAATAAAAAACTTTTAATTATATAATTTTCAAACAAATTTTAGAAAACAAAAATATATAAAACAAAAAGAAAAATATAGAAAAAGGAATAAAACTAAACTAAATTTTAAGTTTTTGACATTAAAATACAATCATTATTGATGATTGAAAATTGAATATAATTATATAATCTCATTTATTGTTAAAAATCTTGTGGCTTGAATGAAATCATATTGATGATTGAAAATTGAATATAATTAGGGTTTGTTGATTTATGAATCATCAATAATGATTGTATTTTAATATTAAACTTAAAATCTAGTTTTGTTTTTCATGATAGTGGATCCAAGTCCCAAAAATGACATATTTGAGATCTGTTTTCCATTTCTTTTCTTAAAAATTTTCTTTTATTCTTTTTTCTAATTTTTTTAAGTCTAAATTTTTTGTTTTATATATTTTTGTCTTTTAAATTTTGTTTGAAAAAAAAATAATTAAAATTTTTTATTTGTGAAACAAATTATAGCACGATGTGTATAAAACTATCTAGGGGGGGAGGGTGAATAGATTTTAAACTTATTACCCAATTTTTGTGAGAGGTCAATATTACGAAATTACCCCTAACTAGATAAAGCAATAAATCAAGTATAAAATGCGGAAATTAAATAACACTTGATTTTTACGTGGAAACCCTTACGGGAAAAACCACGGGCTAGTAAGTAAGCCACACTCGAACCTCGAATCCACTAAATGTGTAAAACGATTACAACCTAATCCCGGAAGTAATCACACACCTACCTAATCCCGGTATGAGTGAACCTAGTCCAATTTGCTTGCGATCTAAGCAACCTAATCCTGGAAGCTACACACAAGACTTACTTTCTCAATGAAGAGAATAACACCCTAAGTGAATATATGAATATCCAAATGTAACATAGAGCAAGGGAAACCCTATATGCTTATCTAAGATGATGAATTTGCAATTAAAGCAATCCTAGATATTAAAAACTAAATGACATATCAAATAGTTTAGCTAATCAAGATTAAGCACAAAACCTAATTAGCTATCACAATACAACTTCTCAAACATACATCACACTAATCTCAATCTTGTATCAAAAGATATATGAAAATCATACAAGTAATAAATTGAGATTGCTTATTAAGAAAAACACAAAATATGTAAGATATTAGTGAAAAGCTTACCAAGCAAAGTATGATGAAATATCCATGCAAGATGACATCTAGATGATCAAAAATGATGCTAGATGATGATTGATGATCATGAAAAAGTGTTTGAGTAATAAAAGGTGAGTTCTTTGTGTATTTTTCTTGTCTTGAAAAATATCCTAAGTATGAAATATGAATATGAACTCTCTTAATTGACCTAAAGACAATGTGGCATACATATAGGGGCCATAAGTAAAGTGTGGTTGTTTTGAAAAAACGCACCAAAATTGCTCTGTGCGTTGGTGAGCTTGCGCTAGACGACAAGCGCACGACCAGCACATAGGCAAAAATTGCACAAGCGCTGGACGACTAACGCACAAAAGGGCGCACGACCAGCGGCACACCATTGGGCGATTTGCGTTGGTGGGCTTGCGCTAGTGTGGACCGGCGCATGACCAGCGACAGACCACTGGTGAGCTGCGCCGGTGAGCTGCGCCGGTGTGGACCAGCGCACGACCAGCGACAGACCACTGGGTGATCTGCGCTGGTGAGCTGCGCTGGTCTGGCACATGACGACCAGCGCACAGCCTACTCCTTTGAACCCCACAAACAATATGCAAGGGGTAAAAAGGTAAAGCAAGATGCATCCTAAAAGCCTAACATGATATGACATATAATCACAAGATGCAATCAAGATAACAAGCAAGAAGAGATGTTAATGAACATTAATGCACAAAAAATAAGACACACAACATACAAGGATTAAACATATGCATGAGATGTGAGTGTGTGCAACTATCTCTTCAAGACAAGTAAGCACATAGAAATTTACCTTCGGTGCTTATCAAGACGAGATCTTCTAAGGGCATTGAGCAATAACACCAACACTTAAGCTACCCTTACAAAGAATCCCAACATGTGGTTTGTCCACGAAATTAGCCAATCAACAAATGGGAACCTTACAATCTCTCCCTTTGGCTATTTCGTGATAAAACCACCACTCACATTGATTCCTCACAAAGAAATAGAAACTATGGGACTACAGTGATATTCTACATTACAAAGAGATAAGAAAATAAAATTTCAAGTCTTCAATCTCTTGTAGAATAATTAATCCCTGAAAATAAAGTTTTTAACATTTCCAATACAAGTAAAAAGTGAGATTAATCAAGTGAGAACAAAAAACAAGCATTTGCATATTAAAAGATTAGGCACAACATTATGCAATGTATGTGAATGCAATGCTCCCCCTCAACGAGTTACTCCCCCTCAATGTGTATTCTCCCCAACAAGCACAATTGCTACTACTATTTGCAACTCCTCTTACCATATCCTACTCCCCCTTTTTGTCATGATATAGGCAAAGGAGTAGTCCCCAACCGGGTCACTCATAGCAACGAGAGATAGTAGCATGCAAGATATTTGCAAAATCAATATAAGACATTTTATGCATCTCAATTAATTGAAGAGAAACAAGGAGATTTATTTGTAGAAAATGTGTAAATCAAACATGCTTTGCATACAAGACATATAGCATTCAAGTCCAAAATACAATGGTATTTGGCAGAGCAAATGACAAAGGTTTCTAATAAGAATTCAAACCAATTTCACCAATGTCATGAGAAAAGCAAGGATATAGAGATTTTATTGATTTCAAATTAAGAGCAACTATATCCAACTTTATAAGCGAAACATGGCATGAGTGACTTTGCACCCTATTTGATTTTTCCGGATAAGATATTCGTATGATAGTAGCCATGTTCAACTAATAAAGAAAGAGAGACATTTGGAATATAAATTCCCTTGAACGGATACAAGATCCTTTATTCATTTTGAGTCTCATAAGCTTTCACACAAGTTTTGCATTTTAAGAATATGCAATCATCAATTCATGCTTTTCATGTGAGCATGTTATATGAATTTCATGCTTTTTCATTTGTCATTAGCATGTTATTAAAGAATCATCATGTCATGGAGATAACTGTAGGTCATTCAAATCATACTTCCTATGTACATCTCCTAGTCCAAAAATGCATGTTTGAACATAAATATGACATGGATTGTAAACAAACAAGGTTCACACTTATTGAAATGAAAACACATATACATATGTGCAACCAAGCTTACTCAAGCAATTAAAAGAAGAGGCATAAGATATTTCAAATTTTTGCAAGTGACAAGAATGCAAAATAGCTCTCTTTGCTTGAGTTCCCCATATGGAGTCAAACATAAATCACATCACTCCACAAGACATATCCTAATAGATCTACTAAGTGTTTTAAATCGAGTAGCATCTAAGGGTTTAGTAAATAGGTCCGCAAGTTGATCATTAGTACCTACATGTTCAAGTACTATGCATTTATTTTCAACAAGCTCTCTAATGAAATGATGACGGATGTCAATATGCTTAGTTCTAGAATGTTGGACCGGATTCTTGGAAATATTAATGACACTCATATTATCACAAAAGAGAGTGAGTGTACCTTGGTTGAATCCGTAGTCTACTAGCATTTGCTTCATCCATAAAAGTTGTGTGCATCCACTCCCCGCGGCTATGTACTCGGCCTCGGCCGTGGACAAAGAAATCGAGTTTTGCTTCTTGCAAAACCAAGACACCAAGTTGTTGCCTAGAAAGAAGCAACCGCCCGATGTGCTCTTCCTATCATCACAATTTCCTGCCCAATCCGCATCACTAAAGCCTACAAGACTAGCATTAGTGTCGAAAGAGTACCAAATCCCATAGTTGGATGTCCCATTCACATAGCGAATGATTCTCTTTACAGAAGAGAGATGGGACTCCTTAGGATCCGCTTGGTACCTAGCACACACACCCACACTAAAGGAGATATCGGGCCTACTTGCGGTCAAATAAAGCAAGCTTCCTATCATGCCACGATATAACGTTTGTTCCACACTTTTACCACTAGCATCCTTGCTTAGCTTCAAAGTGGTACTCATGGGTGTATCATAATGTTTGGGATTTTCTAAACCAAACTTCTTCACTAGGTTTTTGGCATATTTGGCTTGGGTAATGAAGATCCCATCATCTAATTGCCTAATTTGCAAACCTAGGAAGTAACTTAGCTCACCAACAAGACTCATCTCAAATTCATGAGACATAACATCAACAAATTGTTGGACCTTGGTGTTGTTGGTGGAGCCAAACACTATATCATCAACATATATTTGAGCTATGAAAAGCTCATCATTGTCTTTCTTGATGAATAGTGTCTTGTCAACACTACCCCTTGTGTAGTTATTGTCAACAAGAAATTGAGTGAGGCACTCATACCAAGCCCTCGGTGCTTGTTTCAACCCATATAGTGCCTTCTTGAGGCGATAGACATGGTTGGGGTGGTAAGCATCCACAAACCCCTTGGGTTGTTCAACAAACACTTCCTCTTGCAAGAAGCCATTGAGGAAGGCACTCTTGACATCCATTTGGTGCAATTTGAACTTATGCACACAAAAAATAGACAAGAGAAGCCTAATGGACTCTAAACGGGCAACGGGAGCAAAAGTCTCCTCAAAGTCGATACCCTCAATTTGAGAGTACTCTTGTGCTACAAGCCTAGTCTTGTTCCGCACTATGTTGCCATTCTCATCGGATTTATTCCTATAAATCCACTTAGTTCCTATCACATGTGAGCTTTTAGGCCTAGGAACTAGAGTTCAAACCTCATTCCTTTCAAATTAGTTTAGCTCTTCTTGCATGGCAAGAACCCAAAATTCATCATTCAAGGCTTCATCAACTTTTTGGGTTCAATTTGAGAGGTGTAACATGTAAAGCTAATGAGATTAGCTATTTGACGCCTAGTCCTAACACCCTCATTCACATCTCCAATAACATCCTCTTTGTTATGGAGTCTTCTAACCCATGGAGCGGGTTCATTAGAATCCAAGAGAGGGACTCTAGTAATAGGTTGTGTGACCTCATTATTGTCATTGGACGTCCCAACATTGGGAGTCACCACAACCCTCTCCAAAGGAGATTCATCATCTAAAATATCCTCCTCCTCATGGTCATTAGACTTGAGCCTAGTATCATCAATGACAACATTGGATGATTCCATGACGGTTCGAGTCTTCAAGTTGAAAACTCTATAGGCTCTACTATTCAAGGCATAGCCAATAAAGATACCCTCATCATTCTTAGCATCAAATTTGCCAAGTTGATCACGGTCATTTAAAATGTAGCATTTGCTTCCAAATGTGTGGAAGTAGATAGCATTTGGTTTCCTACCCTTCCATAACTCATAGGAGGTATTTCTAGATCCGGGCCTTAGGAAAACTCTATTCCCTATATAGCAAGCCGTATTGACGGCTGTTAGGTTTATAGTTTGTGTTGGCATTAATTCCACATCAAAACGTGTTTCTCTTATAATGTTTAGTGGTTCTTATATTGAAGATTTGAGAAGACGAAGAATGTCTCGACCACAAATCATGCAAGAAGCTGGCTTTAAAGAGATTGGTACATCATTGATCGCCAAAGGTAATATAAGACCTCGTTTCTCTTACAAGGCTAGGCACACACTCACACATGGCATTCTTGTGTGTTCCTTCATGATTAAACATCACTTATGTATCACTTTCACACACATGACAAAATATGGTCATACATTCATACTATATTGGTAAAACTTTGTTTATTGCATTTTTTAGGACTATGTCTGGAAATTAGCATATGTGTGTGTCTTTGTGATTATATATTTCCGTAATTTTGTATTTGGACTTGAATATGATCTATTATGATTCCTTATTGAGTTCCGATCATTTTGGTTACTCATTCATTTAATTTCGAGTCCAAATGATGTAGCTATGCTACTTTTCATTCTCATTCGTTGAGTTGACTTCATCGTCATTTTTCGAGATGATTTCTCAACCATTTTTTAAAGTTGTGTAGTTTTTGTTGTGCGTAAGAGAGTCATGGTTCGTAATCCGAAAACGGATTCAAAATCAAAGTTTGGATGCCTAAGATATGGGCTGAAGAACCGAGGGAGCGCGCCAGAGAGGCAGCAGGCCGTGAGGGAGGCCGTGGGCCCCACGGCCAGAGGGGCTCTCTGCCCCCGTGAGGCCTACGCGCCCCCCACGGCCTGGGGTGATATGGCCTCACCTCATTGGCCCGGAATCCCTTCTCTCTCCTCCTTATATTTCCCTCCTCTCTCTCCATTTGATTTTTCAAGAAGAAAATTTTACAAAATCCCGTCAGTTTTTCTCCTCTCATTTTCTCATCTTCCAAACATCATATCTCCCTCATCCGGAGTCGGATTTGAGTGATTCGAATTGGAGAACGTTTGTAATTGAGTCCTCTATCATTTCTGAGTGGTTTGGTAGTTGATTGATCAAGTTTTCTAGTGGTTGCACACTGAAATCTGAACCAGCTGTTGAATCAAAGGTATTGGACTAATCTTTGGGATTTCTTTCTTTTTAACCTTCAATTTGCTTGGGTTTCTTTTTGTATATGTATGTTTATGTTTGGTAAAAGCTATTGAGAAAGATAGCTTGATTATCATTCTAATTGAAAGTCAATTTATAGACTAATGTTGACTAGTTTCTATGATTCTAGGTTTTACATTTGTTTGTGAGTTGTATTGTGATTAGAATGACATCTTAGGTTGTTTGGAACTTGATTGAATCAATTTTGTAATAAATGACCTTGAGATTTGATTTGATCCTTTGAGTAATGAAATCTAGGATTATTGAATTTTGTTTGTGTTTTAGAGCAATCTAGGATTTTATTGATTTATATCTTGAATCCTTGCTCTATATTTTTTGCTAGAATATTGATTGATTTAAATCTCATATATCTAGCATTTTATTGTATGTTGTTTGCATCTTGAACTTGTACTTCATGAATATATTTTGATTCAAGTGTTTTATGTGTGAATGAGACTTTGAGCTTATGTGTTTAATGTTTCACATGCTTTAGGTTTTATTCTTGTATTTTGCATCTAGACTTTATTACTTGTGATATCACATGTTTAAGTCTATTTGTACCATAGAATGTATTGATCACATGTTCTATGTTGATTTGATTGTTTGCATCATTTGCATTCACATGATCACACTAGGAAATCCTTGTAAAAGGCATGAAGTCTTGGTTAGAGTCGGGGTGACTCGGATAGCCAAGCAAGAAGACTTACCTAGAGTCAGGATGACTCGGATAGGTAAGCAAGGAGTCATGGCTAGAGTCGAGAGGACTCGGATAGTCATGCATGGGAGGCTCCCTAAAGCATAAGTGTCTCGGATAGGGAGTTGGCTATTGTATTGGTAGGCCTAGGCATATAGTTAGACATAGACTCCGATAGAGTGGGGTACACGGGAGGTGTATGCACTCTTGAGGAATTTCTAATCTACCATCAATGTTGGTTATGTATGGTGTCCAATATATGGTGGTTTCGCATCATTGAGGGATTTCACACTTTCCAATAGGGTTAGGTAGGCTTAGACTTCACTAGGTTGGGTGAGCTAAAGATTGGTCACTTTGTGAATGTTCTATGTTTACTTTCCAATAATATAGTACCCAATAGTTGTAGTTCAACCCGTGGATGTTTCCTCCTTGGAGGTTTTACCACGTTAAAAAATCTCTTGTGTTAATTTTTCCTATCTTTATCTCTTATATTTTATTTGTATATTTTTATTATCTTGTTTCATAGTATTCACTTATGATGTATTATGAAATAAGACTTTGTATAGTGTGATTAGTGAACTCATTTTATTGATCAATTTTATTTCTATTATTCTTTTTTATATTGTATTTGTGTATAGTGATATTTGATCACTCTTGTAAGTCATTGAACATATAGTGAAATACAAGTACTCTTTGTTGTTATACTTATTTGTTTGTTTACCTCATACAACTTGATGATGTATGTAGACCATGCTTATATGATTACCTATTCATATTGTCTATGTATTTTGTCTTTTCTTAGTGTATTTGTTATATGTAAGGCAACCTTGAGGGACAAACGAAAGTTTCTTCAAGGGATTGAAAAAGGCGTAAAAACCTATTCACCCCCCCCCCCCCCCTCCCTCCTCTAGGTATGCCTTAAGTAATTTAACTACGTTTGTATACTTTCAACGACTTTGGCCCATAGGTTCTTAGGGACATTGTTGCTAAGCAACATCACACGGGCCATCTCTTGAATCCTATTCTTCCTCTCAACAACTCCATTTTGTTGAGGTGTCCTAGAAGCCGAGAACTCATGGGAGATGCCTAAGCTATTGCAATAGCTTTCAAAAGAGGCATTCTCAAATCCCCTCCCATGGTCACTTCTAATCCATTTAATGCTTTTAATGTTAGAATTCATTTCATTTTGTATTTTAGTACAAAGCATTTTAAACTTATCAAAAGTTTCAGATTTTTCTCTAAGAAAATATGTCCATGTAAATCTAGAGAAATCATCAACACAAACAAAAATGTATCTCTTTCCACCTAAACTCTCAGTTTGCATAGGACCCATGAGATCCATGTGGAGAAGCTCTAGGGGCTCCTTGGTGGAGAGATACTTGCCCTTTTTGTGCATGCTTTTGGTTTGTTTTCCTTGTTGGCAAGGTCCACAAATTCCATTTGCTTTCTTCCCAAGCTTAGGGAGGCCACGCACACAATTGAACTTTCCAAGGGTTCTTAAATCCCTAAAGTTCATGTGGCCAAGTCTTTCATGCCACAACTCTATTTGCTCATCCATGGACACATTGTTTGAGACTATTCTAGCTTCAAGACAATAGCAATTGTCACTAGATCTCATACATTTTAACAAGGTTTGTCTATCGGGCTTTAGGATTGAGCAATCATCTTTACTAAACAAGACGGAATATCCTTCATCACTTAGATGTGAAATGCTTATTAAATTGGCTTTCAAACCATCAACAAATAAAGCATCGGATAAGGAGGGTAATCCGGGAACGGAAATGGTTCCTTTCTCTACAACTTTCTTTTTGGATCCATCACCAAAAGTGACATATCCTCCTTCCTCCATAACAAGAGTCTCGAAGAAACTCTTGTTTCCCGTCATATGCCTAGAGCACCCACTATCTAAATACCAAAAATTAGAAGAATTTGCCTTCAAGGCTATTTGAGCAACATGGCAAACATTTTCATTCTTTCTAATCCACCTAGAAACAATATTAGCTTTCTTAGTGATCTTTGGTACATGGGCTCTAGATGTTCTAGGATCATGCATAACAATATCATCATTCCTAGGAACATGCATCATGACACTTTTCTTTTTCTTCTCTATCATGCTTCTAGTTTTGCACATTTTAATATATCAAAAGCAATGTGGTCTAATATGACCATCAAATCCACAAGAGTGACATATAGGAGTAAAATAAGGAATTATACCTTGTCCTTGTCTTTGTGGATGAATGGATTCAATCCATCTTCGTTGTTGAACCGGTCTAGATTGCTTCCTAGCTTGAGGTTGCATGATAGGTCTCTTTCCTTTGTGAGCCAATTATGGAGGAATGTTGGCTTGAGGGACCCTAGAGGGTTGAGCTTGAGGTTGCCTTCTTAGCCCTATCTTCACTTGAGCATTTGAACATTGTCCTATTTCTAACTTCTTCCTAGGAATTTGCACAAATGAAGTTTCTTCGTTCCTCAAACTCTTGACAAACACGGTCTTGTTAGAGGTTGAGATCTTCTTGCCATCTTCATACCTAAGACCCCTCTTGTCACATGGACTCTTTCCAACACCAAGCATATGGTCAAGCTTCTTGGTGCTAGAATCCATCCTATTCATAGATACTCTAACTTCTTCAAGCTCCCTCTTTAGACTTTCTTCATTCCTCCTAGATAAGACTAACTCCTCTCTTAGCTTATCTTCCATCTTCTTAAATTTTTCCACTTGTTCACTTAAGTGGTCATTATGAGATAAAAGCTCAAGATTCTCTTCTCTTAACATCTTGATCTTTCTTGTGCTTTTGATTGCTAAATCATTAAACTCGGCATGGTATTTAGCAAGCACCTTTTTCTCCACAAAACCATTTATGGAGTTAGAAGATGAATCACTTTCTTCTCCACTTGAGTCATTTTCCTCTTGACTCATTTTCTCTCTTTCACTAGCACTTTTGCTTTTATGGAAGGAGGCAAAAGCTAGGAGATTAGCCATGAGCTCTTCATCATCCGAAGACTCATCTCCCTTAATGGAGTCACCACTACTTCCACTCCAAGTGGCGGCCATCACTTTTCCCTTTTTCTTCTCATTGTGATTTGCACATTCGGGGGCAAAGTGACCTATGCCACCATACTCGAAACATTGGACCCCTTTCCTTTCGGTCCTTTCTTGCCTAGGTTCAAACTTCTTGAAAGAGTCATTCTTCTTCAAATCTTAACCTTTTGATCCAAAGCCCTTTTTCCTAAACTTTATAACCTTGTTGAACCTTTTACAAACAAGGTAAGGTCTTCATCCGAGTCAATATTCTTTGCCTCCTTTTCATCCTTGGAGGTTTTTAAAGCAATTCCTTTTTGCTTTTTAGTGGGTGTGGAGATAGGACCTTTCCTAGACTCATAAGCTAGAAGTCTCCCAATAACCTCACTCGGCTTCATATCCTTATATCCACTATTTTCTTCTAAAGCCGTCATCTTCAATTCGAATCTATCGAGGAGAGATCTCATAATCTTTTGCTTGATTCTCCTATCCGAATATGGATCACCAAGTTGATGACTTTGGTTGACTATGTCCATCAACTTGATCTCGAAGTCATTGAAGCACTCATTCTTCTCAATCTTAAGCATCTCGAATTGAGTTTGGAGGACTTGAAGCTTAGAGTCCTTCACCACTTCGGTTCCCTCATGTGCAATCTCTAGGATGTCTCATGCCTCCTTAGCTATCCTAGCATTTTGAATCAATTTATATTGATTTTCGTCCATTACACATAGGATGGCATGCATCGCCTTTCTATTCCACTTTGAAGCCTCAAACTCTTGCGCATTCCATTGCGCCTTAGGCTTCAATACTTCTTCTCCTCCACCACCGGGAGTCATCATGGGTAGATCATATTCGTCTTCCACCGCCATCCATGCACAGTCGTGAATTTGGCATATGTAGGATTCCATCTTCCCTTTCCATTGGGAATAGTTCAATCCGGTAAGAAGTGGAGGCTTTATGCTGGAAGCACCTTCGTTGCCACCACCATTTCCACCGTTTCCACTCATAGTGTTTATGAATGAATGAAATGAATGCAAATGTATGAATGATCAAAAATCACACAAAATGCAAAACACACCAAAATAAGCGAGGATCACCTATGTATGTTTAGGAACCCGCTCTGATACCAATTGAAACAAAATATAACAAGGTGTGTATAAAACTATCTAGAGGGGGGGTGAATAGATTTTAAACTTATTACCCAATTTTTTGTGAGAGGTCAATATTACGAAATTACCCCTAACTAGATAAAGCAATAAATCAAGTATAAAATACGGAAATTAAATAACACTTGATTTTTACGTGGAAACCCTCACGGGAAAAACCACGGGCTAGTAAGTAAGCTACACTCGAACCTCGAATCCACTAAATGTGTAAAACGATTACAATCTAATCTCGGAAGTAATCACACACCTACCTAATCCCGGTATGAGTGAACCTAGTCCAATTTGCTTGCAATCTAAGCAACCTAATCCCAGAAGCTACACACAAGACTTACTTTCTCAATGAAGAGAATAATACCCTAAGTGAATATATGAATATCCAAATGCAACATAGAGCAAGGGAAACCCTATATGCTTATCTAAGATGATGAATTTGAAATTAAAGCAATCCTAGATATTAAAAACTAAATGACATATCAAATAGTTTAGCTAATCAAGATTAAGCACAAAACCTAATTAGCTATCACAGTACAACTTCTCAAACATACATCACACTAATCTCAATCTTGTATCAAAAGATATATGAAAATCATACAAGTAATAAATTGAGATTGCTTGTTAAGAAAAACACAAAATATGTAAGATATTAGTGAAAAGCTTACCAAGCAAAGTATGATGAAATATCCATGCAAGATGACATCTAGATGATCAAAGATGATGCTAGATGATAATTGATGATCATGAAAAAGTGTTTGAGTAATAAAAGGTGAGTTCTTTGTGTATTTTTCTTGACTTGAAAAATATCCTAAGTATGAAATATGAATATGAACTCTCTTAATTGACCTAAAGACAAAGTGGCATATATATAGGGGCCATAAGTGAAGTGTGGTCGTTTTGAAAAAACGCACCAAAATTGCTCTGTGCGCTGGTGAGCTTGCGTTGGACGACAAGCGCACGACCAGCGCACAAAAGGGCGCACGACCAGCGGCACACCACTGGGCGATTTGCGCTGGTGGGCTTGCGCTAGTGTGGACCGGCGCATGACCAGCGACAGACTACTAGGCGATCTGCACTGATGAGCTGCGCCGGTGTGGACCAGTGCACGACCAGCGACAGACCACTGGGTGATCTGCGCTGGTGAGCTGCGCTGGTCTGGCACATGACGACCAGCGCACAGCCTACTCCTTTGAACCCCACAAACAATATGCAAGGGGTAAAAAGGTAAAGCAAGATGCATCCTAAAAGCCTAACATGATATGACATATAATCACAAGATGCAATCAAGATAACAAGCAAGAAGAGATGTTAATGAACATTAATGCACAAAAAATAAGACACACAACATACAAGGATTAAACATATGCATGAGATGTGAGTGTGTGCAACTATCTCTTCAAGACAAGTAAGCACATAGAAATTTACCTTCGGTGTTTATCAAGACGAGGTCTTCCAAGGGCATTGAGCAATAACACCAACACTTAAGCTACCCTTACAAAGAACCCCAACATGTGGTTTGTCAACGAAATTAGCTAATCAACAAATGGGAACCTTACAATTTGCATTTTTATAAAATTTATTTTATTTTAAAGGGAAAAAAGTATAAATAAGTAACTAAGGGTATTTTGAACTCTTAATACTCCATGGTCCCGCAAACCCCCTCATAACTTCGTCCATACATGAGTGCTTCTAAGTGCTTGTTTGGTTGAGCTTTCTACTGCATCAAAAAGTCTACCAACGTCTATTTGAGTTTTTTAGAATTGTTTGGTTGGGCTTTTAAGATTGTCTATTTTAAATTGAGTAGAGGCTAGTAGAGTTTAAACCTCTACTAGGCAAAAGCTCATAGGGAGGTGCTTCTCCAAATAGACATTTTTTTTTAAAAAGTCTATCAACCAAACAACTATAATTTTTTTTTCAAAAACTCATTTTCTAATAGATCTACTACAAGTAGATCTTTTACAAATAAAGGTTTTTCAAAAGCCCAACCAAACAAGATCTAAAATGGAGACGATGATTTCTTCTTCTTCTCTCTTGGTCACTCTTTCCTCGGTTAATTGCACTGACTTCCTTGACTCTAGGTGAAATTGCACTCTTAGGCAACTTTTCATTTTATTACATAAATCGTCCTTGAGAGTTATTGATTTTCTTTACTTTTAACGGTTGACTGGATAGAATGAATGAAAAGACACAAATACCCCTTATGTGGTCAGAGTTTTTAAAATCTATACAATAATCAATTTAAAAATATTTAGAATATTAATTTAATAAATAAACCAAAAACATAACAAAATAACAAACAAATAAAGGCCATCAACCGTAGCCTTTCCGATGTGTTTCTAGAAGGAGGTCATGATGCCTACTTCAAGCACCTTCTCTTCAAATGGAGGAGGCCGTGGCTAGTGAGCCGCCTCCAACCATTTGGCCACCTCCGCAATTCAGCGACAGCAGATCAAGGAGATGAAGGAGGTGGGTTATGGTAGATTTCCAATTTTTGTAAACTTATAAAGTTATTTAATAGTTTTTATTTGGGTAAATCTATAATTATAGAAACTTGTGGAGATTTCAAAGAGTTTTATAGTTTGTGCAATTAACCCTCAGTGATTTAACTATAAGATTGAATGATTCACCGAAGAGATTAAAATTTCCAAGAAACCTATATACAACAGAATTTGCAAACAAATATTCCTGTGAGACCAGTATATAGTATATACTTACAAGTTTGTAAAATAATTGCAGAACAAACATTATTTCCTTCTCTCTTACTTGAACTTGAAGTCCTGAAAGGAACTCTCATGCTCATGCACTACCTTGCTAGGGGTAGGGGAGACAAATCATTATGGAGATTCACACTCATCATTTCAACAGAATCTCCCGTTTCGAATTCATTAGCATTTTCCTTCCTCCGAGCTGTCTCTATTGCTAAACACTCGTTCAGCTCCATCACTACATGATTCATGGTCGGTCTTTTGCTGGAAGTTTGAGATACAAAAGCTATTGCTATTTCCACAGCTTTCCAGATATAATTGATGTTGAAATCTCCCTTCATTCTTGGATCGACGGTATTTCTAATATCGATCTCCTTTGGCAAGATTGAAACTGACCCATTGGTTTATGTCTGTTACTATTGTCAAGTGATTTTAAAATTATTGGTTTGCCGGTTATCAGCTCTAAGAGATATGTCACTTTTTTCAGTTAACCTGTTTGACATATAGAAGCTGCAAGTCAGAAATGTAAGCGAAATTAAGTACATGTTACTGTAGCAGAACCAAACTAATTTAATCAAGCATCAACTTTTCAAGAAGCAATTGGAAATGGTGAAATTCAGCCTTCAAAGTATATATTCGCAAAAGCAATTCCAAAGATTAGTTAAATAATCTGAGGCTAATTGGTTTTTATGTAAGTTCACTTAATTACTTGCAATTTCGTCTGAACATCATGTACAGAAACTGATTAGTTTCTTATGTGTTAGGAACTTGTATGTGGAAGCAATATACTGCAACTAAAATAGAGACTTGAGAAAAATAGGGAAAAACTGAACACACAATTTTTACATGGTCCCCCCAAATTAATCTGAGGGAAACATCCATGGGCAAAGACTAGAAGGATTTTATTAGACCAAAAAGATTACAACCTCTCTCTAATATTTTAGGAGAGAATTAACTACAAACTTTCTCTCACACTAGAGGAAAGAACAATTAGGGAGAAGAGAAGAGAAGAGAAGAGCTTGGGATGAGAAATGAGGAGGAGCATGGGTTGCTATTTATAGGCAAATAAGCCCACTTATGTAATTAATATGTGTAGTTGGGAAGAAGACCAACTTCCACCGGCCAACAAATTTGCCACCAAAAACTCCTATTTTCAACCTTCTTTTAATATACCAAATGTGAAAATATGACTTTAATCTTTCATTATGGAAGATGAACAAAGAAGATCAGATTTCAAAACCCTCCTCTGTCTTACTCTGTTTTTCGCATAAAGTTTCGGTTTTGTTCTTATGTGTACTCTAGTGTATTCAGTCATTAAAATACTGAAACTATATTCAAATATTTACATTATGCTTTGATTGTCAGTCATGCAATTGTAACAATACCATTGACTAGGTTAAAATTTGTTTTGCAATGTATTAATTTGAAGCCATTGTATTCTGAAAATGATTTTGTATACCAAGAACAGAATTACTTACTTGGGGTCAAGGTATCTGGGGGTGCCAGCAACAACAGTTGATAAATGAGTGTCTCCTTCAACCGGGAATGTTCTAGACAGCCCGAAATCTGCTAGTTTAGCTTGGAATTTATCGTTCAATAAGATATTTGTAGACTTCACATCTCTATGGATAATTGGTGGCTGACAACCATGGTATAAATACTCCAATTCTGAATTTGAATGCAGATCAGTTAGACTGACAAATACGATTAAAAAGATTGGTAAAAATATGAAAATATAAAATCCATGAAATTTTCTGCTTGCTAACCTTGAGCTGCCTCCACGGCCATTCAAAGTCTCGTTTCCCAATTCAAGATATCCTTATCATTATCTATGTTTACAAGAAAATTGTTAAACCTTATAGTTAATTTTTGTATCATTGATGGATTTCAGTAATATTGTTACATTAAGAAAGGTATTAGAAATCAAATTGTATAACACAATATTAAAGATTTCAAGTAGATTCTTATAATCTTGCCTAACAGAAGCTCACCTAAGTTGCCATTGGCCATGTACTCGTAGATGAGAGCCAAGTTGGTACCCACTTCGCAAAATCCGATAAGGGTTGCTAAGTCTTTATGATGAACTCTCATAAGAAGCTTGACCTACAATCAAAAACCACATCTAATTGCTTATCCAAGAAAAAAATTCATCTCATAATTTATAATGTAAAAAGTACGAGCTCAAGATTGTCATGAGTTTGATGTAGCTATACCTCTGATTGAAATTGCTTAAACCCTTAAGCAGATGATTGAGAGAGCATCTTCACTGTTACTTTAGTGTCATCTAAGCGTCCGTAATAAACTGTACCAAATCCTTCCTTACCAAGAACTCTTTCAAAGTTGTTGGTCATTTTCAAGATATTAGAATAGGTGAACTGTTGCTTGTTCTGCTCCCATGGTTCGTACATTTTGCTTGACTTGGGATACATCTTCACTACTGGATGATATAATAACAAGTTCAAGTGATAATGATTTGAAACATTTAGTAATTAACATATACAATAGTTGGGTCCAAAGTACAAACCTTGTTGTTTTCTTCTTTTGAGGACCCAAAGGCCAATCAATGACTACAGATGCAATAACTGATGCTACTACTTCAATAACAACCCTACTATTCTTTTTCTTCTGACATGGATTCGATGAACAAAGACCTGGATTGCCGTCAAAACTAGAAGCGATACAATATCGAAAGTGAGTTTCCATTGAACATAGTCAGCTATCAACAATTTCTGATTTGACATTATAGAAAGGCTCATGGTTCTAATTAAAAGCAAACCTTAATGAAAGTGAATTATTATTTTTTTTGTCTGTCAAGGAGTGCAGCTGGAATTAAACCTGTGAGTTTATTTCTTTCCAAGTTTCTGCAAAGAGATAAAAAGTACATAAATCGATCCATTATTTTCCTTACAAAGAAACTAGCATATGTAGTTTCAATCTCGAGTAGCTTACAGGACTCTCAAAGACGACAACTGAGAAAGAAACTCAGGCACTGGTCCACTCAAATTACTGTTCGATAAGTCCCTGACATGATGACAAAAGACATAGTAAGTCGATTTGCTTTCGATCATTCATATATTGATTACTTAATAACTTGTGTGAGACTAGGATACTTACAGAGATTCAAGCATTGTGAGATTGAACAGGTAATCAGCTATCTTCCCAGACAACCCACTTGAGGATAAGTTTCTGAAATTCAATAACTTCAGTAACAGAGAATTGGAGTGAAGTAGTGAAAGATATAGTAATTAGAAGTCATAGTTAACTTACAAGGATGTGATTCTAGGCTGATCATTGCTATTGCTGCTGCAACTAAGACCATTGATAGTGCCCATTTGTATAGTCGGTATAGCCCCCATTTCTTATCAATTGTACTCATTTTTTAGCTTATTTGTATATTTAATGTGTTTGGTAAGCATTTTGTAGGTTATTTTCCATAAATAAGACATTTAAGATTAATTGATGAGTTTTAGAAGTTAAAAGGGCTTAAATGGGAAAGACCTGTGCAGTACACTTATGTTTCAGGGGCCATATCTCTCACCTTAGATTGAACTAGATTTCGTGCTACCTATTTTCGGAAATCTTAGCTGTCTAGTTTCCAACGGTTTTTACAGATCATGATTCCAATGTTTCTAGAGAAAGTTATGGCCATTTTCGTAATAGTGCGCGATGCTGAAAAGCTGAAAACTGACGAAGTGTATTACACTGGACGACCAGCGCCGGAGAGGCAGAAAGTGGCCGCTGTTCATGCACCCCACACCTACGCATGACCACCAGCGCCCCACCCACACAACAGTGCTCCAGCTCCATTTTTTCTTGGTTTTTGTGCCCTAATCTCCACATATTATAAATACCTCACTTTTTCTCTTTTCCAGACACCTCTTGTACAACCCTTCCATTCCAAAACACTTCAAGAACACATTTTTACTCTCTAAATCCACAAAATCACTACATCCAACCTTCAATCCATCACCCAACCTTCAATTCAACTTCACCAAACACCAAATATCCAACTTTCCCACCATTATCCACCATAAAAACCCAACCTTGGAGCATAGAAGGGGACTAAGAGAGAAGAAGCAAGCCAAGCACACCAACATACCAAGAGAGGAGGAGAGCTTCACATATAGTTTTCTCTACACCTTTCTCTCTTTATTTTCATTTGTAATTTGTTATGGCTTACATAAATATCATATCTTTTGTTGCCATTTCTTGTAATATGAACTAAATCCATCTTGGCTAAGGCTAAGATGAAACCTTTTCCATGAATCATTAGTAAAGGCCATTACTTTATCATTATTGCTTGTGTTGTGTATGAGTATTTCAATTGCGTAATGCTTCTAGGTGTCTAGCTAGCACTTGGTTGATATTTAGTTGTTATGTGAAGCACCGAGAGGAGAAGCACACAACGTGCTCGATAAAATGCCCGATACAAGTCTAGTAAGATATGAATATACGATACTAGCTTGTATGATTCAATTTGTGTGCCATGAACTTAATGAATTTGTATGTAGTTCGGATAACCATTGAGAAATAGGTTGTTGGTGCATATAAATATTGTCTTTATCACTTGAGAGAGGTTAGAGACTAATTGAGAGTGTCACGAATCTACACACACACTTGCATACTTTACTTCAATGATGTGCCTAAGATTGATGAGAATTGGATAGGTGGATTCAAGGTCTTAGCCTAATTTCCCATAAGAGATACAACCACTTGCTTGTGTTTGCCTTTGCTTAAGTTTGCTTACTTGTTTATTTTCAATTATTGCATTAGTGTAGTTTAAGTTTATAGTCGAGTAGTATAATCCAATCATTAAATTTTTGCTTGTTTGAATAGCACTTAAACTAATCAATTTCTGTAATCGGTCACTCGATCCCTATGGGAACGAACTCATATTTACCATTGTGCTACTCTTCGACCTCGTACTATTGCAAGAGTCATAAAGAGACTAGTCTATTTTTAGCGCCGCTGCCGGGGATTGAGCAGATGATTGATATCGATACTAGTTAGTTTATTGCTAATTTGAACTTTTTAATTTAGTTTGTGTGTTTCTTTTCATAGGTACCATTGCTTTTGCATGCACCCACATACAAGGAGCCAAAATCTTCACCTATTGAATTTTGATCCGGAGATTGAGAAAATAGCTCGAAGAAATAGACGTGAGGCAAGGTTGAGAATAGCATAAATGGGTGATCGGAATGCATAGTTAGGACACATGGGTTTGCCTCCTATGGCAAATCAAAATCAAGGGGAATTGCCTCCTGAAACCATTCCAGTGCAAGAAGGTTTTCCTCATGTTGGAGATGAACGTACCCTACGGGACTATACAATGCCTAGAGTCGAGCAGAACCAGTCGTCTATTCGTCGACCAACAATTGCCGCAAACTCCTTTGAGATTAAGCTATCGATAATTCAGATGATTGGCACTACTTGTACGTTCAATGGTTTGGCGCATGATGATTCGAACTTACACCTTCAGAACTTCGATAAGATATGTGACACCTTCAAGTACAACGGAATTCCTGATGACTTTGTCAAGTTAAAGTTGTTTCCATTCTCTCTAAAGGGCGACACAAAGATATGGTTGAACTCACTACCACCCAACTCAATCATAGATTATAATCAGTTAGCCCAATTATTTTTATACAAATTTTTTCCACCGGGAAGGGTCGCTCATCTTAGGAATGAGATCCTTTCTTTCCAACAATTTGAGAATGAGAGTATCTACGAAGCTTGGGAGAGGTTTAAGGAGCTTCAAAGGAGATGTCCTCATAATGGTCTTGCAAAGTGGTAGACTTTGCAAACTTTCTACCAAGGGATCACAGTGTCAACAAGGAATTTAGTGGATGCGGCTGCTGGAGGTTCCCTAATGAGCAAGTCAATGGATGCGGCCAATGCTCTCCTAAAAGAAATGGCGCTCAACAATAGTTAGTGGGGAAATTAGAGGCAAGTACCGAAGAAGATTTCGGGTATGCTAGAAATAGATGAGTTGACAAGTGTAAAGGCACAAATGGCGGCACTTCAAAATCAAATACACAAGATGAGTGCGGGGCCTAGTAATGTGCAAGTAGCCTCATGTGAGTGGTGTTTGGGGCCACACTCTAGCATGGATTGTCAAGTTGGAAACCCGTTTGCTTTGAGTTCACAAGAACAAGTTTCCTTTGTAAACTACAACCGAAACTTCCAAAATCAACCCCAACAACAACAAAACCTCAACCAAAGACAACCTCCCGGATTCCAACAACCTCACCAACAAAACTACCCTAACCAAGTCCCAAACAATCAAGGGGAGATAAAATCTAACTTAAAGGATATCTTCACCAAGTATATGGGTAAGTTGGACAATAGAATGGAGGCCCAAGACTTAGCTTTGAGGAAGCTTGACACGAAGATTGACCAAGTTTCTCAACACTTGACGACACGTCGTTGCAGTGTCGGTCAAAAGATGAACATTTAAGTTCGACCTCACTAGCGCGCAAGTCACAAAGACTAGCACAGTGGCAAGTGAGGGTATCGTTCCGCAAAGAGGTGGGATCCACCGACCGTCACCGGTTGTAGCTATTATTACAACACTCCGAGAGAACTCGTGTGTTGCGGTTGCGGAAAAGTGTAAATAATACTATAAATAAATAAATAAACTAACATAATATATACATGGATAGGATGGAATGGAGAGATGCATGAAATGTGGTGCACACTAAGGAAACGACTCAACCGTAACAATCCACTAATTAAGCTCTAGACTCACTTAGTCCCTCAATGTGCAAGTATATCATAGGCTCGTGTCCCCTTAATTGATCTCTAATCTCTCTCGAGTCTTAGAAATCACATCCACACATACAAAGTACACATGAATTCATTAAGTGTCGTGCCACACACACAAGAGCCCTATATGCCAGCCTAATGTATCTCTCACTGTCTGGTCATATACAGTGGTTATTTCGTTGGGCATGTAATGCACAACCGCGTGGGCCATACTACAGCCAATAATTCATTCACAATGGCTAACCAAATACGGGATGGCAACCAAGTGAAAGCATTAAGAATACGAGATACCCATACAACACATATGTTATATGCTCATGTCCCCTTAATTAATCTCTAATCTCTCTCAATGTCTTAGAGATTATATCTATGCATAAATACTTGGATTCATTAAGGACCGTGGGACACACACACGAGCTTTACACGCCAGCCTAGTGTATCTCTCACTGTTTGGTCAAATGTAGAGGATATCACAATGGACATGTTAATGTGAACCACTCAATATATAACACATAGCCTAAATATCATCCACAAGGTGGCTAACCAAGTGAAAGCATTAAGCAATAAAATACCCATATAACTACACAAGCACAAGAGGAATTCAGTTTGTCTTTACTCTAGATACAGATTCGGTTTTATCAATCTCCCTAGGATGGCTAGATATGGGAAACAAGTTTACCAAACAACAATGTGCAAATAAGTTGGTTGTTGTTCATTAAGACCATTCAATATAGGTTAAGGGTTCATTCTCTTGATTTGAGAATTTTCCCTAAATCAATTTATTACCCAATCCGGCCAAGGATAAGCAATTGTGCCTTGATAACAAGACTCATTAAGCACAAGAATATGGAACCCAGGCCAATTTAGCAACTAAATGCCTGAACTGAAACTTTTTCCACTCTTTGGAGCTAAATCTCTAATACTCCAATTACTCTAAACATGACATTTTGGTCATCCATCAATCAATCAACAATCATGGGATGCTAAATTACACTAATCCTACATTAAATTACTCTACTCTTAATCCCAATCATGGACACATATCAATTTCGGACCTCTACACACATGGATATTGCAATTAGAGCTTAAAACATGCAATTAACAAAGAGTAAAACAAAACCCACATGAATTTAAGAACAAACAACATATATAACACAAGTGTAGGGTTTACAATATTCCCCAAATCTGGGTTACACATCAAAGAAACAGAAAATACAAAGAAATGAGTAAAAAGGAGACAACCTTTGAAGACAAACCCTACAAAGAAGCTCCTAGCTTTCCTAACTCGGATTTGGTCCGAAAACCACTCCTAATTCTTTGAAATCTGCCCTAAAATGGATGGAGGAAGTGTAAAATGGGGTTGTGGAGATGTATGGGGAGCTCCCATGGAGGAAAAACCTCCATGGGAACTTGGATCCTCTCCTTATTTGGTGGAGAATGTGAAGAAGATGAAGAAAATGGAAGAGAGAGAGATTTGGGCGGAGGAGAGAGAGAGGGAGTGAACGGATTCTAAAAAAACTGAGAGAAAAGGGGATATTTATAGTGGGGAGAAGGCTAGGGCAGAATTGATGGTGAAAGGACGAGAATGCCCTTGCATAAGTGGTTGATTTTGGGGGCTTCGTAGGTGACTTTCCAACAAAGCGCACTGTTACGGAAATGGGTATAACCTTCTCCACAAACATCAGAATTGCAATCTTGAAGAACCGTTGGAAAGAAAACTTCTGGAGCTTTCCAACCATATGTAGCAAGAAATCCAGTTCGATTGGAGGAGAGAGATATGGCCCCCGCAAGTTGAGTGTTCTGTAGGAAACTTTCGTCAAAAATTCCGCCTTGATTTTGCGCCCTATTCTGTGGCCATGGTCCACTGATTTACAAAATGGGGGTCTTTTGGTCCCTTTCTATAGCCCCTAATCACAGAACAAGGGAGCATAATTTTAACTTTCAAAAATTACACTTTTGCCCCAAAATTCTTACATTTTTGCACTTTAGCCCCTATGATTAAAAATACCCTGAAACACTTATTTAAAACGTTAAATACCCGGTTTTACCCAGAAAACAAGCATAAAAGATAAAAGTAAGGGGCTACACAACGTGTAGAAATAAAAGTTATCAACACTCAAAAGCCCCAATTCAAAACTTGGAAACGCAAGTCGGGCAATTGGCAAGGGCAATCCAAGGGAGGCAACAAGGGGCACTACCAAGCAACACGGTGGTCAACCCTAAAGAGCAATGTAATGCCATTTCATTAAGAAGTGGAAAAGAAGTTGAGTTACCGGAAAACTTTGGGATAGGAAAAGAAATTGTTGTAGAAGAAGAGGGTATAGAAGAAGAAGAGGTTGTAGAAGAAAAGAAGAATTCTAGTCATGATAACATGCCTACCACATCGCAAGATCCTCCTCCACAACCCTAAGTCAAAGCCTATGTTCCTCCAATCCCATACCCCCAAAGGTTGAGGAAACACAAGGATGCCCATCAATTCGCAAAGCTCTTGGAAGTGTTTAAGAAGCTATATATTAATATTCCATTTGCCGAAGCCCTAGCACAAATGCCCACTTATGTCAAGTTCTTGAAGGACTTACTTTCCAACAAACGGAAGCTTGAAGATTTTGAAACGGTGGCACTAACGGAGGAATGTAGTGCTATTTTACAAAACAAGCTCCCTCATAAGTTGAAGGATCCGAGCAAATTTACAATACCATGCACCATTGGAACCTCAGAATTTAGCAAGGCCTTGATCGATTAGGGGGCAAGCATAAACTTGATGCCCTACTCAGTGTTCAAAAAGTTAAATGTTGGAGAAGTGAAGCCCACCCATATCACTCTCCAATTGGCGAACCGGTCAATCAAATATACTGGAGGCGTGATGGAAGATGTCCTAGTGAAGGTGGATAGCCTATACTTTCCAGTGGATTTCGTCATTTTGGAGATAGAGGAAGATTTTGAGGTCCCATTGATTCTTGGGAAGCCATTCTTGAAGACTAGTGGAGCATTGGTTGATCACAAAGAGGAAAAGTTGACATTGAGGGTAGGAGAAGAACATGTGGTGTTTGACTTGAAAAAGGTGACCAAGAGGTTGGTGGCAGTAGATAAGTGTTTGATGGTCGAGGTTGTTGATCCTTCCATAGAGGAATTTTTCAGAAATGGCATTCCGAAATAGCTGCCTAATTCTTGTGTGGTTCAAGATGTTCCAAGAAAGAGGATGAAAGGTGTCCACAAACCGGGCTCCCATGGAGTTATGAACAAAACCCAAGTGACTCCCCCGAACAAAATTGAGAAGAAATTGGACAAAAGGGACAAAAGGAAGAAAGCATTCATGGTGGACCAAACAAGAATAGTGAACTGATTTTGTGTGAGGATGTTCTATGCCTCACATAAGTTGAGAAAGGAAGGTGGCAATGATGTGGCACCAACCGTTGATCCAGATTGATGAGAGGAGCGTAATGCGTCTAGCCAAGACGTTAAATCAAGCGCTTAGTGGGAGACAACTCACCTAGGTAACTATTGTAATTTTAAGTTTACTTTATTTTTATTTTTATTTTGTTTTTATTGGGTCTTATTTTTCTTGCTTAGATTAAGTGTGTGGCGTTATATTGTGCATAGTTTTTAGGTTTAGTTTGTGTTAGGGTTGCATTTTGGCTTCCCTCCCGCTTCTAAGCTTACATTGTTCAATCCTTTTTATGTGCAAACATTGTCCAATGTTTCGTTTAGGTTTGGAGGTGTGGCCAATTTGTAACCGGCTTGGTTTTTGTGTGTTTTGCATGAGTGTCTTGTGTGCTACTATTATATAAAAAAAATTGCATGATTGTGTGGGCTTAGAGCCAAATTTTGTCATTTTTCTACCATTTTGAGTCAAAAATCTAGAGCAACAAGGGCTGCTTGTTGAGATGCAATTGGGTTGAGCTGTTGTAGGCACTTTATGTATGCCATGCTTTATTAGGGGGGCTGTGTTGGCCAAAGCTACACCATATTGCTTGCACTCAACCTACCGGACTCATTTTGTGTTTTAGTGAATGAGATATCGCACTTGAGATGTCTAGATCATTAGTGGAGATTACCCATGTGAGCTTCATGGCCAAAATATTGTGTCCACAAGAGTGAATTTTATTTCTATTCTCTAAACACTCATCATATAGATTTTAGGCATAATAAAAAAGACCTCTTTTCATTGCATTGAGCATTAAAGAATAAATCTTTAGCATTTTTGCTTCGTATGTTTCCCTTGTTGGCTTGCTTGACTCATACCTTTAGAGATGACGTAGGCAATGTGTGTTAGTCACTCAAAATGACCCAAACACATCCTTAAGCCTTGTGTGTGTGTGCTTAAATGTCCAAAGAATGTAGACCTTCACACTAAACTCAATCACCATATCCACCCATGTTACATTTACACCACATTAAACCCAAACATTAGACCTTCCCATAACAATGATCATGGCTAGAAAACACGAAGATGAAAAATTGAAGCCCAAAAAGAAATGTACCAAATTGTATCCAAGTAGCGTGTACTTAGGCTTATTGTAAATTCTTTATCAAAAAAAAAAAAATTTGAAAGAAAAAAAAGAAAGAAAAAGGTTGCCCAAAATACTAAGCAACTACAATTTGTACAAAGTTCTTAAAGTTAATAAAATGCCTAGATGCTAAGAAGGGATTTCAAAGTGCACCAAGTAGAAAACTCTAGTATCATCATTGGTTCGCTAATAATTCCATATTGATAACTCTTATTTCTACACGTTGTGTAGCCCCTTACTTTTATCTTTTATGCTTGTTTTCCGGGTAAAACTAGGTATTTAACGTTTTAAATAAGTGTTTCAGGATATTTTTCATCACAGGGGCAAAAGTGCAAAAATAGAGAAATATTGGGGTAAAAGTGCAATTTTTGAAAGTTGGTTTTGCGCCCTTGTTCTGCGTTAAGGGGCAGCAAAAATGGGCGCAGAAAGGGACCAGAACTTCATTTTTTTGTAATTCTGCGCCCTAGGGCGCAGAATAGGGCGCAAAAGTCAAGGCGGAAAATTTGACGAAAGTTTCCTACAGAATACTCAACTTGCGAGGGCCATATCTCTCTCCTCCGATCGAACTGGGTTTCGTGCTACATATGGTTGGAAAGATCCAGAAGTCTTCTTTCCAACGGTTCATCAAGAACGTGATTCCAATATTTGTGGAGAAAGTTATGCCCATTTCCGTAATAGTGCACACTGCTGGAAAGTCATCCGCGAGACCCCCCAAAAATCTGCCACTTAAGGGCATTTTCGTCTTTTCCCCTCAATTCTGACCTAAACCCTTCTCCCCACTATATATATCCCCTCTTCTCTTCAGTTCTTTCAGAATCCATTCACTCCCTCTCTCTCTCTTCCGCCCCACTCTCTCTCTCTCTCTTCCATTTTCTTCACATTTTCCACCAAATAAGGAGGATCCAAGCTCCCATGGAGGTTTTTCCTCCATGGGAGCTCCCCATACATATCCACAACCCCATTTTACACTTCCTCCATCCATTTTAGGGCAGATTGCAAGGAATAGGAATGATCTTTGGACCAATTTCGAGCTAGGAAGGTTTGGAGCATCTTTGGAGCATCTTTGGAGGACTTGTCTTCAAGGGTTTGCTCTTATTTGCTCATTTCTTTGTATTTTCTGTTTCTTTGATGTGTAACCCAGATTTGGGGAATTTTGTAAACCTACACTTGTGTAATATATGTTGTTTGTGCTTAAATTTGGTTGGGTTTTGTTTCACTCTTTGTTAATTTCATGAATTTAGCTTTAATTGCAATATCCATGTGTATAGAGGTCCGAAATTGATATGTGTCCATGATTGGGATTAGGAGTAGAGTAATTTAATGTAGGAGTAGTGTAATTTAACTTCCCATGATTGTTGATTGATTGATGGAAGACCAAAATGCCATGTTTAGAGTAATTGGAGTGTTAGAGATTTAGCTCCAAAGAGTGGGAAAGGTTTCAGTTCAGGCATTTAGTTGCTAAATTGGCCTGGGTTCCAATTCTTGTGCTTAATGGGTCTTGCTATCAAGGCACAATTGCTCATCCTTGGCCGGATTGGGTAATAAATTGATTTAGGGAAAATTCCCAAATCAAGAGAATGAACCCTTAACCCATATTGAATGGTCTTAATGAATAACAACCAACTTATTTCACATTGTTGTTTGGTAAACTTGTTTCTCATATCTAGCCATCCTAGTGAGATTGATAAAACCGAATCCGTATCTAGAGTAAAGACAAACTGAATTCCTCTTGTGCTTGTGTAGTTATATGGTATTTCATTGCTTAATGCTTTCACTCGGTTAGCCACCTTGTGGATGATATTTAGGTTATGTGTTATATATTGCATGGTTCACATTAACATGTCCAGCTTGATATCCTCTACATTTGACCAAACAGTGAGAGATACACTAGGCTGGCGTGTAGAGCTCGTGTGTGTGTTCCACAGTCCTTAATGAATCCAAGCATTTATGCATGGACGTAATCTCTAAGATATCGAGAGGGATTAGAGATTAATTAAGGGGACACGAGCATATAACATACGTGTTGTATGGGTATCTCGTATTCTTAATGCTTTCACTTGGTTGCCATCCCGTATTTGGTTAGCCATTGTGAATGAATTATTGGCTGTAGTATGGCCCACGCGGTTGCGCATTACATGCCCAACGAAATAACCACTGTATATGACCAGACAGTGAGAGATACACTAGGCTGGCATACAGGGCTCTTGTGTGTGTGTCACGGCACTTAATGAATTCATGTGTACTTTGTATGTGTGGATGTGATTTCTAAGACTCGAGAGAGATTAGAGATCAATTAAGGGGACACGAGCCTATGATATACTTGCATATTGAGGGACTAAGTGAGTCTAGCGCTTAATTAGGAGGATTGTTACGGTTGAGTCATTTTCCTAGTGTACACCACATTTCCTGCATCTCTCCATTCCATTCTATCCATGTATATATTATGTTAGTTAGTTTATATATTTATAGTATTATTTACACTTTTCCGCAACCGCAACACACGAGTTCTCTCGGAGTGTTGTAATAATAGTTAGAACCGGTGATGGTCGGCGGATCCCACCTCCCTACGGAACGATACCCTCACTTGCCGCTGTGCTAGTCCTTGTGACTCGCGTGCTAGCGAGGTCGAACTTAAATGTTCAATCTTTTGACCGACATTGCAACGACGTGTCGTCACATATCCTCCCAACTTCTCCATCACCATCCAACCATCAAACTCACTTGCACTTAAAAAGAAGTCCTAATTGATCTTTAGGAAGAGTCTAGCTTAAAAACAAGGGTGTTCTTAATGTTTGATTCCATTCTTGAGGTTTATTTGCATGAAAGTATGAGTGTTCTTAATAACTTTTCATATGCATTTTAATTTTGAAATTTCTTTGTGCATAAACTCCAACTCGCATATGTTTGATGAGTGAGCCTAGGTTAGGTGTGATAAAATAATGAGAGAACCTGAGAGGCTTAGAGTCAAGCCGAAATGTTATCTAATGACTCTTGTGTTCGAAGCTTTTGAAACTAAATTCACTAAGAAGTCTGGAAGCAAGCATTAGTGTTGTAGCACCTTGGCTAACACACCTCTAAATTGCACTCAATGATCTTAGCATGCTTGTGTCTACTTTCCGGTTCACCCAATGTCGCATCTCATCTTTCGTTGACTCGATAGAAAATACGTTTGTAGGTACCGTTCTGTAGGCCCTCATGAGACTTCACTCGTCCACTAGGGATCGCCTAGGGGTTTAAAAGGCTTGTGGCATATGCCAAGTGCCATCGTGTCACCCACGAAAGTGGTGTTTTCATTTCTTTAGTTTTTAGTAGGATAATCATAATTTTGTTTGCATTGCTTAGGTTTTGCTCGGGGACGAGCAAAAGATAGGTTTGGGGGTATTTGATAGTGCCCATTTGTATAGTCGGTATATCCCCTATTTCTTATCAATTGTACTCGTTTTCGAGCATATTTGTATATTTAATGTGTTTGGTGAGCATTTTGTAGGTTATTTGCCATAAATAAGGCATTTGAGCTTAATTGATGAGTTTTGGAAATTAAAAGAGTTGAAATGGGAAAGACTTGTGCAGTACACCTATGTTTCAGGAGCCATATCTCTCACCTCAGATTGAACTAGGTTTCATGCTACCTATTTTCGGAAATCCCCGGCTGTCTAGTTTCCAACAGTTTTTACAGATCATGATTCTGATGTTTCTAGAGAAAGTTATGGCCATTTTCGTAACAGTGCGCGATGCTAAAAAGCTGAAAACTGACGAAGTGTATTACGCTGGATGACTAGCACGGGGGAGGTAGAAAGTGGCCGCTGGTCGTGCGCCCCACACCTGCGCATGACCACCAGCACCCCACCCGCACAACAGTGCTCCAGCTCCATTTTTTCTTGGTTTTTGTGCCCTAATCTCCATATATTATAAATACCTCACTTCTTCTCTTTTCCAGACACCTCTTACACAACCCTTCCACTCCAAAACACTTTAAGAACACATTTTTACTCTCCAAATCCACAAAATCACTACATCCAACCTTCAATCCATCACCCAACCTTCAATTCAACTTCACCAAACACCAAGTATCCAACTTTTCCACCATTATCCACCATAAAAACCCAACCTTGGAGCATAGAAGGGGACTAAGAGAGAAGAAGCAAGCCAAGCACACCAACATACCAAGAGAGGAGGAGAGCTTCACATATAGTTTTCTCTACACCTTTCTCTCTTTATTTTCATTTGTAATTTGTTATGGCTTACATAAATATCATATCTTTTGTTGCCATTTCTTGTAATATGAACTAAATCCATCTTGGCTAAGGCCAAGATGAAACCTTTTCCATGAATCATTAGTAAAGGCCATTACTTTATCATTATTGCTTGTGTTGTGTATGAGTATTTCAATTGCTTAATGCTTCTAGGTGTCTAGCTAGCACTTGGTTGATATTTGGTTGTTGTGTGAAGCACCGAGAGGAGAAGCACACAACGTGCTCGATAAAATGCCCGATACAAGTCTAGTAAGATATAAATATGCGATATTAGCTTGTATGATTCAATTTGTGTGCCGTGAACTTAATGAATTTGTATGTAGTTCGGATAACCATTGAGAAATAGGTTGTTGGTGCATATAAATGTTGTCTTTATCACTTGAGAGAGGTTAGAGACTAATTGAGAGTGTCACGAATCTACACACACACTTCCATACTTTACTTCAATGATGTGTCTAAAATTGATGAGAATTGGATAGGTGGATTCAAGGTCTTAGCCTAATTTCCCATAAGAGATACAACCACTTGCTTGTGTTTGCCTTTGCTTAAGTTTGCTTACTTGTTTATTTTCAATTATTGCATTAGTGTAGTTTAAGTTTATGTCGAGTAGTATAATCCAATCATTAAATTTTTGCTTGTTTGAATAGCACTTAAACTAATCAATTTCGGTAATCGGTCACTTGATCGCTATGGGAACGAACTCTTATTTACCGTTGTGCTACTCTTCAACCTTGTACTATTGCGAGAGTCATAAAGAGACTAGTCAACTATCCCACAAGAAAGTTCGAGGAACACATGGATCTCCTTGCCAATTTTTCTTCAATCGATACGTTGCCTTTATATTTGTGATCACATCAACTATCAAAATGAATACATAAATTAGTTCACGAAAAGGATGATCATCGGATAATAAATTAGCACAAACTTAACTATAAAAAGGAATATCTTGACAAGAACATACCATCTTGTTCCTCTGTCTGTAACTGCAAGAATTCCTTTAGCGTATAAATCTGGACAGCATTAAGGATGGGTGGTAGGGTTGAACTTTCTGTTTTGTAGATTGAAAAGTAATTTTGTAGCCCAGCATTCAAGCCAACTCTTGTGAGCACAGTGGTTGTAGATTAGTTTGTTAAAAAGTTAGTTAACCACTGTTAGTGTCTGATAATTAAAGTTAGCTGATGTGGCTGCTTAGTTACTGAAAACGTAGGTCAACGTTGGTTAGTTAAAAAGCCGTTAGGAGATTTCTAGAAAGTCAGGGCACATGTAAAGCGTGTTGATATAACTAGAATTGTAGCTTGTATCTGTAAAATTCAATGAATAATCAGAGCTCTTGACTCTGATATCCTCCATTAATGATGATTCTCTAAAGCTTTAGCTTAGCTTCTTCTATGTATCTTTGTCAATCAGTTGTTAGTTTTATTAATAAGAAACTTAATATGTCCTAGAGCAGGTTTCATAGTGTAACAATTTTTCATTCCTTCAGGGAAACTTCTGACAGTCAGGAATGGTTGTTCCAGGGTGTCCCTGTTGTATTCACTTCATATATTGTAGCTTACACCGGTCACTGTGAAGGTTACGTCCGAAGTGTAATTTATGCCTGTTTTCTTATCACTATATGCAGAATTTTCTGGCAATCCACAATCGATGCTAATAAAGCCTGAAAGATATAAATTTGGAGAGAAATTAAGAACAAAGTCTTATTATAACATAATTTGAGAACATAACTACGTGAAAAATTAATAATATTCAAAACAGTTGAGTCTAACCTGATTGAGTCTGGGCATGGGCGAGAACTGTGAGAGCAAGTATACCAAGAAATGAAAATATCAACAGCTTGAGATTCTCCATATCGCGGTTTCTTCTTAGTGATATAGCATATAGCATGTTTGGTATCAAGGTTGCATCAAGATAGCAAATTATCTGATGATGATCTATGATGTTGTTTCAACATATATAGCAGATCCCTGATGCCCTGTACTCTGTTTCACTACAGCCGGCCTTAGAGAAACAGAGTACAGGGCATCAGGGTTCTGCTATATATGTTGAAACAACATCATAGATCATCATCAGATCAATAATAATAGAAAGCTGATGTTAGTCAATTAACGTTGACTGTTTGTAATTAGCTGATGTGGACATAAGTCCTTGATTCTGATTGGCTAGTAGTTTTCCACAGTGCTAGTGTTAGAATTTCTGATATAAGGAATCGGATTCTTGTAAAACTAATTCAATATATTAGTAGTCTAGTACAAGACCTGTTCTTTATTGCCTGGAATATGGCTGTGATCTGTCACTACATTGATTAACAGTACAAAAGAACACACACAAATGTTCATATTTACATACATATACTGAAGGGGATACATACATGGAGAAAGTACTACCTTGCAAGGGGAGGTAATTCATAATTCAGATTCAAACTCATCGATTTAATAGATTGTTCAGTCTCACGACCTATTTCAATTGCCAAGGACTCGTTCAAATCGATCACTACTTGATTCATGGTTGGCCTTTTGGCTGAAGTTTGAGAAACCCAAGCCATAGCTACTTCTACAGCTCTCCAGGCAGAATTCAAGACGAAATCTCCTTGTAATCTTGGACCAACAACATTTTTAATATCCCCTTCTGCAAGCATGAATCTCACCCATTCAGTTATATGAGTCCTGGCTTCTGATTTTTCAATCGCCGGTTTACTTGTGATTATTTGTAAGCGAACCATTGCAAAACTATACACATCACTATTTTCTGTCAATCAGCTTGATTTACAGTACCTGCAAGGTCATTAACATATGACTCAATCTATTTCAACACCAGATAAATGAAATTAATTAAGTTACATTCATTCCATAGAAACGCATACTCATGATCAAGGTATCCAGGAGTGCCTGCAATGGTTGTTGACACATGAGTTTCACTTCCAAATGGAAAGATTCGTGAAAGGCCAAAATCAGCTATCTTTGTCTAGAATTTTTCATTTAATAAGATGTTTGTAGGTTTTAAATCTCTGTGGACTATGGGTGGTTTACAACCACTGTGGAGATATTCCAGTCCTACATTTCAAATTAATTTAATGCATATATTAGTTCACTTACAACCATAGAAAAAATAAAATGTAGAAAGTGAAAAGGAAACTTGCAGATCATGTAATTCCAAACCTTGTGCTGCCTCTGTTGCTATTTGAAGTCTTTTTCCCAGCTCAAGATGTCTGCAACTGTCTTGTCTACAAGATTTAAAAATGTTTTAGCCTGTTTTGAATTTGTTTCAAATAATGAAAAACATGTTTCAATCCATTGACAGGATATTTGTTGAATTAAGCCTTAATTTGTTCAACTAATAAAACCTATGTTTTTTGCATAATCCTTTGTTAAATTAAAAGGAAAAAAAAAAAAAACCTATGATATGCGTCTCTAAATTTCCATTTGCCATGAACTCATAGATTAGTCCCATGTTCGTGCCATCATCGCAATATCCAACAAGTGATGTCAAGTTTTTATGATGAACTCTCATCAGAAGTTCAACCTGTAAATGAAAAGAAATGAATATCATCTTAGCCTTGTGGTAATGAAAAAAATTGTGAAATTTCTATAAAAGTTAATGCGACACTTAATATATATATATATATATATAGAGAGAGAGAGAGAGAGAGAGAGAGAGAGAGAGAGAGACCTCAGCTTGAAACTCCTTATGGCCTTGAATAGATGATGGAGAAAGCATCTTCACAGAAACCTGAGTATCATCTAAGCAGCCATAATAAACTGTTCCAAATCCTCCTTTTCCAATAATTGTCTGGAAGTTGTTGGTCAATCTGACAATATTGGAGTGTGAAAACTTTCGATTTTTCAACTCAAATGAACCATCATTTGACTGGGCAGCCATATTTCCAGCTGGAAAAATTTATAAGTACAGATTCATTAATAAAAGTTTGTGAGTGTGAAAGTTTATATTTGTAGCAAAAGAGTGTTGCAAACACCGGTGACCAAAAGTTTTGATTGTGGGATACTTGCAAAAACTATTTACATCAAAAAGCTTAAATATATGACATAAAAAACTAATTTTATTATTATTATTTTTTTTAATATTTACCATGGATTTTGGTGGCAAACAAATGCAGCAAATATTACTTTTTTTTTTAGGTTGGTTCTAAAACTTTTGACCGTTTATGTAGTGGTGTTTGTACCTTGTTTTCTCCTTTTGAATAAGATCCATAAAGTAGCCAATAATGCAATTAAAAGGACAGCAATTGCAAACAGCCAATGCTACGACAGATCGAAAGTCTTAATCCTAGTGGTTCCTCCGAAGCTGATATTGTGAGTATTTGTTAAAATTAAAGTTGTAGAAAAATTATATTTAATATTAAATTTTAACAATATATATTTGTATCATTTTACAGATGAGCTGGGCAAAAGTCTTATTAGCAGAAAATAACAAATTCTAAAAGGGATTCAAGTTTTACAATGTGTGGCCCATTCTCAAGGATATGAAGAAATTTTTAGATAATGATACTGCAACATCAGCCTTGCGAAGGCCACACGGTCATATTGTATCATTACAAAAAGACTCTCTAACTCTAGAGTCTCCAACAACGGCATCTCCTAGGCTATCTTCATTTTCTTTGAATATAACTAGTGATGACGGCAGGGGTAGTTCATCTCAACGGCCCATTGGGGTGAACAAGGCAAAACTAAAAAGGAGGGCTGCGGAAGAAAATTCAACAATTGGGTTTATGGTTTTTGTTTTATTTAAGTGCTTTGGGGTGTCTTGCTGTGGGCTTTGGTTGGGTGTTTGTGTGCCTTTTCTGGCTGTTGTCTTTGTTATGTGGTGTGGCCTTTGTGCCTTGGCCTAGTTTGGTCTATTTAATAAACTCTTGCTGTAAATAAATAAAATAAAAAAAAAATAAAAAATAAAAAATAAAAACTAATGGAAATTTTTGAAAAAAACAATCATGAGAGGCAAAGAACTAACGATATTTTGGAGAGAATTTTTTTTAGCCCAAATTCGTATATTTATCATGGGGTTAGAGATGGTCTAACACTTTCTCAAAAAAAAAAATTCAGATTTCTATCGTGTGGAAAATTCAAGTTGGAGTTATAGTTGTACAGTAATTGAGAACTTGTAACAGATACAAGATCTTATAGCCTATCTGAATCCAAAGAAATTAATTAGCAACTTTATTTGCGGAAAAACTAATATTTATGACTTTATCATGAACGGAAGTAATTAATTTCAAGACTTCTTCAAATTTTGGGACAGAGAATTTTTTTAGCCCAAATTCGTCTATTTACCACCTGAGCTACGCCTATGGGGGCACATAATATTTATTCTAAACATTATGAATCTATCATTTTCACTATAATTATGCATTTAACAACAATCTCGTAACATTTTGTGCAGTTTCTCTTCACCACTGTTTTAGGTTTAATTAGGTGTAAAATAACATTTAAGGTCACACGATTCAAGCTTCAAAAGTTAGTTCCATAATACATAAATGATTCTATGTACAAAGAATTATCAAACATGAAAAATAGGTTGATCAGTTGATGAAATTAGATTTCCTTCAAAAAAAAAAAAAAAAGGTTTTAAGTACTCCTATCCCGAGTTGTTTATATGTCACTATATTCATTAACTACAATATTCTAAAATTCAATAATATGCTGCACTTGAAAGTAATTGAGATTGATAACATGTTAGAAGAGGACTTTCTTAATTGAAACCGCGTTTTCCAAGGACATGTTGGTCATATCACATTCTTGTTTCTTCTTCTTTAATTGGAAATCGCAAATGCTTTCCATTTCCAAACCCTAACTGTAGCTAACAAAACCAATCGGATTATTATCATAGCTGAGAATGGCGAAGAGAAGCTACTTGCTGTGGCTCGCCACATAGCCAGAACTCTCGGTCAATCCGACGACACCATGGCCGACGACATCCTCCAAATCTTCTCCAACTTCGACGGCCGCTTCTCCCGTGAGAAACTCACTGACCTCTACGATTCCCGTCCCTCCACTCCTCTTCAAATCTCTCTCAAGTCCCTCGACCGTCACATCTCCCAGTACGTCGCCTCCGATCATCCAATCTGGGCCGACTCTGCTGATTCCACCGCATTTCTTGATTCCATTGACGAGCTCGTTGCTACTATTAGAGAATGGACTCCTGTGGCCACCGCTGATAAATCTGTCGCCGCTTGTCTTGTACGCGCCGATGAGTTGCTTCAGCAGTCCATGTTTCATCTTGAGGACGAGTTTCGATCCTTGATGGAACGCGGTGCAGAGTCTTTTGAACTCTCTGAGTCCACTGGAAACCTCTCATTTGACTCGGATGACGATGGAGACGACGACGAAGGAGGAGTGATCGGAAACGGCGAGGAACATCACCAGATTCCGGTGGCTCCACCGATCAGCGAATACAACATTGTAATCGATGCGCTTCCCTCCGGCACAATCAATGATCTGAATGAGATCGTGAAACGGATGGTGACAGCTGGATTCGGAAAGGAATGCTCGCACATGTATAGCAGCTGCAGGAGAGAGTTCTTAGAGGAGAGCATGAGTCGACTCCGGTTGCAGAAGCTGAGCATTGACGAAGTCCACAAAATGCCCTGGCAGGAAGTGGAAGAGCAAATCGAGCGCTGGGTCAAAGCAGCCAATCTCGCTCTCAGAATCCTCTTTCCCAGCGAGAGACGCCTCTGCGATCATGTGTTTTTTGGGCTCTCCTCCGCCGCTGACCTCTCCTTCATGGAAGTCTGCCACGGGTCTTCCATTCAGCTTCTGAATTTCGCCGATGCTATCGCCATTGGAAGCCAATCACCCGAGAGATTGTTCAAGGTTCTTGATGTTTTTGAGACTTTGAGGGATTTGATGCCCGAATTCGAGTTGGTTTTCTCTGATCAGTACTGTTTGATTCTTAGAAACGAAGCCATGACTATATGGAAAAGATTGGGAGAGGCGATAAGAGGGATTTTTATGGAATTGGAGAATTTGATTCGGCGAGACCCTGCTAAAGCAGCTGTTCCTGGAGGTGGGCTTCATCCGATTACTCGTTACGTGATGAATTATCTTCGCGCTGCTTGTAGATCCAGGCAGACGCTTGAGCAAATTTTCGAGAAGGATTCTTCGTCTTCGTTGTCAGTTCAAATGTCTTGGATTATGGAGTTATTGCAGAGCAATTTGGAAGTTAAGTCTAAGATTTATAGGGATCCTGCTTTGTGCTCTATTTTTATGATGAATAATGGGAGATACATTGTCCAAAAAGTTAACGATAGCGAGTTGGGTTTGCTTCTGGGTGATGACTGGATTCGAAAACACAATGCCAAAATTCGGCAGTATCATTCCAATTACCGAAAAAGTTCTTGGAATAAGATTTTGGGAATTCTGAAGCTAGAGAATAGTAGCTCATCAGCTCCCAATGCAGCTGCGGCTGCAAGGTCCATGAAAGAGAAGCTCAAGTTGTTCAACTTATCTTTTGATGAAATATGTAAAACTCAGTTTCCATGGGCTGTTTTCGATGTGCAGTTTAGAGAAGAATTGAAGACCTCTGTGACCAAGATATTGTTGCCGGCTTATGGAAATTTCATCGGGAAGCTCCAGAACATTCCCGAAATGGAGAAGCACCCAGACAGGCTTATTAAATATCGTGTGGAGGATATTGAGGCTCGGATCAACGAGTTGTTCCAGGGAAATGGTTCTCCGGCTGGTGGTGGCAGGAAGTGAAAAGGTAAGAATTTTCTGCGTATGTAATTTAGTAGCGTATGTTCAGAAAATGTTCACTTTTTTCTTGCTTTTTCTCATGTATGAATGTAGCCTAACTGGATTCTTCACCATATGTAGTAGGAGTTTGTATTTGTTCAGTGAAGTTTTTGTATGTGAATGAGGAACAAAGAAACTCTGTAATTTAGACGAAAACCAATTCTCTTGCTCCATTTTAATACATACAAGATAAAAAAATAAATAAAAAATAAAAAATAAAATAAAAAAAACATGTTAGAAGAGGACCTATTAGCCTATCAGAAACGAAAGTAATTAATGGCCAAGCTTATCTATTGGAAGACTCGGTAAGACTCGACATGCAGGCAGGGGCGAATCCAGGATTTTCTATCTAACGGGGCTGAACTAAATACTAGTTATAAATTTGTTTGAACAACCTTAGTAGGAAGATAAATTTCATTATTAAAAAGTAAATACACAACGAGTCATGAAATATAATAAATTTACTCCTTCAAAATGTATATTTCAACAAAATAAATAAAGTCAAGAAGGAAAAAAACATACAATATAATGTAAATACACAAAAGAATTTTAGTGGAATCCACATCTACGAGGCTTTTCATCAAACGAATCCTAAATCAATTTTAATGTAATAAGAAAACCCTAACAAAACAAAAAAGTAAATAATAAAATAATATATAGAAAAGAATAAACATATAAGGAAGAGAGAGTAGTTGTAAATGTGGTTCCAGGATTGTTAAAAAAAATAAGAGTGAGATTAAAGAATGCATAAAAATATAAAATGATAAAAGAACTAAGAGAGTAAGAAGAAGAGTGACGATATTTGCACCCCTCAAAAACTGTATGTACACCCCAAAGTAGTAATTTATTGAAAATCCAATATTACCCTTGAGCAAAATTACGTAAAGGACTAAATAGTGTGTAAGTACACCCACCAATAATAATTAATTGGTTTTATATTAATCTTTTTTTAAAAAATAAATAAATAAATAAATAAATAATAATAATAATAAAAAGGAAGTTTCAAGAGATTAGAGGACCAAGGCAACACTACACAACCAAGCAGACACCACAACAACAACACAACGAAGCAGAGACCAGGACCAAACTACAGAAACTACGGTACCACCGACCAGAAACCAGCCACGCCCAGCATAAACAGAACCCGAGTAGCCATAATTGTTCAAATTTTGAAAAACACTCATACTTGACTACTGTTAATCAGGAAATCATTCTACACCAAAATTTTATTAAGTAAAAAATTAATTACTCTGTGCTTTCAGTTTTCAAGAAAACTTAGCAAAAAACTAAAGTTTGCTTACTAGTATAGTTGCAATGAAAAGAAATTTTGTTCATAAAATTTTAAAGTAATCCCAGATGTTTTTTCAAGAGATGGAAATTTTTAAACTTTTTTTAACGATAAATTATTTATTTGCATAAAAAATTAAAATAAACTTTCAAAAAAAAAATTATATTAATTAATAATAGAAGTGATTAGATAACAAAATAGTGGGGTGTACTTACAAAAAATAATACAATAAAATTAAAGTAAGGGTATTTTTGGTATTAAATGGGGTTTATTTACGAACTAAAGATTTTTAAAATATTTTTTGGGTGTACATACGAAAAAAGTGTACAAACAGTTTTTGAGGGGTACCAATATCGCCACTCTAAGAAGAAAATAAAGAAAAAAAAACCAAGTCTGATGTGGTGGGATCTGGCCCATCTGGGAAGTAGGAATAAAGGGGTATGTAAAAGTCAGGACATGCTGACATCCACATGGTGGATTGGTGGGTCATGATAATTGGCCTGATAACTTGTATAGTTGTATTGGGCAAATACTATTAAAAACTTGACAAAAAAAAAATTAAAATGGGAGACGGGGCTACAGCCCCGTCTAGCCCATACAATCATTCGCCCCTGCATGCAGGTGTTTCAATCAAAGCCAAGGAGACTTCTTAATTTGGCATATACACAAAATTGTGAAACTTGAACATACCAGTTCAAGTTTCACAATTTTTAAATCATATGAGAATCCTGTACGTTTTTTCGTATGGGATCCACTATGTAATATTACACGGGGTCTAACATTACAAAATGTGGGTCACACGATTCAAGCTTCAAAGGTTAGTTCCGTAATACAGAAATGATTCTATGTACAAAGAATTACCAAACATGCATGAAAAATAGGTTGATTGTAAAAACACAAAAGTGTTTGATATAGAAGAAGAACTGCTTGATGAAATGTTTGAGAGAGCAGAGAGAATTGAAGCTCAGTGAAGGTTCATTAATGGCGTAGAAAAACAGAGTCTATCTAGAGACTCTTCTCTGTATTTCATTGATTGATTACAATATACCAGACCAGTCACGCAATATACATGACGCCTAACCGCTAACGTTACTAACGTTGCATAACCACTAGCGTTGACTAAAATATTACAACCCAACTAACTTTCCAAATGGTTGTTACTAACAGTAGCTAAGTCAATTAACAGAGTATAACTAACTAATCTCAGGCATCAGATGCAACAATTTGGCTCATCATAGTCTTCGGTCAACAGATGGTCAATCCTTGACCTATGATGATAGGAAATTTCAAGAGGAAAATTCAACTCGAAATTTGAAGAAGTCTTGTATTATGGAAAAAGTAGTTAACATTATTGGTGGGAAAGAGTTAGAAATCTTAGTCCCTAGTAAGCATTTTACAGGAAAGTTTCTAGAATTAGTTAGAAACTGAACTCCATATTCTCTAACTTTTTTACTCTCTTTTTTGCCACATCATCTCCATATTGAAGTTAGATAATTGCATTGGAGAGGGTTTTTCGGCACTCAGTTTTCTCAAAATGCATATTTTCATTAGAGATGCTCTTATTTATTTATTATTATTATTTAAGTACTACATTAATTTGGGGTTTTTTGGGGAGTGAGGACTTGAAACCGCAACCTCGTCTCATGGTGTAGGTGTAAGGGTTTTACCACCGGACCAACCTCATCTCGTCTGCTCTTATTTGTTTTCAACGTATATGCCGGTTCTCATAAACATATAAAAATATACAAGCTATCATGAAAATTTAACACTACTCTGCCACTAAATATTTATATTTTTGTTTCATTCGAGTTTTGTTAAGAAAAAAGTTCCAAACCGGAAATTTGAAGAAGTCTTGCAAATTTGCAATTAATTACTTTTGCTTGTGATAGGCTACGGTACCTGTCTAAGACTTTCTCAATTTTTTTTTTTTTTTTTTTTTTAGATTTGAAAATTCAACTTGGAGTTTTAGTTGTACAATAATTAAGAACCTGTAACAGATACAAGATCTTATAGCCTATCAGAAGCCAAAGAAATTAATTAGCAACTTTATTTGTGTAAATACTGATATTCATGACTTGACAAAAATTGAGAAAGTGATAGACTGCAGGTACCTTAGCCTATCATGAACAAAAGTAATTAATTTCAAGACATTTTCAAATTTTGGGAAAGAATTTTTTTCTAAATATTATGAATCCATCATTTTCACTATAATTATGCATTGAACAACAATCTTCCAACGTTTTGTGCAGTTTCTCTTCACCACTGTTTTAGGTTTAATTAGGTGTAAAATAACATCTAAGGTTACACCATTCAAGCTAGCTTCAAAAATTATTTCCGTAATACAGAAATGATTCTATGTACAAAGAATTACCAAAAAAAGTTTCCTTCACACAAAAAAAAGTTTTAAGTATTCCTGTCCTGAGTTGTTTATATGTCACTATATATATTCACTAACTACAATATTCTAAAATCCAATTAAATAATATGCTGTACTCGAAAGTGATTGAGATTGATAAAATGTTAGACAAGGACCTATTAGCCTATCAGAAACGAAAGTAATAAAATGTTAGACAAGGACCTATTAGCTTATCTATAGGAAGACTTGGTAAGACTCGACAGTGGGTGTTTCAATCAAAGTTCTTAATTTGGCCTCAACTATTGAAATCGGTCCTTAATCTTGATGTGCATTTGCATATATACTGGTTCAAGTTTCACAATTTTTAAATCATATAAGAACCCTGAACGTTTTTTCCGTATGGGTCCATTATGTATTATTAATTGTCCGAAATGATTTATGACAAAAAAAAAAAAAGAGAGAGAGAGAGATCATGTTAAAGTCTTCCTTTTTAGAAAATCTTCAGTGAACCAAGTGTACAAGCTGAGTGGTGCACCCGGCCACTGATATGTCGACACATAAGTACTATGTGTAAGGTAAAATAAGAATAAAAAAAGAAATGGGATGAAAGAAAAATAAATAAAATAAATAGAAAGCTGACACGTGCTTATATGTCAACATATCAGTGGCTCGGTGAAGATTTTCTCCTTTTTTAATTAGAATTTATTGTTATGTGTTTTTTTTTTTTAGTGAATAGCTGGCAAAGAGAGAAATGATAATGTATGACATAACATCAAAATTAATCAGAGATGTGCGCTTGAATGCTGTAAGTGATATTTTGCAATGAAAAAAGCAAATACTGAACAATACAATCACACCGATATAGAATTTAATTGTAACTGTGGTTTGGAGAGAAAAAAGAATGAATAAATTATCTGTCAAATTTAGACCACTTCAAATGTTGAAAAATACAAATTTATGGAAGTGGAAAACTCTGGGCAGAAAATTTGTTTAATACAGTATTAACATTTCATATCTTCTCAAGAGATGGGAATTGAAGAGGGGACATAACTCGAACACACAATCTGATTATAATATTAGTTTGGTTTGGTCAGATCCAAAATTGAACCCAAATAAACCCACACCTAGACCCTAGTAGCCCTTTCACGTGATAAGTATAAGAATGCGTAGCAAATAACAGAGCATAATAACGGTGGTTAACAGCCCTGTTTTTCTCCAGCATTCTTCTCATAAATTTTAAGATATTATAGTGAGTGATAGATATTGCTAGAACAGAATCACTCAAGAACAGGTGTACAAAATAAGTTCCATTGCCAAGATATGGCAGAATATACAAAAGCTTTAAAATATTATTTTCAGACACTAGAACAAAGTCCTGTTCTTAATTTCCACGAGCTATTAATAATATGGTTGTGATCTGTCGTTACGACGATTATCATACAAAGAAGACACACACAAGATACATTTAGAAAGCACTACCTAGCATCGGGAAGTAGTACGGAATGCAGATTCAAACTAATCGATCTTGATTCAGTCTCACGGCCGACATTTGTACGAGCTATCTCAATTGCCAAGGACTCATTTAAATCGATCACTACCTGATTCATTGTCGGTCTTTTGGCTGAAGTTTGAGAAACACAAGCCATAGCTACTTCTACAGCTCTCCAGACAGAGTTAGTGTCGAAATCTCCTTGTAATCTTGGATCAACAACATTTTTAATATCTCCTTTTTCAAGCATGAAACTCACCCATTCAATTATATGAGTCCTGGCTTCGGATTTTTCAATAGCTGGTTTACTTGTGATTATCTGTAAGAGAACCACTCCAAAACTATATACATCACTTTTTTCCGTCAATCTGTTTGATTTATAGTACCTGCAAGGCATTTAACGCATGACTCGGTCTATATTAACTTCAAATAAATCAAATTAATTAAGTTACTTTCATCCCATATACAGCTTACTCAGGGTCGAGGTATCCAGGAGTGCCTGCAATGATCGTTGACACATGAGTTTCACTTTCAACTGGAAAAATTCGCGAAAGGCCAAAATCAGCCATCTTTGCCTGGAATTTTTCATTTAATAAGATGTTTGTAGGTTTCACATCTCTGTGGACTATGGGTGGCTTACAGCCACTATGGAGGTACTCCAATCCTATATTTCAAATTCAATTTATCAACCATCTACATAAATATAAGAGTCGATGTGGCCATTAAACTGAAAATCATACAAATATCTCCGGACCTTGAGCTGTCTCTGTTGCTATTCGAAGCCTCCCTCCCCAACTTAAGATATCTGCAGTACTGCTTCCTTCATCTATAAAAAAACAAATGTGAAAAAGCTATCAATTTTTTTTATTAATTATTGAAAAAACTTTGTTCTATTCATTGAATGTGGATTGCCAAAACATAAAAAGCAGCATAGACTTATACATGCATAATTAGCAAGAAAACAACAAACAAATTAATGGACAAACCTAGGAGATGCGATTCTAAGTTTCCATTAGACATGAACTCATAGATTAGTCCCATGTTCGTGCCATCGTCACAATACCCAACAAGGCTGGTCAGGTTCTTATGATGAACTCTCAAAAGAAGTTCAACCTGTAAATAAATCCCCATGTCAGTCTTACATTTTATAACAAAGTTGAAAAGATTCTGTACAAGTTATGAACATGTACATATATAGATATACCTCTGTTTGAAACTGCTTATGGCCTTGAATTGATGATAGTGAGAGCATCTTCACAGCAACTTGCGTGTGATCATCTAAGGCTATGTTTGGGATTGCTTAAACTTTAGAAATAATTACTTATTTCATAATTTAAGACTCATGAGGTGTTTGGTAAACATTCCATAATCAACTTATTTCATAATTTGCTCATCCAATAATCAACTTTTGAGAAGTTGGTTGGGGGTAGCTTTTGGAAGTTGATTTTTGGAGAAGTTGGCTTCTTATCATTGTAATGTCTATAATACCCTTACTATTTTAATATAAAGACAATAATACCTTTCATTTAACAGTGAATTTTTTTGAATTAATAATATATTAAAAAAACTAAAAAGATTGTTCAGAATGTACAGTGGAGGCCATTGCCCGCCGGTGGTGGACCACCGACGATGGAGGCCGGAGGACGGACGGCTACCTCCAGCGACGTCGAAGTCATCGGAGGAAGTCGAAGTCGTTGAAGTTGTTGAAGTCGACGGCCAGCTGCATCCTCTGTTTCGCGATTGAAATCGTGAATCGGTCGGTCAGCTACCACCGGCGAAGTCGATCATCGATTTTGTCATGCCCGAGATGCTGGTTCTACTCCGGCAATGGATGAGGTTCCTCCTCCATTTTCACAACGAATCCGGGACCAAATCTCACGATTTCAAAACTTGTAAGTGAATTGGCAGTGAGGGAGACAATGTCGACGGTAAGGGATGACGAATGGCGGCGACATTGGTGGAGAATATGGTGGAACGGGAAACTATGGCGGATTTGGAGCTTGAGTTGCAGAGAATCCATTAATGGCTTCTTGAGTGGGTGAGTTGACTCGGTAGATTTGTAATGAGATGACTGAGTTGACTCAGCAAATGAGTATTGTGATGAATGAGTTGACTCAGTATAATATTTTAAAAATATTATATTATATTATATATATATATCCTATGCTTTATATAAGTATTTTTAATTTAAATAAAAAAAATTAAGTAGTAATTTTTTTTTTGAATAATATATTAAATTTTAACAATGATGTCCATTTTAGACATTTTCCATAATCAATTAAAGTTTACCAAACACATTTTCCATACTTTTTTCGTAAGTTGATTATGTATAAAGTCAATTTACCAAACACCTATCGACTTATCTTGTAAATCGATTATTCCTTAAGTTAAGCTAAAAGCAGATTATTTTATAAGTAAAGCAACCCCAAACATAGCCTAAGTTTCCATGATAAACTGTTCCAAAACCACCTTGTCCAACAATCCTCTCAAAGTTGTTAGTAATTCTTACAACATCAGAGTAAGAGAACCTTCTATTTTTCAGCTCCAGTGATTTATTATTTTTGTTCCAAGTGATTCCTGGAAAATACATTGATGAGTCTCACAAGCATGATTCTTAGAATACATTTTTTAAATTTTTTGTGCTGCAAAGTCTTCATGTACCTTGGATTCTTGCTTTGAGGATCCACAGAATAGATAATGATGCTGCAGCTATGAGGACCGAAACTGCGAGAAATGAGGCTAGAACTGGAACAACAATGGTTTTCTTTTTTTTTGTGCATGATGTTGAAAGACAAAGATCTGGATTTCCATCCACGCTATAAATAAGAGAGATACGGATACCATTCATTATAGACCTTAAAAGACTTGTCAAGAAGGGTATTTATCAAGAACTTAAAAGACTGAAAGCAAACCTTAATGACAGGAGACCACTCTTCTGTTTTTCAATGAGTCCAACCGGAACCGAACCCTTAAGATCGTTTCCGCTCAAGTTTCTGCAAATGGATTAATATGATCCATTGATTTTACAACAAAGCAACTTATTCTGTTATTGATTTCTGTTGAAGTTGATCAATTTTAACGCGTTATTTTTTTATGCAATAAGATTGATCTCTTGAAAATACAACTTAGATAAATAGATGAAATAAACCAAAATAGGACTAATAAACTTCATCAATCTCAGTCTTAAATAACTTACAGCATGGTCAAGAATGGTAGCTGTAATAGAAAATCAGGCACAGGTCCGGTCAAGCTATTGTTCGATAAGTCCCTGAAATGAACCCAAAAATGTCAATTGAATTGAATTGGCTCTCATCAATGATAGGAAACATTAACTTTAATTGAGATTCATGGCAGATTTAATCTTACAGATATTGTACTGAACTGAGATCGGATATAAAAGGAGATATGTCGCCTGATATTCCACTTGACGACAAGTTCCTACAAATTGCCCAATAATTTTAGTAACAGTACAAAATTTCAAGCTCCAAGAAGTATAGCATGCTTAGTTTAAAGGCTGTTATTAGACTTACAGAGATATGATCCTTGGAGGATTAGGTTCGAAGTCGCTGCAATTAACACCTTGCCACAAATATTTTATAGGGGCACATGGATCTCCTTGCCAATTGTTTTTCACTCCATACTTTGTCTTAATATTCATGATTGCATCAACTTATATTTTTGTATTCATTTTAAAAGAAAGAATCAATATCTATAGAAAATAAATAAATTAATTAATTAAGAAAAAAAATATATGACATCTGAACCGGAGAATTTTTCTACAAAAAGTATGTAATTGCCTGGAAAAACATACCATCTTTTTGGTTCGTTAGCAACTGCTGGAACTTTTTTAAGTTTATATAGACTAAGCTATGCATTTCGGCCTTGCAGGTACTATATATCAGGCAGGTTGACAGAAAAAAGTGACGTGTATAGTTTTGGAGTGGTTCTTCTAGAGCTAATAACAAGTAAAACCGTGATTGAAAAATCACATGAGAGGATTCATATAAGTCAATGGGTGAGCTTTATGCTTGCAAAAGGGGATATTAAAAATGTTGTTGATCCAAGATTACATGGAGATTTCGACATCAACTCTGTCTGGAAAGCTATAGAAATAGCTATGGCTTGTGTTTCTCCTAATTCAGCCAAAAGGCCAACCATGGCTCAGGTAGTGATGGAGTTGAATGAATGTTTGGCTATCCAGACTGACCGCGGGGAGGTGGATGATGAGACCAACCTGAAAGATTCTGTCGAATTGGTCAATTTAAATTTGCATTCCGAATTATTTCCCCTAGCAAGGTAATACTTTTATTTTATATATATCCTACTTGAACGTGAAATTTATGTCTAGAGATCACAACGCCTTTTACAGATAGTTTGGCAAAGATGGGTTCCAGCTGGTGCAGGGACAGGCTTTAATGGGGTGATATCTAGGCTTTTGTTTTTGCTGGTGTTGCCTTTCTTGTTTGTTTGTTGCTTTTAGCATTGGGTTCCCAGGTGTTCTGGTGTTGCCTCTTTTTGTTTTGTCTAGGTGTGCTCTGTTTTTAGGGGCTGGTCTTGTGGCTCTGTTTTGGTGTTGTGCTTTTTTTTTTTTTTGGGGTGCTTTGTTGGGCTTTGTGCTTCTGTTTGTGCGCTTCATGCCCGGGGGTTTTGTTTCGTTTGTGTTTCGCTTTTTCGTTGGTTTTCCTTAATAAAGCTTGCCGTTTCAAAAAAAAAAATATCCTACTTGAAGTCCAGAGTGTGATTCGATATATATATATATACATATATATATTGTGTGTATCACTTTGCTATTGTGTAATAAATATGAAAATTAATAGAAATGTTTCTGCTTCATTTTATGTAATTTTTTTTTTAAGTGTACGAGTGTCTTAAAACATGAATCTACTGTGATTTAATATCTTGATATCAAATAATTTAATGTTTTGTTTTTTAAGTGAATATATAGCTGACAAAGAAAGAAATGAAAGCATAACAGTTACAGTACATAACATCAAAATTAGAATAAAACATAAGTGCACTTGAATCATTTTTTCTCCTATTGGCTCACAATTTAAACATATTTATCATGTAAAAGCAATATAACTTCAATCATAATAATACACATGGTAAAAGTGTGGTAATATGTATTAGTATGTTATAAATATGTTTAAATTGTGTGCTTATAAGAGAAAAATTGGCACTTGAATGCTACTGCAGTAGTTTTTAAGCACTCTAATACACATTGCTCATGTATAGGCAGATAATATTATTTAAGCACTGTAATATGGGACTGCCCAAAAATAGAGTTGTATATTGCCCAAAAAGGATAATTTCTTCGTCTTCTCTCTGTCTCTATTTCTACGTCCGCTTAAAAATGCAGCGTTTCATGCTCTATATCAACACGATGTCTTCAGTCTGGGCCTGGTGGGATTTTTACGATTTGGGCCTGGGTCCTTGTAAACTGGAACACTTGAAGTTGGGCAAACTAATACTGGAACGTTGAAGTTAATGTTAGTGAGTTGGTCGTCTTGTGAAACCAAACAGAAATTAGAAATTAGATTGTTTGATAGACAAAATATGAATTTTGAAGGTTTTTTTTTTTCTTTAAAATATTGCATTATTACATAAATTCGGGTTTTTTTTTAGAGAGGGGAGGACTCGAATTTGTAACCTCGTGGTACAGGTGTATGGGGCTTACCACCGAACCAACTTCGTCTCATCTAAATTTTGAAGTTACATAAACCAAATGAAAAAGATAAAAAGATTGTAAAATTTTCCATTCACATCCATGAATCTGAACAATTCCAAAACTCCAAACATTTGCTCTTAGGAGTCAGCAATCCTCTGTAGGGCTGTAGAAGTAGTGCTATGGCTTGTGTTTCTCTAAATTCAACCAAAATGTCAACCATGAATCAGGTAGTGATCGATTTGAATAAACATTCTATTTTTACATCCATATTGTAAATAGCTTGTGACAATTAAGAACATGTCTTGTTCTAGTACCTGAAAATAATATTCTAAAGCTTCTTGTGAATAGGCTTAATGTGGACTCTTTTATGTGAGATTTCCTTTTGATATATGTGTGCAACTGCAAGGAATCATTTCTTTGTTATGTTGAATGATATAAAAGTTGGACATTTTAGAAGAACATATTTGAGCTAGAATGCTGTAAGCCGAACGTATTTGCAATTTCTCATGCAGTACTTCTCAGTTGATCATTAATACAATTAAAACCAACTCAGAATTGGTAATATATATATATATCAATTCTGTCAATTTTCGACCACTTCAAATTCTGAAAAATATGTGGGGCAGAGAAGATATGTTTCAAATTAAAAAAAAAAAAAAAAAAAAAATTACTAGTTCACATTCACCTTAAATAATAGCATAAGTCAATTGATATAGCTCTACACTGATGTCCCTTCTGCATCCACATCTTTGGTTTAATATTGCCTTCTTGTACTAATATAATCAGTTAAACTGTTAGTATTGTCTTTTGGATTGGTGTTCGATATTGTAATTGGCACTACCATTTCAATGGTGAAACATTATTCAATCCCATACACTTATTAACATATCGATAAAGAATTGTAAAATGGGTGTGTTTGGTTTTAGTTATTAGTTATTACACTCAACTTTGACTCTTACTTTGAAAATTTCAGAGAGCAAAAATTGTGTTGTATTTAATTACATGAAAGTAACTACCAAACAAACCAAATTGTTCAAAGTATTAATTTTATATAACGTCCTTGTTTAGCCTGCTCAAATTTGTTTTACAAATATATTCAAAGTTGAATTTTTGCATTCAAGTGCGTCATAGTTTTTTTTTTTGGGGAGATGGTGTTTATAAGAAAAAGTTGCATCTTGTTGATTGGGATACGGTTTGTAGTCGGAAGAGTTTAGGTGGCTTGGGTATTGGTAGAATTTCTCATAAGAACTCTAGTCTGTTGGCTTTGGAAGAGGGTTATTTGTGCTAAATACGGTGTTGATCCTAAGTTGTTGTGGAATTGGAAGGTCGGTGGGAATTCCTCTAGTTTCGTTAAAGCCATTGGTAATCTCTTTACTGTGGACTCTATCTCTGCCAAAGTCTTGAAAGAAGGCTTTATGATAATTGTGGGGAATGGTGCCTATGCTAGATTGTGGGATGATATTACTTGCGATATTCGTAGTCTTAAGGAGGCTTTTCCCCAGATTTTTGCTTTAGCTATCAAGAAGAGTGGGTCAATTTATGAGTTCGGTTTTTGGGTTGGGAATGTGTGGAAGTGGGATGTTTCCTTAAGAAGACAGCCCTTTGATTGGGAGGTTAGACAGTGGAGAAGTGATGCAGCGGAATATTCACGAAATAACAATTGATAAAATAAAGGATAAACGATTCGAATCCGTTGATTCACGCACAAATACCGGAAGCGAACCCTACTATTAATCTGTTGATCTGTTCACAGATACCAGAATAATAGGCCTTAAATACCAATTGAGATAGCGGGAAATTCAACACAAACAATAATCGATAAAAGAAAGGATAAACGATTCAGATCCGTTGATTCGTGCACGAATACCAGAAGTGAATCCTACTATTAATCTGTTGATCCGCACAGGGATACCAGAATAATAGGCTTCAAATTCGTTGATCTGCGAAGGATACCGAAGTTGGATAAAAGGAGATACTCTCTCTCAAATTTTATTAATCATCAAAAACTGAAAAACAAACAACTGATTGCAATGAATTTAAATAGGAAAACAAACTAAACCTAAAAACTCCAAAACCTTGAATCCTAAACGGATTCAGACTCCTCAAATAACATAAATATAAAAAGGACTCCAAGACTCAATCCTAAACTAAAAAGGAAACTAAGAAGGACTCAAAAAATCCAGCTTGTCCAGCTCAAGTCTTTGCACAACAAGATAGATGGCCAAATTTGGGCCTTTTGTGATCTATTACGGAGGACGAAGTCTTCATAACATCTATAGGGCTCGTCTTGGGCTTTCCGAAAAAATATTATAATAGACAATCTGACCTCATATGCCCTCTGTAGAAGTCCATGAAGTTCAGCCCGGCAGCTCTCGTCCATCTCACAGCGTCCAGCTCTCATCCAACTTAAGTATTCACGCAACAAGATAGATGGCTGAATTTGGGCCTGTTATGATCTGTTACGGAGGATGGAGTCTTCATAACATCTGTAGGGCTTGTCTTGGGATTTCCGGAAACATATTATAATAGACGATCCGACCTCATATGCCCTTTGTAGAGGTCCACGAAGTTCAGCCCAGATTTGGTTGGTCCACGCGACCCAAATACGAATTCGCCACCCACTCCATGTATTCCATTGCCTGCATCAAGAAGCTTCCTTTCTGTTTTAGAAAAGATTCCCATCCGTAAATTAATTCGTGATTCTTTGGCTTGGTCCTTGTGTTCCAAAGGTATTTTTTCGGTTAGTTCTTTTAGGCGCAGCCTCGAAGATTCTTGTGCTGGCTCTTCTCCTCATTCTTATTTGGATCAGATTTTTTCTTGGCAGTAGGTTTGTCCTCCTAAAGTAGAAATTTTTATGTGGCAGCTTCTGAAAGGGAGGTTGGCAGTGAAGGATGTCTTGGTTCGGTTTGGTTTGAGGGCGCAGATGGGGATGGAGTGTAAGCTGTGCAATCTTGGTTTTGAGTCTATCAATCATCTCTTTCTGCGGTGTGTCTGGTCTAGGAACTTGTGGAACACTGTTTTGGGGTGGTGGGATATTGTATGTCCCCTGAATTTGTCTTTGGAGGGCTGGTTTTTGGGTTGGTCTGGCCTGTGTCCCTTTTCTCGCAATGTCAGAGTGTGGAAAGCTTTGTTTTGCGCTGTGGTTTGGTCGATTTGGGAAGTGCGTAATCAGGTGGTTTTTAATGCTAAAGAGCCTTGTTTTGCTCTTCTTGTAGACACGGTTAGATTCAGAGGTGTTATGTGGTTCAAACATTTCGGAATTGGTATCCTAGAGCCTATCACTCATCTTATGCTGGATTTAAAGGAGAGATGTGTGGAGCCGGTTTGTGTTAAGTCTTGCATCAATGTTAGGCGGACCCCTCCCGCTTCTGATTCGTTATTTTTCAATGTTGATGGGTCGGCTAAGGGTGCATCTTGTCTAGCCAGCATTGGCGGTGTGCTTAGGGACGCTAATAAGGTTGCTCTCTGCAGTTTTTCCCTTTTTATTGGTCCTCAAGACGCAATCACTGCAGAAATTTTGGCCATTCAGAGGGCTTGTGAGCTGTGTGTTTCCAAATCCGAGTTGCGCAGCAGAAATATCGTTTTCCTCAGTGATTCTAAGACCACAGTTTCGTGGATCAATTGTGCTAGTTTTGGTAGTTTAAAGCATGTCAATTATATTTATGATATCCGTGCTTGTTTACAGTTTCATGGCAATATTAGGATTGTTCATGTGCCCCGGACTTCTAATACGCTGGCTGACTTTCTTGCTAAGAATGGGTCTAGTATGTTGGGGGATTTTGTGGATTGGGGGGATCTTGGTTGAGTTTTTGCTGTTTGTTTTGTTTTTGGTGTTGTTTCTTTGGTGCTCTGTTTTTTAGTTGGGTGTTGGTTCGCCCTCTGTGTTGCCTTTTCTGGTTGCCTGGGTTTTGGGTGCACTGGCTGGTGCTTTGCTGTTTGTGCTTTCTCTTTTTAGCTTTGGTTCCTTTCCTGGTTGGCTGTTGTTTTGTTTCTTTTCCTTTAATAAAGCTTGCCGTTTCAAAAAAAAATAATTAGTGATTACAAATGATGGAGACATTTGGTTAAATAACATGATCTGCTTATGGCATCATGGATATAGTAAACAGAAAGAAAAAAATTTGATTGACTCCTAAATGTTATGTTCATTATTGTACTTGAACCTTATAATTGTCCAATAGTATCTGCTTCCTTTTTCTTCTGAGCCAGAAATGGAAATGGAGATGATGCAGCATTTGATCTTTGTCTGTCTTACTGTAATTCGGCAGGTTCATGCCCAGAATCAAACAGGCCGGTTTCAATATCTCAATTTTCATTATTATTCAGAAACTATATATTATGAATTCCTCTTTTACTTTCCTGGCTTTATATGTCTCTCTCTCAGGCTTTATCAGCATAGATTGTGGAATACTGAGAGATTCTAGATACACCGATAGGATAACAGGTATATATTACGTTTCAGATGAAATGTTCATAGACACCGGTGTAAGCAATAACATTTCACCGGGATACAACAATGACAACATAGAACAATTCTTGAATGTGAGAAGCTTCCCTGATGGAAAAAGAATTGCTACACTCTAAAACCTGAACTGGCAGTACTAAATTCATTAAAAAGAAACTTAATTAATTCGTCTAATATATCTTAATTCCCTACAAATTTAGTAAACACGTGAAATCAGGAATTTAATTTCCTTTCCTAGGAAGAATTCCTGATTAGTAAACATGTCCTTTAATAAGACCAATTAATTATTATTTTTTTAAATGGTCAAACAACTTTAAAATAGCTAAAAACAACATAAAAAAAAAAAAAAAAAACTCGACTTTTTACTTAATTTCAAATCACTAAATTACCTTTAATATATTTCTTTGCAAGAATACCCTACAAAATAACACATTTCCAAGAATATCAAATGAAAATACATAATAATCAATAGTAAAAAATTGCAGATTGGATTATATTAACTTTCCGACTGAAATTTTATGATTTCAATATCTATCCACTCATTTAGTTTTAATATAATAGTTGAAAAATCAAATGAATTAAAAGTAGATTACAACCATTGGACTGAAAGCAACAAAAAAAAAAAAAAATGGAATCTCATTTGTCACCCGTACTCCAAAATGTAAAATTTTACGTTTTACACCGGTGTCATTCAGGATCCAATACGAAAATTTCAGAACTGTCCTGACATGAAAATTTTCCTGGACTGTAGTCATAAATTTAAGTCAAAATGTAAAATTGATTTAGTCTAACCCATTTTCTAATTAATAAACTGAACTCAACGGATCAATCAATTCTCTCCCAATAGATCAACTGATCAAGTTGGAGATTAGATCAACTTCCTTTCTTTTTCTTGGCCAAGGTCCTTATTTAAACTATTCACACACTTGTTTGACAAAAAATATTGTAGTATGAGTTTTTGCAATTGCATCATTTTAATTGCAGATGATAGCAACATTCAGCTAAAAATAATATGATGATAATAAATTGCATGGCAATATAAATTGATAGCAAGAAGAAACAGAGTTCATGGTGCTGAAGATCATGTTGAGGCATTGGATATTTGCATTTCTTGGTTGTCTTGCTCTAAGTACAGTACTTCTGGTTCAATCACATCAGACAGGTTTCACTAGCTCCAATTTTAAGTATCACTTCTAATTGTCATGCACAGGGTAATCTTTGTTTTACTGTCTTTTTATATCTCTCAGGTTTCATCAGCATTGATTGTGGAACACCAAAAGATTACGAATACACAGAAAGGACAACAGGCATAACTTACATTTTGGATGCAACCTTCACGGATACTGGTGTAGTCTATAATATAGCAGTGACAACCTGGAACAACCATTCTGGACTGTCAGAAGCTTCCTGAAGGATCCAGAAATTGTTACTCCCTCAAGCCAGCTCGTGGCAACACTGAAAAGTTTTTGATTAGAGCAAGTTTCATGTATGGGAATTATGATGGCCAGAATCATCTACCGCGTTTTGGTCTCCTTCTTGTCTTCTTGAAGCTAATGAGTGGGATTCAGTACAATTTACAGATGCATCTACTGTTGTTTTCAAGGAAATCATCCATGTCCCGAAAAAAAACTATATAGATGTATGTCTTGTAAACACGGGCTCTGGAACACCTTTCATATCAGCATTAGAATTACGGCTGTTAGAAAATGACAGTTATCCAACAAATCCGGAATATCGTTACTCCTCTATTCATGATTGGATGTTGGTTCGATGATCAATGATAAGGCAAACTTCAGGTAAGTCATTCTATATTATTACGAAAGATCATCTTAACATTCGTCCTATGATCACAGAGTAGAACTTTAATTTATGTTTATTTAAACTGTGTTATAGGTTGAAAGATGATGCTTGTGATCGCATATGGTCACCCTACAGACAATCCAACTGGCTGATTCTAAGTAGCTTGATCAACTTCAACACCCTTGGGTCCACTTACCAGCCACCTTCCACGGTCTTGCAGACGGGCGCCATGCCAGGGAATGATAGCGATTCGTTGGTTATTGTTTGGGTTCCAAATGATCCTACAGCAGAGTACTATTTTTACCTATACTTTGCAGAACTTGACCAGAGCCAACAAAATAAGGATGATAGAGGAGTAGACGTTTATTTGAATGGAGTGTTTCGGGGTGGACCTTTTAAGCCCCCTTACAACACCTCATTAACTGTACACACTGGAGAATCCGACCATGGACAAAGACTTGAATTCTCCTTCAACAAAAGTAAGAAATCACTACTACCACCCATTCTCAATGGCATAGAGCTACATCAACTAAAACCATTCCATCAGTTGCTCACGAACCAACAAGACAGTATGTTGTCTTATAACTAGTAATTCTCTAGTCAAATTGGTTCCCAAAAAAAAAAAAAAAAAAAACTTTCAAGACCGAACTTACATAATGTTGTGGAATTGGTTTTCACAACATTATGTAACTAAGCGTTTAATTTTGTAACGCTGTGGAACCGGTTCCATAATATCATGTAACTTAGTTCTGAAATAAAATATTTAGTACCGACCTGGCCAGAGAAAGACCCGTCATATAATATCTGGAAATTTAATATTTTTTTTTAATGGGTTTCGATTCATTTTTCTATATGGATATAAAAATATTAGTTGATGCAATCATGAATATCAAGACAATGTATGGAGTGAAAAAAAATTGGCAAGGAGATCCATGTGCCCCTATAACATATTTGTGGCAAGGTCTTAATTGCAGCTCGGAAAATAATCTTCAAAGGATTATATCTCTGTAAGTTTAATTACATCCTTTAAACAAGAATTTTATCATATTTCTTAGAGCTTTATTTTTTGCAGTGTCAGTAAAATTATTGGGAAACTTGCAGGAACTTGTCGTCAAGTGGAATATCTGGAGAAATATCTCCTCGTATATCCGATCTCAGATCAGTACGATATCTGTAAGCATTCATTCGATCTGCCATGAATCTGAATTAAAGTTAATGTTTCATATCATTGATGAGAATCAATTGAATTCAATTGACAATTTTGGGTCCATTTCAGGGACTTATCAAACGATAGCTTGACTGGACCTGTGCCTGATTTTGTATTACAGCTACCATCCTTGACTGTGCTGTAAGTTATTTAGATTAGATTCATCTACATATTCAAGTTGTATTATCTAGGGATCAACCTTATTGCATAAAAAAAAAAATAAAAAAAAAAAAGGAATAATAAAGCATTAAGATTGATCAACTTCAACAGAAGTTGCATTGTTGTAAAATCAGCATTAAGATTGATCAACTTCAACAGAAGTTGCATTGTTGTAAAATCAATGGACCATATTTAATTCCTTTGCAGAAACTTGAGAGGAAACGATCTCATAGGTTCAGTTCCGGTTGGACTCATTGAGAAACAGAAGAAGGGTTTGCTGTCATTAAGGTACTTTGCTTTTAGTCTAAAGTTCTTGATTCAACAAAGCAGATTTATCATATCGAATCTTAACATTTTATCATCATCCGAATCTTAACATTTTATCATATCGATTCTAGCTTGTAAGGAAATCCAAATCTTTGTCTTTCGGGATCATGTACAGAGAAAAAAACAAACTCCATGATTAAAGTTCATGTAGTATCATCAGTTGTTTCATTTTTTGTCCTCTTAATTGCAATACTGGGTACTTTATGGATCTTCAAAAGGAGAAAACAAGGTACAATACCCGCTACATATATAAATTGTCTAAAGTTTAGAACCTAAGTTAAATTTCATGTGCTACAAAAAAAAAGACTTATATTTGCCACTACTATTTTATGGAAGATATAAATCCGTGACAAATATTAAAAAATTCGAGTTTTTTTTTTTTTTTAATGTTTAATTTTTAATTTTTTTTATTTATTTTTATTTTTACCGTAAATACAAGTATTTTGTCGTGGGGGATCCACAGCAAAAACGATTTTGCATCAGTTATAGCCCACGGTAAAACTTTTTGCAACAATAGTATTTCCTTTTGTCACGGATTACAACAAATTTTCTTCGTAGAAAAATGTCATTTTTTTTTAGTGAATTGCAATCTTTTATTTAATAACTCTGGGCTCATAAATTTTTCCCAGCTGGAAATAAGGCTACCCAATCAAATGGAAGGAGTGGTTCGTTTGAGTTGAAAAATCAAAGATTTTCATACTCCGATGTTGTGAGGATGACCAACAACTTCCAGACGATTATCGGAAAAGGAGGATTTGGAACAGTTTACTATGGATGCTTAGATGACACTCAAGTTGCTGTGAAGATGCTCTCTCCATCGTCGATTCAAGGCTATAAGGAGTTTCAAGCTGAGGTGTATATATATATGACCTTAACTTTGTATTGAAATTTCACAATTTTTTCGTTACCACTAAACTAAGATAATTATGGTTTTTCCTTTACAGGTTGAACTTCTAATGAGAGTTCATCATAAAAACTTGGCATCGCTTGTTGGATATTGTGATGATGGCACGAACATGGGACTAATTTATGAGTTCATGGCTAATGGAAATTTAGAGACGCATCTCTTAGGTTTTCCTTTTCAATTTCAATCTAATTTCAACAATTGTATAGAAGGCTTATTGTTTACATACTGTCAATGGATTTTAATATATTTTTTTCATTAATTGAAACCAATCCGTAAGAGGTTAATATATTTTTAAATGATGCAGACAAGAAAGTTGCAGACATCTTGAACTGGGAAAAGAGACTTCAGATTGCAACCGAGGCAGCACTAGGTTAGAAATTATATGATCCGCAATTTTCCTTTTCACTTTCCTCTTTTTTGTTTTATGATTGTAAGTGAACTAAAATATGCATCCAATTAATTTTAAATGTAGGATTGGAATATCTCCACAGTGGTTGTAAACCACCCATTGTTCACAGAGATGTTAAGTCCACAAACATCTTATTGAATGAAAAATTCCAGGCAAAATTAGCAGATTTTGGCCTTTCCAGAATTTTTCCAACAGAAAGTGGAACTCACATGTTGGCAAGTATTGCCGGCACCCCTGGACACCTCGATCCTGAGTAAGGACTCCTGTTTTTGTTATTCTGATCTACTTTTGATGCTATCAATCATCCTCATATAATTATACAACCATTACATTAAAGAACTAGCTATAGGTTCACCATGTGTTGTAAGTTTATATATACTAATTAAGTCATGCATTTCGGCCTTGCAGGTACTATATATCAAGCAGGTTGACTGAAAAAAGTGACGTGTATAGTTTTGGAGTGGTTCTTTTAGAGCTAATAACAAGTAAAACCGTGATTGAAAAATCACATGCGAGGACTCATATAAGTCAATGGGTGAGTTTTATGCTTGCAAAAGCAGATATTAAAAATGTTGTTGATCCAAGATTACATGGAGATTTCAACATCAACTCTGTCTGGAAAGTTGTAGAAATAGCTATGGCTTGTGTTTCTCCTAATTCAGCCAAAAGGCCAACCATGACTCAGGTAGTGATGGAGTTGAACGAGTGTTTAGCAATCGAGACGGGCTGCAGGGAGGTGGATGATGAGACCGACCTGAAAGATTCCGTCGAATTGGTCAATTTCAATATGCATTCTGAAATATCTCCCCTGGCAAGGTAGTACTTTTTTTAATATATGTATACCCTACTCCAGGTAGTGTGATTCTATATATGTGTGTCATATGTATAATAATAGTGTGTGGATTCTACATGTTTTTTCACTTCGGTATTGTGTAGATGAAAACAAAAATGTTTCTGCTTCATTTGATGTAATTTTTCTGAAAAGTGTATGATGGTGAACCTCAAAACATTGAAGATTTACTGTGATTTCCATTTTTTTTTTTTTTTTTTTTTTTTTTGCTTATTAGCTAGCTGACAAAGAGAGAAATGAATGTGTGACATAAACCAATTTAGAATTTAATTGTAACTTTGGACAGAAAAAATGGATGAATTCTGTCAAATTTAGACCACTTCAAATGTTGAAAAATAAAATCATGAAACTGGAAATTAAACTGTGGGCAGAACATGTGTTAACTTTGAAATTTTTCATGAGTCAACGGTTCATACACTAGCTATACAATATATGGTCCTTAGGTCGAGTCTTCCTTTACAAAAACAGAAAATCTGGTGAGGTTGTCCACAGTCACCTTTGACGCTCAAGTCAGTAAGAGCTCGACTAACCTCATTCGGCTTTATAATAAAAAGAACAGTGAAATATATATGAAAGATAAAAATTAGTGAAAATGGTTAAGGAAAATAATGAAAAGCTGTGTAAGAGCTAGGTCAAAACCTGTAAAAATCCCCCCTGCTTGGAGTAGAAGTAGGTTGAATATGTACTGCTTCAAGTTGAATATATACCAACATGACCTGAGTGTATAAAATGGATATGCTTTCTTCGTCATCTCTCTCGGTCTCTCTCTGTGATCTTGAAAACGCACTGTTTTTAGCTCTATATCAATACAATGTGACATTGTCAATGTCTTTAGTCTAGGCCTTGGCCCATGTGGATTCATACGATTTGGGCCTTGGCCCATGTGGATTGCTAGACAATTTAAGTTGTATCATAAATCATTACACCAGCAAGAAGACTTTAAGAAAGGAGAAAATCTTCATCAGTGGCATATAAGCACGTGTCAGCTTTCTATTTACTTTTCACACTCTTTCATCATTATTTTATTTATTTCTCTTTCATCCTATTTCTTTTTTTATTCTTATTTTACCTTACACATAATTATGTGTTGACATATCAGTGGTTGGGTGCACCACTTAACTCGTGCACCTAGTTCACTAAAGATTTTCTGAAAAGGAAGACTTTAACATGATCTTTCTTTTTTTTTTCTTTTTTTTTCTTTTTCTCTTTTTCTTGTCATAAATCATTTCGGACAATTAATAATACATAATGGATCCATACGGAAAAAACGTTCAGGGTTCTTATATCATTTATTACTTTCGTTTCTGATAGGCTAATAGGTCCTTGTCTAACATTTTATCAATCTCAATCACTTTAGCATATCATTTTGTAGTTAGTGAATATAGTGACATATAAACAACTCAGGATAGGAATACTTTTTTTTTTTTTTTTTTTTTTTGAAAAAGCTTGTCTATTGAAAGAGGCCAACGGCCAACAAACAACAAAAGACAGAAAACGGGGAGCCCAAAAGGCTGCCCCAACACAGCCAGAACACCAGACAAAAAAGCCAGCCCCAGGCACAGCCAAACCCAAACAAGAAAGCAGACCAAACAAGCAAACAAGAAGGGACACGACCAGCAGCAAAGAAGCACCATCACCACCTGCGGAAACACCAACAAAGCCAAGAGACAGCCAGGGCACTAAACAGACCAGGCCTACGCCTGAAGGCACCCACACACCAGCACACACACACGGAAACAGCAGAAGAAATCAGCCCTGATTTCAAAGACTAAACAGTCCAAAAGATCAAACCTGATATCCACACTTCCAAACAAGAAACTAAAAGACACTCCAAACAATATTTTCACCATCCAGATCAGCCCCTCTTTTAGCCAAACCATCCGCAACTCCATTTGCCGCTCTAGACACATTACGCAACGACACATTACTGCAGGCTCTGAGAAATTCCCGGACCTCTAGGATCTCATTGGCCAACGCCAAATTGCCAAAATCCCCATCCAAAATCCAAGAAACCACTACACTCGAATCACTTTCAATAATTATCTCTCTTCCCCCAAGCTGCTCCTCTGAGATACACAGCTGACAGGCTCTTTTAATCGCCAACAGCTCAGTTTCTGCAGCATCCCTTGCTATTACACAGGCCGCAAATTCGCACCACACCTCACCTCTCGCATTCCTCAAAATACCACCAATCCCCATCTTCCCTTTATCCCTAAAAAACGACCCATCAACGTTAAATTTCAGAGTCTCAAACGTAGGAGGGATCCACGTTTCAGCTGTCCTCCTACGCTTCTCCTTATATTCAAAACAACAAAACTCCAACTTTTCCACCAACACCGTAATAGGATCCCCCGACCCCTTCCCATGATATTTAAACCACCAAGCTACTCTGAACCTGACCATATCATGAAACGCAATAAAATCCGCAGCTCTGCCATTGAAGACCACCTGGTTGCGAGCCTCCCAAATCGTCCACACCACCGCATAAAAAAGGGTCTCCCACACTCTTTTCAGACCAGAACTCGGGCATAAGCCAGCCCACCCCCCAAACCACCCCCCTAAAATTACTGTTAACACAACTATTAACCTCCCACCACCTCATACACGACTTCCAAAGCTCCCAAGACCAATCACAAAGCTTTTTGTGTGTGAAGGAAATCTAATTTCATCAACTGATCAACCTATTTTCATGTTTGGTAATTCTTTGTACATAGAATCATTTCTGTATTATGGAAATAATTTTTGAAGCTAGTTTGAATCGTGTAACCTTAGATGTTATTTTTACACCTAATTAAACCTAAAACAGTGGTGAAGAGAAACTGCACAAAACGTTAGAAGATTGTTGTTCAATGCATAATTATAGTGAAAATGATGGATTCATAATATTTAGAAAAAAATTCTGTCCCAAAATTTGAAAAAGTCTTGAAATTAATTACTTTCGTTCATGATAGGCTAAGGTACCTGCAGTCTAACACTTTCTCAATTTTTGTCAAGTCATGAATCGTCTTTCCACAAATAAAGTTGCTAATTAATTTCTTTGGCTTCTGATAGGCTATAAAGTTACAAGTTCTCAATTATTGTACAACTATAACTCCAAGTTGAATTTTCCACGGGATAGAAATCTGAAAAAAAAAAAAATAATAAATAAATAAATTAATTGTGAAAGTGTTAGACAGGTACCATAGCCTATCACAAGCGAAAGTAATTAATTGAAAGACTTCTTCAAATTTCTGGTTTGGAATTTTTTTCTTAACAAAACTCGAATGGAACAAAAATATAAATATTTAGTGGCAAAGGTAGTGTTAAATTTTCTTAATCGTAAAATAAATAAACGGTTTTATGTTGATGAAACTAGTTAAGGACCACTGCGGGCTCAAGCCAAAAAAAATCTCTGTTTTTTTTTTTTTTTCTTTTTTTTAATTATTAGACTTAAAATTTATAATGAGAATATAATTTTAATTTAAGATCTAGTAGTTCAAATATGAAATAACATATATATATATATATACACCCTATATATTTTCTTCCCTAAGTGATCCCTTAGGTCGAGTCTTCCTTTACAAAAACAGAAAATCTTGTTAGGGTGAACCCGGTGATATTGTCGGCGGTCACCTTTGACGCTCAAGTCAGTAAGATCTCGATTAACCTCATTCAGCTTTATAAAAGAACAATGAAATATATATGAAAGATAAAAATTAGTGAAAATGGTAGGTCAAAACCTGTAAAAATCCCCCCTGCTTGGTGAAGAAGAATGTTGAATATGTACTACTTCAAGTTGAATATATACTAACATGACCTGAGTGTATAAATGATTGAACTAACTTTCGACTAACCTCATTCGGTTTTATAAAAGAACAATGAAATATATATATATATATATATATATATATATTATGAAAGATAAAAATTAGTGAAAATTGTTAAGGAAAATAATGAAAAGCTGTGTAAAAGCTAGGTCAAAACCCGTAAAAATCCCCCTGCTTGGTGTAGAAAATGGTTGAATATGTACTACTTCAGGTTGAATATATACTAACACGACCCGAGTGCATAAAATTGATCAGCTCTATATCAACACAATGTCTCTAGTACAGGCCTTGGCCTATGTGGACTACCAGAATAAATGTGATAAGCACACCAATATTTATAAGTATATTTATATCTAAAATTTAAAATTAAATTATTATTATGAGCATTCATCTTAATACCAATAGTACCCTTATTTAAATGAACATATTCATTTTAATACAATTTATTTATAAACCCTCTTAAGTTATTAACACACTCAATTTCACAAATGATAATAATCAAGTTTTTGATATCTATTACAACAGATTTCACATCCTCATACTACTGTTGATCTCTTGGATGCACAACGATATGTACTGTTATCTTTAAAAAAAAAATTACTTCTCACTTTTTGTTTATCAATAGAGTTTATAACAATAATAATAATAATAATAATAATAATAATAATAAGTACATCTGTATGATCAGAGTCCTCTGAAAATTCTTTTTCCGTTACTTTATTTTATGATAATGAGAGATTTTGATACTTAAAATAGAATTAGGGTTTAGTTTATTTATTTATTTATTTATTATTATTTATTATTATTATTTTTTATGATATGGGTGTAATTAATGGGTGTACATAGCATTTGGTTTATTTTTAATTAAATTAATTTGTCTTTATCTGTAAATTTCTTTTGGGATATTTTTGTAATTGAATTTTTTTATTAAAATATGGGTATGATTATCATATTTATGGGTGTCAATATCGACACTTTTTTTTCTTTCTTTTTTTTAGTCATAAATCATTTCAGATAATTAATGATCATAAGATGCGAGAATCTCGCATAATTTTTTATTTGATAAAATGTGTAGATCACTTTATAATGTTACAAAGTATAAGTTTTGTAATGTAGTTAGACATTTACATAGTGGATCCCATACGAAAAAACATACAGGATTCTCATATGATTTAAAAATTGTGAAACTTGAACCGGTATGTATGCACATCAAGATTAAGGACCGATTTTTCTGGGTGCTTTTGCACTGTATCTGCTTTGCTTGTTCTCTAGGAGTTTGGTCTCTCTAATGTTGTTTTTCTTTGCTTCCGGTCCCCAGTTGCGGTGTTGCCAGCTTGTTTGTCTCTGTTTTGTTTGTCAACATGTGTCTACATTTATTATTATTATTATTTTCAATTTCTTTCATAAATGTAGACACTTGTCCCAATTTGGTTAGTGAAACACAAATTGGGACACCATTTTTGGACAGCTGATATGAGTCCTTATATGTCATGTTCAATAGATAAACAATGAAACATCAAACATATATGGTTTTTATGTTAAATGATATAATTTTAGTGGTGATAACTACTCAAACTCAAAAAATTATAGAACTTGAAAAATTATCAAATTAAATGAGTATTATTTACTATCAAATCGCATTGGACGCCAGTATACATAAATTTGATTAATTATTCATATACATAACATAATATTATCGAGGTGGTCGGCTTCATATATGAGTTTAATTAATTATCAATATTATGGAGTGATTGGGGTTGAGTCTTGCTTGTCTTCTGCCCTCTTCTCTTCCTCCCTTTCTGCTGTCTCTGTTTTGTTTGTTTTCTGGGCTTGTTGGGGCGTTTTGCTGTTGTTTTTTTTTCTGTGTGTTTGGTTGTTGGTGTAGCGGAAGCTCTGTCGAGAAAAACCTACACAAAACAATTAGAAACATCCTACTAATATCCTGTTGATCCGCGCATGGATACCAGAATATCAGGCTACTGATAACATTCAACTTCGTGCACGAAGGATTGTTAAAAGGCTTCAATTACGAATAGTAACTGGAAATTGAGACACAATTCTTTGGTATTTTTTTATTAATCAAAAGCTGTCTTTCAAACCCTAATACAATCTACTTAAATAGAATTGCAAAACTTGACTGACAAGAAAATCCTAAACAAACGGAAAAGAATCCTAAATGGAAAAGATATCAAATCTCCTAAAATCAAAAGAATTCTAAAACATTAAAAACCTTTCTAAAAAGGAAATAATTAATAACCTAATTACATATAAACTAAAAGGAAATAAAATAAACGTATCAAATCATGACGATAATTGGAAATAATAATTAAAGCAACAATTGTCTTGCCGCGCACGAAACTTAACAGCCAAATTCGGACATGCTGGAGCCCGTTATAGAAGATAGAGTCTTCATAACATTTGTAGGGCTCGTCTTGAGCTTTCCGGAAACATATTATAATAGACGATCCGATCCCATATGCCCTCTGTAGAGATCCACGAAGTTCAGCCCGGATCATCTCGTCCAGCCCACTGTGTCCAGCTCTCGTCCAGCTCAAGTCGTCGCGCAATAATCTAAATGGCCGAATTTGGGCCTGTTGTGATCTGTTACGGAGGACAGAGTCTTCATAACATTTGTAGAGCTCGTCTTGGGCTTTCCGGAAACATATTATAATGTTGATTTGAATTTCGTTTTCCCTCTGAAAAGGCCCCCGAAATTTGCCCATTCTGACAGTTAAATCCATTCCGAGTTTTTGCTTCCTTCTTTTCGCACCCTTCGTCTTTGAGTCGATTCCTCCGCTCCATGAAATCCAAACCTTTGTTTGCCGTATCGTCTTTGACGGCTGCATCAGTTGTGGTGCTGCCCTTTTGTGGCCTTGTTTTCTCCTTTGTTCTTTTTATATAAAGATTGCTGTTCAAAAAAAAAAAAAAAAATTATCAATATATATGGGTGCCTTTTTTGCTTTGTGGTGGTCTGCTGTTTCTTGTTTTCAGCAGGTTTTTGTGTGGGCTCTTTTGTTGCTTTTGTTCAGTCGTTTTTATTTGTTTTCCTGGCCGTTTTGGCTCTTTGAATAAAATTTATACCGTTTTAAAAAAATATATAAAAAAAAAAAAGCCTGCCATGATATAAAAGTTGGACACTTTAGAATACAGATTTGTGTTATAGAAAGCTGTATCCTGTAAGCCATATTTGCAATTCCTCAAGCAGTACTTCTCAGCTGATCATTGGCAATTAAAACCAACTCAGAATTGGTAAGAACCTTGGAAAAAATAGAATACCAATTCTGTCATTTTGGACCATTTCAAAGGCTGAAAAATCTGAGGCAAGAGAAGATATGTTTCAAAAAATCTTATCGGTTCAAGTTCACCTTAAATAATAGTATAACTCAATTGATATAGCTCTACATTGATGTCTGAGCGGCCTAAATGATTGTAAAATGAGCATGGAGAGATTCGAACCACTCACCACTAGACATGGCACTGGTTCAGTTTGAACCAGCGAACCGGAACCGAACTGTGAACCGGAAACAAGACGGTTCCGGTTCCGGTTCCAATAAATAAGGAACCAACTGTTCTGGTTCCAGTTAGAATCGACAGTTCCAACATATATATATATATATATATATTTTATATATTTTTTAAAAAAATGGCTTGAACGGTTCAATTTTAAATTTTTTGTGGTAAAAATTAAGTGCAAGGTCAATTTTACATTTTTTAGTTTTATTTTAATTTAATTTTTTAATTTGTCACTTTTATTTTCAGGTGACACAATAAAATGCATTTACAATTTTACGTGTCTAATTTTTTTTATTAAATAAGATTAAATATAAGAAAAAAAATTGCCGGAACCGGAATCGAAACCAGCGTCATGTCTACTCACCACCAACGTGGGAGAGAGGTGCACTAACACCCGTGCTAAGAAATGATATGCATCGTCAGTTGTTACAATCTTAAATCTGACCATTTAATCATCAACAGTTGATTTTAGCAACTTGCAACATTAGCACTTTCTTGGAATTAGAAATTTTTTTTGGAAGTAGATAAATTAATGTTTAAGGAAATAAATTAGAAAATTTTTGAAATTACAGTTGAAATGGAAAATTACTGATACGAATTATGAGATTCCATTTTAAAATTGTAATTGTAATTATAACTGTAAATATACAAGTCAAAAATAAATTTGGGCCCTCAGTTTTGCTGCTACCAGCCAAACTAGTCAAGTCTATTTGTTTGTTTTCAAGAGAGCTCAAAAGCTGAATAGCATTCATAGATGGACATTGATCGATATTTACACTCCTGAAAAATTGTAATATAGCCACAAAAAAGACTTTGAAATTATATTGTAGGTAAAACGGACCTTAATTATAGGTCATGTGATGTAACTTGTGGAATGGTGTACTTTTAGCATTTTGAGAGTAAAAGTCTTGATCCATGTGACATTAAAACAAACTACTGTTCTCTGAACTCTCTGCCTAGTTGCAATGAATTCTAACATTCTAGATTCTGCATTTTACACCGGTGCCAATTGAGATCCCACACCAAAAATTTCAAGACCGTCCAGTCGAGAGAATTTTCCAGGATGTTGAAGTTGTAAATTTAAGTCGTAAAATTGAAATAGTCTAACCAATTGTCTAATAAACTGATCTCAACAGATCAATCAAGTCTCTCCCAATAGTTTAACTGATCAAGTGGAGATCAGATCATCTTCTTTTCTTTTTCTGGGCCACACACTTGTTTGACAAAACAAATTATAGTTGGACTTTTGCAAGTGTATCGTTATAATCACACATGCATGATAGCAACATTAAGTTAAGAAAAATATGATGATAAAAAATTGCATTGCAATATAAATTCAACCACCGCAACTGTTAATTTCTTCAAAATCCTGAGCAAGAAGATACTGAAAATGGTGCTGAAGATCATGTCGAGGCATTGGTTACTTTCATTTCTTGTTGGTCTTGCTCTAAGTACAGTACTTCTGGTTCATGCACAGAATCAAACAGGTTTCACTAACTCCATTTTTAAGTATTGCACAAAATATATACTGAAATTTTATTTGATTCACTTTCTTTTTTATACCTCTCAGGTTTCATCAGCATAGATTGTGGAACACCTAAAGATTTCGCATACACTGAGAGGACAACAGGCATAAATTACATTTCGGATGCAAACTTTACCGACACTGGTGTAGGCTATAATATATCATCTGAATACAACAGTGACAACTTGGAACAACCATTCTTGAATGTCAGAAGCTTCCCTGAAGGATCCAGAAGTTGTTACACCCTCAATCCAGTTCGTGTCAACACCGTCAAGTTTTTGATTAGAGCAAGTTTCATGTATGGGAATTATGATGGCCAGAATAAACTACCGCGTTTTGATCTCCTCCTTGAAGCTGATGAGTGGGATACTGTGCAATTTAAAGACGCATCCACTATTGTTTACAAGGAAATCATTCATGTCCCCAAGAAAAACTACATAGATGTCTGTCTTGTAAACACGGGCTTTGGAACACCTTTCATATCAGCATTAGAATTAAGGCCCTTAAGAAATGGCAGTTATCCAACAGATCCAGGAATATCATTACTCCTCTTTTCGCGGTTGGATATCGGTTCGATGGTCAATGATAAGGAAAACTTCAGGTTAGTTATTTATATTATTATGAAAAATCATCCTAACATTCGTCCTACAATTACAGAGTATAACTTTTATGTTTATCCAAAATGTATTATATGTAGGTTGAAAGATGATGCTTATGATCGCATATGGTCACCTTACACAAAATCCAACTGGGTGACTATAAGTAGCCCATTCAGTGTCCACAATTCTCAGTCTTATTACCTGCCACCATCTACAGTCATGCAGACATCCGCCATGCCAGAAAATGGTAGCAATTCACTGGTTATTGATTGGGAACCTAGTGATCCCACATCTGAGTACTTTGCCTACTTGTACTTTGCGGAGCTTGACCAGAGCCAAGCAGATAACGAAACCAGAGAAGAGGAAGTTTTTTTCAATGGAGAGTACTGGGATGGACCCTACACTCCTTCTTACTTGTCCCCGCGTACTGTATACAGCTTATATCCCTTGAGTGGACAAAGACTTGAATTCTCCTTCAACAAAACGAAGAAATCACTATTACCGCCCCTTGTCAATGCGCTTGAGTTGTATCAACTAAAAAAGTTCCAGCAGTTGCTAACGAACCAAAAAGATGGTATGTTTTTCTAGGCAATGACATACTTTTTGTAGAAAAATTCTCCGGTTCAGATGTCATATTTTTTTTTCTTTATTTATTTATTTATTTTCTATAGATTTTGATTCTTTCTTTTAAAATGAATACAAAAATATAAGTTGATGCAATCATGAATATTAAGACGAAGTATGGAGTGAAAAACAATTGGCAAGGAGATCCATGTGCCCCTATAAAATATTTGTGGCAAGGTGTTAATTGCAGCGACTTTGAATCTAATCCTCCAAGGATCATATCTCTGTAAGTCTAATAACAGCCTTTAATTTAAACTAAGCATGCTATACTTCTTGGAGCTTGAAATTTTGTACTGTTACTAAAATTATTGGGCCATTTGTAGGAACTTGTCGTCAAGTGGAATATCAGGCAACATATCTCCTTTTATATCCGATCTCAGTTCAATACAATATCTGTAAGATTAAATCTGCCATGAATCTCAATTAAAGTTAATGTTTCGTATCATTGATGAGAGCTAATTCAATTCAATTGACAATTTTGGGCCCATTTCAGGGACTTATCGAACAATAGCTTGACCGGACCTGTGCCTGATTTTCTATTACAGCTACCATTCTTGACCATGCTGTAAGTTATTTAAGACTGAGATTGATGAAGTTTGTATTTTCAAGAGATCAATCTTATTGCATAAAAAAATAACGCGTTAAAATTGATCAACTTCAACAGAAATCAATAACAGAATAAGTTGCTTTGTTGTAAAATCAATGGATCATATTAATCCATTTGCAGAAACTTGAGCGGAAACGATCTTAAGGGTTCGGTTCCGGTTGGACTCATTGAAAAACAGAAGAGTGGTCTCCTGTCATTAAGGTTTGCTTTCAGTCTTTTAAGTTCTTGATAAATACCCTTCTTGACAAGTCTTCTAAGGTCTATAATGAATGGTATCCTTATCTCTCTTATTTATAGCGTGGATGGAAATCCAGATCTTTGTCTTTCAACATCATGCACAAAAAAGAAAACCATTGTTGTTCCAGTTCTAGCATCATTTCTCGCAGTTTCAGTCCTCATAGCTGCAGCATTGTCTATTCTGTGGATCCTCAAAGCAAGAATCCAAGGTACGTGAAGACTTTGCAGCACAAAAAAAGTTATAAAAATGTATTCTATGAATCATGCTTGTGAGACTCATCAATGTATTTTCCAGGAATCACTTGGAACAAAAATAATAGATCACTGGAGCTGAAAAATAGAAGGTTCTCTTACTCTGATGTTGTAAGAATTACTAACAACTTTGAGAGGATTGTTGGACAAGGTGGTTTTGGAACAGTTTATCATGGAAACTTAGATGATCACACGCAAGTTGCTGTGAAGATGCTTTCACTATCATCAATTCAAGGCCATAAGCAGTTTCAAACAGAGGTATCTATATATTTACACGTTCATAACTTGTACAGAATCTTTTCAACTTTGTTATAAAATGTAAGACTGACATGGGGATTTATTTACAGGTTGAACTTCTTTTGAGAGTTCATCATAAGAACCTGACCAGCCTTGTTGGGTATTGTGACAATGGCACGAACATGGGACTAATCTATGAGTTCATGTCTAATGGAAACTTAGAATCGCATCTCCTAGGTTTGTCCATTAATTTGTTTGTTGTTTTCTTGTTAATTATGCATGTATAAGTCTATGCTGCTTTTTATATTTTGGCAATCTACATTCAATGAATAGAACAAAGTTTTTTCAATAATTAATAAAAAAAATTGATAGCTTTTTCACATTTGTTTTTTTATAGATGAAGGAAGCAGTACTGCAGATATCTTAAGTTGGGGAGGGAGGCTTCGAATAGCAACAGAGACAGCTCAAGGTCCGGAGATATTTGTATGATTTTCAGTTTAATGGCCACGTCGACTCTTATATTTATGTAGATGGTTGATAAATTGAATTTGAAATATAGGATTGGAGTACCTCCATAGTGGCTGTAAGCCACCCATAGTCCACAGAGATGTGAAACCTACAAACATCTTATTAAATGAAAAATTCCAGGCAAAGATGGCTGATTTTGGCCTTTCGCGAATTTTTCCAGTTGAAAGTGAAACTCATGTGTCAACGATCGTTGCAGGCACTCCTGGATACCTCGACCCTGAGTAAGCTGTATATGGGATGAAAGTAACTTAATTAATTTGATTTATTTGAAGTTAATATAGACCGAGTCATGCGTTAATGGCCTTGCAGGTACTATAAATCAAACAGATTGACGGAAAAAAGTGATGTATATAGTTTTGGAGTGGTTCTCTTACAGATAATCACAAGTAAACCAGCTATTGAAAAATCCGAAGCCAGGACTCATATAATTGAATGGGTGAGTTTCATGCTTGAAAAAGGAGATATTAAAAATGTTGTTGATCCAAGATTACAAGGAGATTTCGACACTAACTCTGTCTGGAGAGCTGTAGAAGTAGCTATGGCTTGTGTTTCTCAAACTTCAGCCAAAAGACCGACAATGAATCAGGTAGTGATCGATTTAAATGAATCCTTGGAAATTGAGATAGCTCGTACAAATGTCGGCCGTGAGACTGAATCAAGATCGATTAGTTTGAATCTGCATTCCGTACTACTTCCCGATGATAGGTAGTGCTTTCTAAATGTATCTTGTGTGTGTCTTCTTTGTATGATAATCGTCGTAACGACAGATCACAACCATATTATTAATAGCTCGTGGAAATTAAGAACAGGACTTTGTTCTAGTGTCTGAAAATAATATTTTAAAGCTTTTGTATATTCTGCCATATCTTGGCAATGGAACTTATTTTGTACACCTGTTCTTGAGTGATTCTGTTCTAGCAATATCTATCACTCACTATAATATCTTAAAATTTATGAGAAGAATGCTGGAGAAAAACAGGGCTGTTAACCACCGTTATTATGCTCTGTTATTTGCTACGCATTCTTATACTTACCACGTGAAAGGGCTACTAGGGTCTAGGGGTGGGTTTATTTGGGTTAAATTTTGGATCTGACCAAACCAAACTAATATTATAATCAGATTGTGTGTTTGAGTTTTGTCCCCTCTTCAATTCCCATCTCTTGAGAAGATATGAAATGTTAAGACTGTATTAAACAAATTTTCTGCCCAGAGTTTTCCACTTCCATAAATTTGTATTTTTCAACATTTGAAGTGGTCTAAATTTGACAGATAATTTATTCATTCTTTTTTCTCTCCAAACCAAAGTTACAATTAAATTCTATATCGGTGTGATTGTATTGTTCAGTATTTGCTTTTTTCATTGCAAAATATCACTTACAGCATTCAAGCGCACATCTCTGATTAATTTTGATGTTATGTCATGCATTATCATTTCTCTCTTTGCCAGCTATTCACTAAAAAAAAAAAACACATAACAATAAATTCTAATTAAAAAAGGAGAAAATCTTCACCGAGCCATTGATATGTTGACATATAAGCACGTGTCAGCTTTCTATTTATTTTATTTATTTTTCTTTCATCCCATTTCTTTTTTTATTCTTATTTTACCTTACACATAGTACTTATGTGTCGACATATCAGTGGCCGGGTGCACCACTCAGCTTGTACACCTGGTTCACTGAAGATTTTCTAAAAAGGAAGACTTTAACATGATCTCTCTCTCTTTTTTTTTTTTTTTTTTTTTGTCATAAATCATTTCGGACAATTAATAATACATAATGGATCCATACGGAAAAAACGTTCAGGGTTCTTATATGATTTAAAAATTGTGAAACTTGAACCAGTATATATGCAAATGCACATCAAGATTAAGGACCGATTTCAATAGTTGAGGCCAAATTAAGAACTTTGATTGAAACACCCACTGTCGAGTCTTACCACGTCTTCCAATAGATAAGCTAATAGGTCCTTGTCTAACACTTTATTACTTTCGTTTCTGATAGGCTAATAGGTCCTTGTCTAACATTTTATCAATCTCAATCACTTTCGAGTACAGCATATTATTTAATTGGATTTTAGAATGTTGTAGTTAGTGAATATATATAGTGACATATAAACAACTCAGGACAGGAATACTTAAAACTTTTTTTTGTGTGAAGGAAACTTTTTTTGGTAATTCTTTGTACATAGAATCATTTATGTATTATGGAACTAACTTTTGAAGCTTGAATCGTGTGACCTTAAATGTTATTTTACACCTAATTAAACCTAAAACAGTGGTGAAGAGAAACTGCGCAAAATAAAATTAGGGTTTAAATGTTGGTGTCATTGGTGGGGAAAGTATTTTGATTTATTTAATTTTAATCAAGTTATTTATTCTTTTAATCATTTTATTTAAGGTTATTTTATTAATAATTTATTTTAATAAAATATAAATATATAAATCATATCTTTGGATGACAGTAGTTACCCTTAAATAAATATCTCTTGATTAAATTGATAAGAATAGTCAATGAGATAGAAGATTAAATGAAATATATATTAAAAAAATATACAAGTTAGCTAGAAAGAAGAATAATTTAGGCCAAAATGTTATCTTAATATAATTCTAATCTCTTCCGTCTGAATTTAAACAAAATATCTTATAATTAGTGTGTATACATATATACACATTAAATATAATTATTCGTTTCAAAAAACAAAAGAAAAAATTGATTTTTAAAAAAAATCTAAAATAAATTAATGTCATCCCCTTATTTACCAAAATGCCATTAATTGGATGGAACTGGATAGAATTAGATGGAATTGGATGGAATGACCATTAGTGTCACAAAGTTCACCAAAAATTGCCATTTTAGAACAACTTTCCAATCCAGTTGCTATTTTGATAGTGTCATCAATTCGATGGCCACCGGGCTAATTATCCCTTTTTTTTAACAGCGGGATTTATTGAGCAGGAAAACAGAAGAAACACCCAGGCCAGCAAAACCACAACGCACAGCAAGCCAAGCCAAGCCACGCCAACAAGGCGAAAAGGAAAACAAGAAAAAAGCAAAACAAGGCGCCCCAACAAAACTAACCCAAACAGAAGAGAAGCACAAAAAGAACCGTGAAAACAAAGAGCATAGCAGGAAAACAGGGGACACAGCCCCAAAACCAGAAACAAACGGGAAACATAATGATAAATTTCGAATCACAAGTCGCCCCAAACAATCTTGTCTCCACTTTTAGACGAACCCATTTTGGTCAACTTATTTGAGAACGAGTTGGACGACCTCTGATAAAAATGGTTAGATTATTCTTACTAATAATTTAAAAACAAAATTCCAACTTAACAAGCATACAACTAAATTTCAACCAAAACAATACGGAAATTGATTAAACAATATCGTTACTTTATAAATTTAAAATTAATAAATTTAAAATTAGATTAACTAATAATTGGATTTCTCCTAAAATCTCTTAAACTAAAAATTATGGTAACTCTAAAATTTCAAAATAAAATAAAATATTTAATCCAGAATATTCACCCGAACATACCTAATAATTGTTGGTGTTGATAAATATATTGAGTCAAATTTGAGCAAATTTGGAGAACGTGGGGGAGAAATTTTTATAAAAATAAGCCCACCCTAGCCCCTTCTATGATCCCTCCTCTCTGTATATTACCAAATAATCTACTAATTAAAAAGTTTTATTTTTAATTTAATACAAAACAATATATGGCCTTTTGTCAAAAGATCTACTCTAGAAGATTTATTAGAAAAGTTATTCCAAACACACCCTTAATCATTTATAGTTTTGTGTGAAAATATCTCCTTCAATTCATATTACACATACAAAAAGACATCAAGAAGATCACGTACGCGTTTTTAGTCATAAAGCATTTCATATAATTAATAATTGGAAATCTTACATGTTTTTTTTACAGAAACGATTTTGTAACGTTACTTATTCCACTATATAGCGTTACCGAGTGACATGAAACATGGATACTTTTCGGAAAGTGTGCATGTTACTCCGTATCATCACAGACCATACCAGAGAATCGTTTAGGAGACCTTTCTTAGTACTTTTGGACTGAATATTCTTTTATTTCTCTGGATTTATACTTTGATCTCCACCATATACTTTACTTTCCGCGACAGTCAGTCAAGTGTCTAGGACCACAAACAGTAAAGTGTCTATTCTTGTTTTCAAGGCTGATCGAGTTAAATCATATTCATATTGGGACATATGTGCAATGGTCTTATTAACTTATTAGTGGACTCATATCATGGTACCGTGTGGAATAGAGTACCTTAAAACACATTTTCATACAAGTTTTTTCCTTTTCAAGAGATAAGGTTGGCAATCAACTTGGGCTTCTGATTGGCTAAAGTCCTTGTCTAACTTATTCTCACATCTCAATTATTTTACAAATACAATGGAAAGTTTAATTTTCCACACAACAGACACATTTGAGCGATAAAACAATACCCTCTCTTGAGGGTCTAATATATAACTCCAAGTTGAATTTTCCACGAGATAGAAATCAGAAAAAAAAAAAAAAATGCGAATGAATTCATACGAGTTGAATTTTCCATAAGGTACCTGCAGTCTAACACTTTCTCAATTTTTGTCAATAGCCTATCACAAGCGAAAGAAACGTACTTGTCTAACACCTTTCACAAACGATTGCCACCTTTCTTTATTACTGATTATGCTAAAAATCTCATCTCAATTTAGACCATCTACAATGCATATGCCAATACTAATGCCAAATTTGGTACCAAAAAGAGTAAAATGTTATATTTGTCACATCAATTTAGCATTGTGTTTCAATACACAATTATATTTAAAATGCTATTTTTATTATTTTATTAATTAAAATTATAAAAGTAAACACTTACCATTAATGCATTCATTATTTCTTTTAATGCTCCAATGCAAAGTTCTATTAATGCATTCATTATTTCATTTTAAAAATATATATAATGGTATTTTTTTTAATTAAAAAAGGAGTATGCCAAATTTGGCACACAGTATAGCATATGCCAAATTTGGCACAGCATTTGGCACAATAATTTGGAACAACATTTGAGATGCTCTTACAGGGTACCAATTATTTGGATATTTGGATCTTTTGGGGCTTAGGCTTGCGCGGAATTGGGCCTGGCTGGGCTTGATTCAATTTTGTGTTTGGGCTTGAATTATGGACTTGGGTGAATTTTTGGGATTGGAGTATTATAAAATATTAAGTCTAATATTAAATAACCATTACATTATTTTGAATTATATTTAAAATTATAATTATTATATGAAAATGAATTATTATTATTATTATTATTATTATTATTATTCATGGTTTGTTAGATACTAGAATCCCGCACCTCAAAACCAGTCTCCTAAGGCCTAAGTAAACAAAAAATTATAAGAAAATGTTGAGAGAGAAAGCTAGAGAGAGGTTCTACAAATCCTTTCATGGTCAGGGTGGAGAAAAAGATTTTAGGGAGAGTTTGTTCTCCATTTTCATTGACAACCTCAACCCTATTGTGGACACAGCTGGATTGTGGGGGATGTTTAAGCCTTTTGGTAAGGTTAGGGATGTGTTCTTGTCTGCCAAGAAGGAGTCAAGATGTAGCCGCTATGCCTTTATTCGGTTTGGTTCCAGGGAAGAAGCTAGTAAGGTAGCCCAAATGGTGCATGGAATGCACATTTACAGTTGGCTGATCACGGCGAAGCTGGCAGAGTTGAGATGGAATAAGCGCAGGTCGCCTGTAGGTCATAACTTTGGAATATCAAGAGGAAATGGCCTTCCCTCCGGGAGCGTTAAATTTGCTAAAGGTTCTAGGGGTATTTCGCCTGGGACATTCCCTGAGCAAGTTAACCGACAGGAGGCCCGATCCTTTGTTGATGTTGTGAAGGAGGATAGGTTTTGGAAACCGGGGAATAGAGGAGATCATAGTGATAGTATTCATAATCTGTCATGGTCAGCATCAAGGGAGGATAAGGTTTGGCTATCTCACTGTGCCATAGGAGAGCTTAAAGAATTTGAGAGTGTTACTCCGGTCAATGAAAAACTGGTAGACAGGGGCTTTGCTTTTTCCTCTGTTTATCTAGGTGGGAAACTTATTGTTTGGAAATTTGGTTCAAGCTGTGAAAGGGATGGGTTCCTTAACAATCGTTTTTTCTGGAGAGACAGTTTTGTTTCCATGAAGGTTTGGAATGAGCTGGGACCATTGTTAAAAAGACTTCTTTGGATTGATGTATTTGGTGTTCCTCTTGACTGTTGGAGTAAAGCCTTCTTCAAGATGTTGGGAGGTCAGGTGGGGGAAATGCTGATGGTGGAGGAGGAAACAGTGAAGAAACTCATATTTGATCAAGGAAGAATTTTGATCCTCTCTCCTTTTGATAAGAAGATTGCGTCGGTGATTCGGGTTAGAGTAGGCAGTAGAGTGGTTCATATCAGAATGGAGGAGTCATCGGATCCGATTTCTGGTGATTGGTTGAATAAAATTCTGGGTTTGAATTCAAAATCAGCAGCAAGCTTAGATTCTGTCCATGAGGTTTCGTCCGGGGCGAGTGAGGAGGGAGAGTGGGGGTTGGTGGAAAGGTGTCAGTCTCAGCCTGACAGATTGGAAGTAAGGAAGGAAGTCTTCGGTGGTGTCAGTGAAAAGGAAGCTAAAATGGGAGTAGGGTCAGGAATGAACAAGTCTGTCAGAGTTCCCATTCCTAGGACTCAAAATTTAAAATCAAAGGCTTTAGGGATTACTTGTAGAGCGTCAGAAAAAGGAAAAGCTAGGTGGATTCAAAAGCCAAAATCAAAAATTATTAGATTTCCTTTTTGCAAGAAAGGTATCAGGATAGGGGGAGACAAGTCTGTCAGAGCCTCTTTCAACGGTTCTTTTGAGTCTAGTTCTTCAGACGAAGAGTCAGAAGGAAGATGTTTAATGAGAAGTGGTGTTGGGGAATGCTCTAAAGCAAAGATTATTGAGCCTTGTAATGATAAGGTTATTAGGCCTTCGGAGGATGGGCCTGGAGGTCTTGGGAAGCAACAGGTAATGGTTCAGCAGAGTGGAAATTCTTCTAGCCCTGTCAAGGACTGTAGTGGGGCTTTAGCTAACTTAGGTGAAGGGGGGTCTAGCCCTAAAGCCCACAGCACTCCTGGGTTGATAGAAGAAGGATTTGTAAGCCCAATAACTGATTGTATTGCAGGGAATCTGATGCTTGCAACTGAAAGATGCAAAGGCCAAGGAATTGACTTATGTATCGATTTAAGGGATCAGGATTCTGGTTCTTCTGATGATATTGCTCACTCAAGGGAGCAGTCCTCTTCTCAAGACACGGTGGTGGATGAGACTCAGTTCGACGAGAATGGTAAGGTTCTGAGAACTGTGACGAAGAAACAACAAAGGAAAGGTATAGAATCTTCCATCAAAACTCACCCTATGTTAACTAGAAGAGCTAACGCAAATTCTAGTCTTGAAAACAAGAAGGTTATGTGGAACTTGGAGGTTGAGATAGCTAAATTAATTGAGAAAAGGATGGCAATCTGGGTAAGTGAAGGAAGGGGTTCAAAATCAGGAGATGAGAATGGTAACTCAGAGGCAGTTCAATCTCCTGGAAGGGAGTTAGAGGAGGAGGTGGCGAAGATTTTTGAAACGGGAGCAGCTCTTGGCTTCAATTTCAATGGCAGCAGGTACGAAATTACTCAAGTGGTGTGTGCTATGGAACGTGAGGATGAGGTTAGATTCAATGTGTAATCAGTCTTCTTATTTTTGTTCCTAGTGGGGTTTTTGGTGTTTGATGTTAGTAATGTCTTGGAATGTTAGAGGCCTTGGTAAGGAGGCCAAAAGAAGGAAAGTGAAGAATGTGGTGTTGAAGTATAATCCGGTTGTGTTATTAATTCAGGAGACGAAGTTGGCTGTTTTTGATAATAGCGTTATAAGGGGAATCGGTGGTTCTCTTTTGTCTAGAGGTGTGGGTGTGGAGGCGAACGGTTCGGCGGGGGGTCTGGTTTCTATGTGGAATGAGGATCTTTTCTCGGTTTCTCATTGCATCTCTAACAGTTCGTGTATTATTTTGGCGGGTGATGCAGCAGCAATAGATCACTTGGCGTTAGAGTACATGGAGGGGTGGGATAAGAGAACAACCAAGGAAAAGGGCCATTTCAATCCTACTAGTCCGGGCGACGGAATCAGAATGACTTGAATTTAGACAGCTGATGCGTTTCGGCGTTTCCGGAACTACTACGCAGCTTTGCTGCGTAAGCACGTCCTTTTTTAGCCAAATTCCATCGTTTAGGCCTTGAATTGGGCGTTTTTGCTTTTTTAGGAAGGTTTCGTTTTTTGTTTTAAATTCGTTTTTGCCCTTTTGGTAATTTTTCCTTTTTAAGTCGTTTTTCTTGCTTTCCAAGGAATTCGATTAGGTTTAGGTTTTGTTTCCTTTAAATTATGATGTAGGCCGAATTGGTCAGTTGGTTTTTGATTTATAAAATTGAGAGTTTTCTCTAATATTCCAATTTTCGGCATTCATAGTGAATCAACGAACATTGAAGCCTAATCTTCCGGTATTCGTACGCGAATCAACGGGACGTTAGTAGGTTGTTGCTAATTTGTTTCTTGCAGGTTTTTCTCGACAGAGCTTCCGCTACATCAGCGGGGAAATTAATTAAAATGGGAAAAGAGGTGGTTATGTGCAATGTTTATGCTCCTAATTCTGAAGTGGGTCGTAAGGAACTGTGGAGTTTTCTTCTCAATTCACAACTTGCATTTTCTGCTCCTTGGTGTTTCGGAGGTGATTTTAATACGGTTTTGTATGATTTGGATAGAAGTGGCGGAGCTTTTAATGTTTGGTCTTCTAGAAATTTCAGGAATTTTGTTCTTCATGCTAAGGTGGTGGATTTGCCTTTGAGAGGCATTTCCTTTACTTGGTCTAACAATAGAGAGGGTGGGGTGTGGGCTAGACTTGACCGGTTTTTGGTTTCTCCCATTATTTTGTCTTGGTTCTCTTCCTTGGTTCAGAGGGGTTTTCCTAGAACCATTTCCGATCACAATGCTATTTCGTTGGTTTCGGAGGAAGAGATATGGGGTCCGAGTCCTTTTAGGTTTCATAATAATTGGTTGGAAGACAAGGCTCTTATGGAGGAGGTTAAGAAGGGTTGGGTGGGAGTCAGAATTAGAGGTTCTAGTAGCTTTATTCTGCAGTCGAAATTGAGAGCTTCAAAAGCTAGGATTAAGGCTTGGTCAGTGGCTCACTCTAGGGACAAGTCTTCAACTAAGTCTTTAGAGGAAAGGTTGGCGAACATTGATGAGGCTGCTGCTAAAGAAGGTTGGTCTTCTTTGTTAAGGCAGGAGAGGATGAGAACGCTAGCAGATTTTTGGAAAGCTATTCGGTTGGAGGAACAGGTTTGGAAACAAAATTCGGTTGGAGGAACAGATTCTTGTGCTGGCTCTTCTCCTCATTCTTATTTGGATCAGATTTTTTCTTGGCAGTAGGTTTGTCCTCCTAAAGTAGAAATTTTTATGTGGCAGCTTCTGAAAGGGAGGTTGGCAGTGAAGGATGTCTTGGTTCGGTTTGGTTTGAGGGCGCAGATGGGGATGGAGTGTAAGCTGTGCAATCTTGGTTTTGAGTCTATCAATCATCTCTTTCTGCGGTGTGTCTGGTCTAGGAACTTGTGGAACAATGTTTTGGGGAGGTGGGATATTGTATGTCCCCTGAATTTGTCTTTGGAGGGCTGGTTTTTGGGTTGGTCTGGCCTGTGTCCCTTTTCTCGCAATGTCAGAGTGTGGAAAGCTTTGTTTTGCGCTGTGGTTTGGTCGATTTGGGAAGTGCGTAATCAGGTGGTTTTTAATGCTAAAGAGCCTTGTTTTGCTCTTCTTGTAGACACGGTTAGATTCAGAGGTGTTATGTGGTTCAAACATTTCGGAATTGGTATCCTAGAGTGATGTAGCGGAAGCTTACGAGAAAAACCTGCAAAACAACAATTAGAAACAACCTACTAATATCCTGTTGATCCGCGCACGGATGCCAGAATATCAGGCTACTGATAACATTCAACTTCGCGCACGAAGGATTGTTAAAAGGCTTCAATTACGAATAGTAACTGGAAATTGAGAAACATTCTCTGTATTTTTTATTAATCAAAAGCCGTCTTTCAAACCCTAATACAATCTACTTAAATAGAATTGCAAAACTTGACTAACAAGAAAACCCTAAACAAACGGGAAAGAATCCTAAATGGAAAAGATATCAAATCTCCTAAAATCAAAAGAATCCTAAAACATTAAAAACCTATCTAAAAAGGAAATTGAATTTGATTTAATAAATCAAATCATAAAATAATTAATATCAAATCATGAAGATAATTGGAAATAATAATTAAAGCAACAATTGTCTTGCCGCGCACGAAACGTAACGGCCAAATTCGGACATGCTGGAGCCCGTTATAGAAGATGGAGTCTTCATAACATTTGTAGGCATCGTCTTGGGCTTTCCGGAAACATATTATAATAGACGATCCGATCCCATATGCCCTCTGTAGAGGTCCACGAAGTTCAGCCCAGATCATCTCGTCCAGCCCACTGTTTCCAGCTCTCGTCCAGCTCAAGTCTTCGCGCAATAATCTAAATGGCCGAATTTGGGCCTGTTGTGATCTGTTCCAGAGGACGGAGTCTTCATAACATTTGTAGGGCTCGTCTTGGGCTTTCCGGAAACATATTATAATGTTGATTTTGAGTTCGTTTACTCTCTGAAAAGGCCCCCGAAATTTGCCCATTCTGACAGTTAAAACCATTCCGAGTTTTTGCTTCCTTCTTTTCACACCCTTCGTCTTTGAGTCGATTCCTCCGCTCCATGAAATCCAAACATTTGTTTGCCGTATCGTCTTTGACGGCTGCATCATTCTCTCCAGGTTGGAGAAAATTCGTCCTCGAATTTTGGAAAGGTAAGCTGAACACACCAACCTATATGGCGATTGAAAAACGTTGTTTCGTAACCAATTAGTTTCTTCGGTCTTGATTCCCAAATTTTCGTCAACTACCTGCTCATCCACATTAGTAATTGTTGCAAAGGCTGCACGTGGAGTGAAGCACACAGGTCTCTCCACCATGGTTGTCCCTTGTTCTTTTGCTGTGTCGCCTCTTCCTATTTCCGTTGTGTTGCCTCTTCCCAAAACCACCTCCTTGTCGAATTTTGGTGCGGAATAACACTTCTCTTCAACTATCTCTGGTTTGACATCATCAATAATGGTGATGACAGCAGGTTGGACCATTAACAATGGACCAACATCGCCTTCCACCCAATCTTTGTTGGCCATCTCCTCTCCATCAAGCTGCAGTTCGTCCCCTGTTTCAGCTTGGTCTTCTTCTTCAAACTGCTGCCTTTCTGCACAGAGACACTGCTGCATCAACAAAGCACCAGTGTCAATGTTCACAAGGTCCTCTTCCATGGTCTCTACTTCGTCAAACTGAGGTTCTTCACCAACTTCTACATCTTCTTCTTGGACTTCCTCCACTTCATCAAATATGGGTTCAGCTCCAATGTTTGCTTCTCCCTCCTCTTCCTCAAATTGCACCTCTTCTCCAATCTCTGCGTCTCCTTCTCCACTGTCATCCGTCTCATTGAAAAAGATTGGTTTTTTTCCCATCTTTCGGCACTCCGTTTGACGGTGTCCTACTTCTCCACAATTGAAACACCGCACCCCTCCTGCCACTGTTCTCAGCTGGAACTGATTGGTGGTCGGACGTGGAGCTCTTCCCCTATGTGTGACAGTTTTCTCCACTTGCAAGGCTCTTCGATGGGCTTCAGATACAGTACCTGGGTCAAAGAGTTTCACCACATCAACGATTTGTGAACGACGGCCACCGCAATAGCTTAATTTCTGAAAATTGAGGGGCAAAAATTGAGCGCGCAATTTCTGAGTCATCTTCTCCCAATCCGTGATTTTTGATTTTCCCATTCGAGTCCGTGAGAGCTTCAGTTGCTGCCACCATGCGGCTGCCCGTCCTCGAAGCCGAGTTGCCACCAAGGCTACCCTTGCATTCGTCGGCACCTTTTTAAACTCCAAGATCTCCTCCACATCTCTTAGCCAATCAAGGAATTCTTCAGGTGAAAGGTCTCCATGAAATTTCGAAATCTTTGTCTGCATACCCAACTTCCACCGCTGGCTATCTTCACACGCTCGAGCTCTTCGACGTGGCTGCGGAACCAAGTCTTCATTACTTCCTTCCTTGTCTCCATCCGAACTTGAGTCTAGGGGACGGAAGGTTTTTTGGTTGGCCATTAACATAGCAATTTGCTCAGTTAATCGCGAAACCTGTTGCCCCAATCGTGCCATGAGGTCACATTCGATGGCTTCTTCTACGGGAACCTGGTTTGGACGTCTTCTCGGCGGCATGATAATGTCCCGAACGAACACGGCTCTGATACCAACTGATGTAGCGGAAGCTTACGAGAAAAACCTGCAAAACAACAATTAGAAACAACCTACTAATATCCTGTTGATCCGCGCACGGATGCCAGAATATCAGGCTACTGATAACATTCAACTTCGCGCACGAAGGATTGTTAAAAGGTTTCAATTACGAATAGTAACTGGAAATTGAGAAACATTCTCTGTATTTTTTATTAATCAAAAGCCGTCTTTCAAACCCTAATACAATCTACTTAAATAGAATTGCAAAACTTGACTAACAAGAAAACCCTAAACAAACGGGAAAGAATCCTAAATGGAAAAGATATCAAATCTCCTAAAATCAAAAGAATCCTAAAACATTAAAAACCTATCTAAAAAGGAAATTGAATTTGATTTAATAAATCAAATCATAAAATAATTAATATCAAATCATGAAGATAATTGGAAATAATAATTAAAGCAACAATTGTCTTGCCGCGCACGAAACGTAACGGCCAAATTCGGACATGCTGGAGCCCGTTATAGAAGATGGAGTCTTCATAACATTTGTAGGCATCGTCTTGGGCTTTCCGGAAACATATTATAATAGACGATCCGATCCCATATGCCCTCTGTAGAGGTCCACGAAGTTCAGCCCAGATCATCTCGTCCAGCCCACTGTTTCCAGCTCTCGTCCAGCTCAAGTCTTCGCGCAATAATCTAAATGGCCGAATTTGAGCCTGTTGTGATCTGTTCCAGAGGACGGAGTCTTCATAACATTTGTAGGGCTCGTCTTGGGCTTTCCGGAAACATATTATAATGTTGATTTTGAGTTCGTTTACTCTCTGAAAAGGCCCCCGAAATTTGCCCATTCTGACAGTTAAAACCATTCCGAGTTTTTGCTTCCTTCTTTTCACACCCTTCGTCTTTGAGTCGATTCCTCCGCTCCATGAAATCCAAACATTTGTTTGCCGTATCGTCTTTGACGGCTGCATCATAGAGCCTATCACTCATCTTATGCTGGATTTAAAGGAGAGATGTGTGGAGCCGGTTTGTGTTAAGTCTTGCATCAATGTTAGGCGGACCCCTCCCGCTTCTGATTCGTTATTTTTCAATGTTGATGGGTCGGCTAAGGGTGCATCTTGTCTAGCCAGCATTGGCGGTGTGCTTAGGGACGCTAATAAGGTTGCTCTCTGCAGTTTTTCCCTTTTTATTGGTCCTCAAGACGCAATCACTGCAGAAATTTTGGCCATTCAGAGGGCTTGTGAGCTGTGTGTTTCCAAATCCGAGTTGCGCAGCAGAAATATCGTTTTCCTCAGTGATTCTAAGACCACAGTTTCGTGGATCAATTGTGCTAGTTTGGGTAGTTTAAAGCATGTCAATTATATTTATGATATCCGTGCTTGTTTACAGTTTCATGGCAATATTAGGATTGTTCATGTGCCCCGGACTTCTAATACGCTGGCTGACTTTCTTGCTAAGAATGGGTCTAGTATGTTGGGGGATTTTGTGGATTGGGGGGATCTTGGTTGAGTTTTTGCTGTTTGTTTTGTTTTTGGTGTTGTTTCTTTGGTGCTCTGTTTTTTAGTTGGGTGTTGGTTCGCCCTCTGTGTTGCCTTTTCTGGTTGCCTGGGTTTTGGGTGCACTGGCTGGTGCTTTGCTGTTTGTGCTTTCTCTTTTTAGCTTTGGTTCCTTTCCTGGTTGGCTGTTGTTTTGTTTCTTTTCCTTTAATAAAGCTTGCCGTTTCAAAAAAAAATAATTAGTGATTACAAATGATGGAGACATTTGGTTAAATAACATGATCTGCTTATGGCATCATGGATATAGTAAACAGAAAGAAAAAAATTTGATTGACTCCTAAATGTTATGTTCATTATTGTACTTGAACCTTATAATTGTCCAATAGTATCTGCTTCCTTTTTCTTCTGAGCCAGAAATGGAAATGGAGATGATGCAGCATTTGATCTTTGTCTGTCTTACTGTAATTCGGCAGGTTCATGCCCAGAATCAAACAGGCCGGTTTCAATATCTCAATTTTCATTATTATTCAGAAACTATATATTATGAATTCCTCTTTTACTTTCCTGGCTTTATATGTCTCTCTGACTCTCTCTCAGGCTTTATCAGCATAGATTGTGGAATACTGAGAGATTCTAGATACACCGATAGGATAACAGGTATATATTACGTTTCAGATGAAATGTTCATAGACACCGGTGTAAGCAATAACATTTCACCGGGATACAACAATGACAACATAGAACAATTCTTGAATGTGAGAAGCTTCCCCGAAGGAAAAAGAATTGCTACACTCTAAAACCTGAACCTGGCAGTACTAAATTCATTAAAAAGAAACTTAATTAATTCGTCTAATATATCTTAATTCCCTACAAATTTAGTAAACACGTGAAATCAGGAATTTAATTTCCTTTCCTAGGAAGAATTCCTGATTAGTAAACATGTCCTTTAATAAGACCAATTAATTATTATTTTTTTAAATGGTCAAACAACTTTAAAATAGCTAAAAACAACATAAAAAAAAAAAAAAAAAAATCGACTTTTTACTTAATTTCAAATCACTAAATTACCTTTAATATATTTCTTTGCAAGAATACCCTACAAAATAACACATTTCCAAGAATATCAAATGAAAATACATAATAATCAATAGTAAAAAATTGCAGATTGGATTATATTAACTTTCCGACTGAAATTTTATGATTTCAATATCTATCCACTCATTTAGTTTTAATATAATAGTTGAAAAATCAAATGAATTAAAAGTAGATTACAACCATTGGACTGAAAGCAACAAAAAAAAAAAAAAAATGGAATCTCATTTGTCACCCGTACTCCAAAATGTAAAATTTTACGTTTTACACCGGTGTCATTCAGGATCCAATACGAAAATTTCAGAACTGTCCTGACATGAAAATTTTCCTGGACTGTAGTCATAAATTTAAGTCAAAATGTAAAATTGATTTAGTCTAACCCATTTTCTAATTAATAAACTGAACTCAACGGATCAATCAATTCTCTCCCAATAGATCAACTGATCAAGTTGGAGATTAGATCAACTTCCTTTCTTTTTCTTGGCCAAGGTCCTTATTTAAACTATTCACACACTTGTTTGACAAAAAATATTGTAGTATGAGTTTTTGCAATTGCATCATTTTAATTGCAGATGATAGCAACATTCAGCTAAAAATAATATGATGATAATAAATTGCATGGCAATATAAATTGATAGCAAGAAGAAACAGAGTTCATGGTGCTGAAGATCATGTTGAGGCATTGGATATTTGCATTTCTTGGTTGTCTTGCTCTAAGTACAGTACTTCTGGTTCAATCACATCAGACAGGTTTCACTAACTCCAATTTTAAGTATCACTTCTAATTGTCATGCACAGGGTAATCTTTGTTTTACTGTCTTTTTATATCTCTCAGGTTTCATCAGCATTGATTGTGGAACACCAAAAGATTACGAATACACAGAAAGGACAACAGGCATAACTTACATTTTGGATGCAACCTTCACGGATACTGGTGTAGTCTATAATATAACAGTGACAACCTGGAACAACCATTCTGGACTGTCAGAAGCTTCCTGAAGGATCCAGAAATTGTTACTCCCTCAAGCCAGCTCGTGGCAACACTGAAAAGTTTTTGATTAGAGCAAGTTTCATGTATGGGAATTATGATGGCCAGAATCATCTACCGCGTTTTGGTCTCCTTCTTGTCTTCTTGAAGCTAATGAGTGGGATTCAGTACAATTTACAGATGCATCTACTGTTGTTTTCAAGGAAATCATCCATGTCCCGAAAAAAAACTATATAGATGTATGTCTTGTAAACACGGGCTCTGGAACACCTTTCATATCAGCATTAGAATTACGGCTGTTAGAAAATGACAGTTATCCAACAAATCCGGAATATCGTTACTCCTCTATTCACGATTGGATGTTGGTTCGATGATCAATGATAAGGCAAACTTCAGGTAAGTCATTCTATATTATTACGAAAGATCATCTTAACATTCGTCCTATGATCACAGAGTAGAACTTTAATTTATGTTTATTTAAACTGTATTATAGGTTGAAAGATGATGCTTGTGATCGCATATGGTCACCCTACAGACAATCCAACTGGCTGATTCTAAGTAGCTTGATCAACTTCAACACCCTTGGGTCCACTTACCAGCCACCTTCCACGGTCTTGCAGACGGGCGCCATGCCAGGGAATGATAGCGATTCGTTGGTTATTGTTTGGGTTCCAAATGATCCTACAGCAGAGTACTATTTTTACCTATACTTTGCAGAACTTGACCAGAGCCAACAAAATAAGGATGATAGAGGAGTAGACGTTTATTTGAATGGAGTGTTTCGGGGTGGACCTTTTAAGCCCCCTTACAACACCTCATTAACTGTACACACTGGAGAATCCGACCATGGACAAAGACTTGAATTCTCCTTCAACAAAAGTAAGAAATCACTACTACCACCCATTCTCAATGGCATAGAGCTACATCAACTAAAACCATTCCATCAGTTGCTCACGAACCAACAAGACAGTATGTTGTCTTATAACTAATAATTCTCTAGTCAAATTGGTTCCCAAAAAAAAAAAAAAAAAAACTTTCAAGACCGAGCTTACATAATGTTGTGGAATTGGTTTTCACAACATTATGTAACTAAGCGTTTAATTTTGTAACGCTGTGGAACCGGTTCCATAATATCATGTAACTTAGTTCTGAAATAAAATATTTAGTACCGACCTGGCCAGAGAAAGACCCGTCATATAATATCTGGAAATTTAATATTTTTTTTTAATGGGTTTCGATTCATTTTTCTATATGGATATAAAAATATTAGTTGATGCAATCATGAATATCAAGACAATGTATGGAGTGAAAAAAAATTGGCAAGGAGATCCATGTGCCCCTATAACATATTTGTGGCAAGGTCTTAATTGCAGCTCGGAAAATAATCTTCAAAGGATTATATCTCTGTAAGTTTAATTACATCCTTTAAACGAGAATTTTATCATACTTCTTAGAGCTTTATTTTTTGCAGTGTCAGTAAAATTATTGGGAAACTTGCAGGAACTTGTCGTCAAGTGGAATATCTAGAGAAATATCTCCTCGTATATCCGATCTCAGATCAGTACGATATCTGTAAGCATTCATTCGATCTGCCATGAATCTGAATTAAAGTTAATGTTTCATATCATTGATGAGAATCAATTGAATTCAATTGACAATTTTGGGTCCATTTCAGGGACTTATCAAACGATAGCTTGACTGGACCTGTGCCTGATTTTGTATTACAGCTACCATCCTTGACTGTGCTGTAAGTTATTTAGATTAGATTCATCTACATATTCAAGTTGTATTATCTAGGGATCAACCTTATTGCATAAAAAAAAAAAAAAAAAAAAAAGGAATAATAAAGCATTAAGATTGATCAACTTCAACAGAAGTTGCATTGTTGTAAAATCAATGGACCATATTTAATTCCTTTGCAGAAACTTGAGAGGAAACGATCTCATAGGTTCAGTTCCGGTTGGACTCATTGAGAAACAGAAGAAGGGTTTGCTGTCATTAAGGTACTTTGCTTTTAGTCTAAAGTTCTTGATTCAACAAAGCAGATTTATCATATCGAATCTTAACATTTTATCATCATCCGAATCTTAACATTTTATCATATCGATTCTAGCTTGTAAGGAAATCCAAATCTTTGTCTTTCGGGATCATGTACAGAGAAAAAAAACAAACTCCATGATTAAAGTTCATGTAGTATCATCAGTTGTTTCATTTTTTGTCCTCTTAATTGCAATACTGGGTACTTTATGGATCTTCAAAAGGAGAAAACAAGGTACAATACCCGCTACATATATAAATTGTCTAAAGTTTAGAACCTAAGTTAAATTTCATGTGCTACAAAAAAAAAGACTTATATTTGCCACTACTATTTTATGGAAGATATAAATCCGTGACAAATATTAAAAAATTCGAGTTTTTTTTTTTTTTTTAATGTTTAATTTTTAATTTTTTTTATTTATTTTTATTTTTACCGTAAATACAAGTATTTTGTCGTGGGGGATCCACAGCAAAAACGATTTTGCATCAGTTATAGCCCACGGTAAAACTTTTGCAACAATAGTATTTCCTTTTGTCACGGATTACAACAAATTTTCTTCGTAGAAAAATGTCATTTTTTTTTAGTGAATTGCAATCTTTTATTTAATAACTCTGGGCTCATAAATTTTTCCCAGCTGGAAATAAGGCTACCCAATCAAATGGAAGGAGTGGTTCGTTTGAGTTGAAAAATCAAGATTTTCATACTCCGATGTTGTGAGGATGACCAACAACTTCCAGACGATTATCGGAAAAGGAGGATTTGGAACAGTTTACTATGGATGCTTAGATGACACTCAAGTTGCTGTGAAGATGCTCTCTCCATCGTCGATTCAAGGCTATAAGGAGTTTCAAGCTGAGGTGTATATATATATGACCTTAACTTTGTATTGAAATTTCACAATTTTTTCGTTACCACTAAACTAAGATAATTATGGTTTTTCCTTTACAGGTTGAACTTCTAATGAGAGTTCATCATAAAAACTTGGCATCGCTTGTTGGATATTGTGATGATGGCACGAACATGGGACTAATTTATGAGTTCATGGCTAATGGAAATTTAGAGACGCATCTCTTAGGTTTTCCTTTTCAATTTCAATCTAATTTCAACAATTGTATAGAAGGCTTATTGTTTACATACTGTCAATGGATTTTAATATATTTTTTTCATTAATTGAAACCAATCCGTAAGAGGTTAATATATTTTTAAATGATGCAGACAAGAAAGTTGCAGACATCTTGAACTGGGAAAAGAGACTTCAGATTGCAACCGAGGCAGCACTAGGTTAGAAATTATATGATCCGCAATTTTCCTTTTCACTTTCCTCTTTTTTGTTTTATGATTGTAAGTGAACTAAAATATGCATCCAATTAATTTTAAATGTAGGATTGGAATATCTCCACAGTGGTTGTAAACCACCCATTGTTCACAGAGATGTTAAGTCCACAAACATCTTATTGAATGAAAAATTCCAGGCAAAATTAGCAGATTTTGGCCTTTCCAGAATTTTTCCAACAGAAAGTGGAACTCACATGTTGGCAAGTATTGCCGGCACCCCTGGACACCTCGATCCTGAGTAAGGACTCCTGTTTTTGTTATTCTGATCTACTTTTGATGCTATCAATCATCCTCATATAATTATACAACCATTACATTAAAGAACTAGCTATAGGTTCACCATGTGTTGTAAGTTTATATATACTAATTAAGTCATGCATTTCGGCCTTGCAGGTACTATATATCAAGCAGGTTGACTGAAAAAAGTGACGTGTATAGTTTTGGAGTGGTTCTTTTAGAGCTAATAACAAGTAAAACCGTGATTGAAAAATCACATGCGAGGACTCATATAAGTCAATGGGTGAGTTTTATGCTTGCAAAAGCAGATATTAAAAATGTTGTTGATCCAAGATTACATGGAGATTTCAACATCAACTCTGTCTGGAAAGTTGTAGAAATAGCTATGGCTTGTGTTTCTCCTAATTCAGCCAAAAGGCCAACCATGACTCAGGTAGTGATGGAGTTGAACGAGTGTTTAGCAATCGAGACGGGCTGCAGGGAGGTGGATGATGAGACCGACCTGAAAGATTCCGTCGAATTGGTCAATTTCAATATGCATTCTGAAATATCTCCCCTGGCAAGGCAGTACTTTTTTTAATATATGTATACCCTACTCCAGGTAGTGTGATTCTATATATGTGTGTCATATGTATAATAATAGTGTGTGGATTCTACATGTTTTTTCACTTCGGTATTGTGTAGATGAAAACAAAAATGTTTCTGCTTCATTTGATGTAATTTTTCTGAAAAGTGTATGATGGTGAACCTCAAAACATTGAAGATTTACTGTGATTTCCATTTTTTTTTTTTTTTTTTTTTTTTTGCTTATTAGCTAGCTGACAAAGAGAGAAATGAATGTGTGACATAAACCAATTTAGAATTTAATTGTAACTTTGGACAGAAAAAATTGATGAATTCTGTCAAATTTAGACCACTTCAAATGTTGAAAAAATAAAATCATGAAACTGGAAATTAAACTGTGGGCAGAACATGTGTTAACTTTGAAATTTTTCATGAGTCAACGGTTCATACACTAGCTATACAATATATGGTCCTTAGGTCGAGTCTTCCTTTACAAAAACAGAAAATCTGGTGAGGTTGTCCACAGTCACCTTTGACGCTCAAGTCAGTAAGAGCTCGACTAACCTCATTCGGCTTTATAATAAAAAGAACAGTGAAATATATATGAAAGATAAAAATTAGTGAAAATGGTTAAGGAAAATAATGAAAAGCTGTGTAAGAGCTAGGTCAAAACCTGTAAAAATCCCCCCTGCTTGGAGTAGAAGTAGGTTGAATATGTACTGCTTCAAGTTGAATATATACCAACATGACCTGAGTGTATAAAATGGATATGCTTTCTTCGTCATCTCTCTCGGTCTCTCTCTGTGATCTTGAAAACGCACTGTTTTTAGCTCTATATCAACACAATGTGACATTGTCAATGTCTTTAGTCTAGGCCTTGGCCCATGTGGATTCATACGATTTGGGCCTTGGCCCATGTGGATTGCTAGACAATTTAAGTTGTATCATAAATCATTACACCAGCAAGAAGACTTTAAGAAAGGAGAAAATCTTCATCAGTGGCATATAAGCACGTGTCAGCTTTCTATTTACTTTTCACACTCTTTCATCATTATTTTATTTATTTCTCTTTCATCCTATTTCTTTTTTATTCTTATTTTACCTTACACATAATTATGTGTTGACATATCAGTGGTTGGGTGCACCACTTAACTCGTGCACCTAGTTCACTAAAGATTTTCTGAAAAGGAAGACTTTAACATGATCTTTCTTTTTTTTTTTTTCTTTTTTTTTCTTTTTCTCTTTTTCTTGTCATAAATCATTTCGGACAATTAATAATACATAATGGATCCATACGGAAAAAACGTTCAGGGTTCTTATATCATTTATTACTTTCGTTTCTGATAGGCTAATAGGTCCTTGTCTAACATTTTATCAATCTCAATCACTTTAGCATATCATTTTGTAGTTAGTGAATATAGTGACATATAAACAACTCAGGATAGGAATACTTAAAACTTTTTGTGTGTGAAGGAAATCTAATTTCATCAACTGATCAACCTATTTTCATGTTTGGTAATTCTTTGTACATAGAATCATTTCTGTATTATGGAAATAATTTTTGAAGCTAGCTTGAATCGTGTAACCTTAGATGTTATTTTTACACCTAATTAAACCTAAAACAGTGGTGAAGAGAAACTGCACAAAACGTTAGAAGATTGTTGTTCAATGCATAATTATAGTGAAAATGATGGATTCATAATATTAGAAAAAAATTCTGTCCCAAAATTTGAAAAAGTCTTGAAATTAATTACTTTCGTTCATGATAGGCTAAGGTACCTGCAGTCTATCACTTTCTCAATTTTTGTCAAGTCATGAATATCAGTCTTTACACAAATAAAGTTGCTAATTAATTTCTTTGGCTTCTGATAGGCTATAAGATCTTGTATCTGTTACAGGTTCTTAATTATTGTACAACTAAAACTCCAAGTTGAATTTTCCACGGGATAGAAATCTTTTAAAAAAAAAAAAAAAATTGAGAAAGTCTTAGACAGGTACCGTAGCCTATCACAAGCAAAAGTAATTAATTGCAAATTTGCAAGACTTCTTCAAATTTCCGGTTTGGAACTTTTTTCTTAACAAAACTCGAATGAAACAAAAATATAAATATTTAGTGGCAGAGTAGTGTTAAATTTTCATAATAGCTTGTATATTTGAAAATAGCTTGTATATTTTTATATGTTTATGAGAACCGGCATATACGTTGAAAACAAATAAGAGCAGGCGAGATGAGGTTGGTCCAGTGGTAAAACCCTTACACCTACACCATGAGACGAGGTTGCGGTTTCGAGTCCTCACTCCCCAAAAAACCCCAAATTAATGTAGTACTTAAAAAATAATAATAAATAAATAAGAGCATCTCTAATGAAAATATGCATTTTGAGAAAATTGAGTGCCGAAAAACCCTCTCCAATGCAATTATCTAACTTCAACATGGAGATGATGTGGCAAAAAAGAGAGTAAAAAAGTTAGAGAATATGGAGTTCAGTTTCTAGCTAATTCTAGAATCTGAAGAAGTCTTGAAATTAATTACTTTCTTTCGTGATAGGCTAAGGTACCTGCAGTCTAACACTTTCTCAATTTTTGTCAAGTCATGAATCGTCTTTCCACAAATAAAGTTGCTAATTAATTTCTTTGGCTTCTGATAGGCTATAAAGTTACAAGTTCTCAATTATTGTACAACTATAACTCCAAGTTGAATTTTCCACGGGATAGAAATCTGAAAAAAAAAAAATAATAAATAAATAAATTAATTGTGAAAGTGTTAGACAGGTACCATAGCCTATCACAAGCGAAAGTAATTAATTGAAAGACTTCTTCAAATTTCTGGTTTGGAATTTTTTTCTTAACAAAACTCGAATGGAACAAAAATATAAATATTTAGTGGCAAAGGTAGTGTTAAATTTTCTTAATCGTAAAATAAATAAACGGTTTTATGTTGATGAAACTAGTTAAGGACCACTGCGGGCTCAAGCCAAAAAAAATCTCTGTTTTTTTTTTTTTTTTTTTTAATTATTAGACTTAAAATTTATAATGAGAATATAATTTTAATTTAAGATCTAGTAGTTCAAATATGAAATAACATATATATATATATATATATATATATATATATATATATATACACCCTATATATTTTCTTCCCTAAGTGATCCCTTAGGTCGAGTCTTCCTTTACAAAAACAGAAAATCTTGTTAGGGTGAACCCGGTGATATTGTCGGCAGTCACCTTTGACGCTCAAGTCAGTAAGATCTCGATTAACCTCATTCGGCTTTATAAAAGAACAATGAAATATATATGAAAGATAAAAATTAGTGAAAATGGTAGGTCAAAACCTGTAAAAATCCCCCCTGCTTGGTGAAGAAGAATGTTGAATATGTACTACTTCAAGTTGAATATATACTAACATGACCTGAGTGTATAAATGATTGAACTAACTTTCGACTAACCTCATTCGGTTTTATAAAAGAACAATGAAATATATATATATATATATATATATATATATATATATTATGAAAGATAAAAATTAGTGAAAATTGTTAAGGAAAATAATGAAAAGCTGTGTAAAAGCTAGGTCAAAACCTGTAAAAATCCCCCTGCTTGGTGTAGAAAATGGTTGAATATGTACTACTTCAGGTTGAATATATACTAACACGACCCGAGTGCATAAAATTGATCAGCTCTATATCAACACAATGTCTCTAGTACAGGCCTTGGCCTATGTGGACTACCAGAATAAATGTGATAAGCACACCAATATTTATAAGTATATTTATATCTAAAATTTAAAATTAAATTATTATTATGAGCATTCATCTTAATACCAATAGTACCCTTATTTAAATGAACATATTCATTTTAATACAATTTATTTATAAACCCTCTTAAGTTATTAACACACTCAATTTCACAAATGATAATAATCAAGTTTTTGATATCTATTACAACAGATTTCACATCCTCATACTACTGTTGATCTCTTGGATGCACAACGATATGTACTGTTATCTTTAAAAAAAAAATTACTTCTCACTTTTTGTTTATCAATAGAGTTTATAACAATAATAATAATAATAATAATAATAATAATAATAAGTACATCTGTATGATCAGAGTCCTCTGAAAATTCTTTTTCCGTTACTTTATTTATGATAATGAGAGATTTTGATACTTAAAATAGAATTAGGGTTTAGTTTATTTATTTATTTATTATTATTATTTATTATTATTATTTTTTATGATATGGGTGTAATTAATGGGTGTACATAGCATTTGGTTTATTTTTAATTAAATTAATTTGTCTTTATCTGTAAATTTCTTTTGGGATATTTTTGTAATTGAATTTTTTTATTAAAATATGGGTATGATTATCATATTTATGGGTGTCAATATCGACACTTTTTTTTCTTTCTTTTTTTTAGTCATAAATCATTTCAGATAATTAATGATCATAAGATGCGAGAATCTCGCATAATTTTTTATTTGATAAAATGTGTAGATCACTTTATAATGTTACAAAGTATAAGTTTTGTAATGTAGTTAGACATTTACATAGTGGATCCCATACGAAAAAACATACAGGATTCTCATATGATTTAAAAATTGTGAAACTTGAACCGGTATGTATGCACATCAAGATTAAGGACCGATTTTTCTGGGTGCTTTTGCACTGTATCTGCTTTGCTTGTTCTCTAGGAGTTTGGTCTCTCTGATGTTGTTTTTCTTTGCTTCCGGTCCCCAGTTGCGGTGTTGCCAGCTTGTTTGTCTCTGTTTTGTTTGTCAACATGTGTCTACATTTATTATTATTATTATTTTCAATTTCTTTCATAAATGTAGACACTTGTCCCAATTTGGTTAGTGAAACACAAATTGGGACACCATTTTTGGACAGCTGATATGAGTCCTTATATGTCATGTTCAATAGATAAACAATGAAACATCAAACATATATGGTTTTTATGTTAAATGATATAATTTTAGTGGTGATAACTACTCAAACTCAAAAAATTATAGAACTTGAAAAATTATCAAATTAAATGAGTATTATTTACTATCAAATCGCATTGGACGCCAGTATACATAAATTTGATTAATTATTCATATACATAACATAATATTATCGAGGTGGTCGGCTTCATATATGAGTTTAATTAATTATCAATATTATGGAGTGATTGGGGTTGAGTCTTGCTTGTCTTCTGCCCTCTTCTCTTCCTCCCTTTCTGCTGTCTCTGTTTTGTTTGTTTTCTGGGCTTGTTGGGGCGTTTTGCTGTTGTTTTTTTTTCTGTGTGTTTGGTTGTTGATGTAGCGGAAGCTCTGTCGAGAAAAACCTACACAAAACAATTAGAAACATCCTACTAATATCCTGTTGATCCGCGCATGGATACCAGAATATCAGGCTACTGATAACATTCAACTTCGTGCACGAAGGATTGTTAAAAGGCTTCAATTACGAATAGTAACTGGAAATTGAGACACAATTCTTTGGTATTTTTTTATTAATCAAAAGCTGTCTTTCAAACCCTAATACAATCTACTTAAATAGAATTGCAAAACTTGACTGACAAGAAAATCCTAAACAAACGGAAAAGAATCCTAAATGGAAAAGATATCAAATCTCCTAAAATCAAAAGAATTCTAAAACATTAAAAACCTTTCTAAAAGGAAATAATTAATAACCTAATTACATATAAACTAAAAGGAAATAAAATAAACGTATCAAATCATGACGATAATTGGAAATAATAATTAAAGCAACAATTGTCTTGCCGCGCACGAAACTTAACAGCCAAATTCGGACATGCTGGAGCCCGTTATAGAAGATAGAGTCTTCATAACATTTGTAGGGCTCGTCTTGAGCTTTCCGGAAACATATTATAATAGACGATCCGATCCCATATGCCCTCTGTAGAGATCCACGAAGTTCAGCCCGGATCATCTCGTCCAGCCCACTGTGTCCAGCTCTCGTCCAGCTCAAGTCTTCGCGCAATAATCTAAATGGCCGAATTTGGGCCTGTTGTGATCTGTTACGGAGGACAGAGTCTTCATAACATTTGTAGAGCTCGTCTTGGGCTTTCCGGAAACATATTATAATGTTGATTTGAAGTTCGTTTTCCCTCTGAAAAGGCCCCCGAAATTTGCCCATTCTGACAGTTAAATCCATTCCGAGTTTTTGCTTCCTTCTTTTCGCACCCTTCGTCTTTGAGTCGATTCCTCCGCTCCATGAAATCCAAACCTTTGTTTGCCGTATCGTCTTTGACGGCTGCATCAGTTGTGGTGCTGCCCTTTTGTGGCCTTGTTTTCTCCTTTGTTCTTTTTATATAAAGATTGCTGTTCAAAAAAAAAAAAAAAAATTATCAATATATATGGGTGCCTTTTTTGCTTTGTGGTGGTCTGCTGTTTCTTGTTTTCAGCAGGTTTTTGTGTGGGCTCTTTTGTTGCTTTTGTTCAGTCGTTTTTATTTGTTTTCCTGGCCGTTTTGGCTCTTTGAATAAAATTTATACCGTTTTAAAAAAATATATAAAAAAAAAAAGCCTGCCATGATATAAAAGTTGGACACTTTAGAATACAGATTTGTGTTATAGAAAGCTGTATCCTGTAAGCCATATTTGCAATTCCTCAAGCAGTACTTCTCAGCTGATCATTGGCAATTAAAACCAACTCAGAATTGGTAAGAACCTTGGAAAAAATAGAATACCAATTCTGTCATTTTGGACCATTTCAAAGGCTGAAAAATCTGAGGCAAGAGAAGATATGTTTCAAAAAATCTTATCGGTTCAAGTTCACCTTAAATAATAGTATAACTCAATTGATATAGCTCTACATTGATGTCTGAGCGGCCTAAATGATTGTAAAATGAGCATGGAGAGATTCGAACCACTCACCACTAGACATGGCACTGGTTCAGTTTGAACCAGCGAACCGGAACCGAACTGTGAACCGGAAACAAGACGGTTCCGGTTCCGGTTCCAATAAATAAGGAACCAACTGTTCTGGTTCCAGTTAGAATCGACAGTTCCAACATATATATATATATATATATATATATATATATATTTTATATATTTTTTAAAAAAATGGCTTGAACGGTTCAATTTTAAATTTTTTGTGGTAAAAATTAAGTGCAAGGTCAATTTTACATTTTTTAGTTTTATTTTAATTTAATTTTTTAATTTGTCACTTTTATTTTCAGGTGACACAATAAAATGCATTTACAATTTTACGTGTCTAATTTTTTTTATTAAATAAGATTAAATATAAGAAAAAAAATTGCCGGAACCGGAATCGAAACCAGCGTCATGTCTACTCACCACCAACGTGGGAGAGAGGTGCACTAACACCCGTGCTAAGAAATGATATGCATCGTCAGTTGTTACAATCTTAAATCTGACCATTTAATCATCAACAGTTGATTTTAGCAACTTGCAACATTAGCACTTTCTTGGAATTAGAAATTTTTTTGGAAGTAGATAAATTAATGTTTAAGGAAATAAATTAGAAAATTTTTGAAATTACAGTTGAAATGGAAAATTACTGATACGAATTATGAGATTCCATTTTAAAATTGTAATTGTAATTATAACTGTAAATATACAAGTCAAAAATAAATTTGGGCCCTCAGTTTTGCTGCTACCAGCCAAACTAGTCAAGTCTATTTGTTTGTTTTCAAGAGAGCTCAAAAGCTGAATAGCATTCATAGATGGACATTGATCGATATTTACACTCCTGAAAAATTGTAATATAGCCACAAAAAAGACTTTGAAATTATATTGTAGGTAAAACGGACCTTAATTATAGGTCATGTGATGTAACTTGTGGAATGGTGTACTTTTAGCATTTTGAGAGTAAAAGTCTTGATCCATGTGACATTAAAACAAACTACTGTTCTCTGAACTCTCTGCCTAGTTGCAATGAATTCTAACATTCTAGATTCTGCATTTTACACCGGTGCCAATTGAGATCCCACACCAAAAATTTCAAGACCGTCCAGTCGAGAGAATTTTCCAGGATGTTGAAGTTGTAAATTTAAGTCGTAAAATTGAAATAGTCTAACCAATTGTCTAATAAACTGATCTCAACAGATCAATCAAGTCTCTCCCAATAGTTTAACTGATCAAGTGGAGATCAGATCATCTTCTTTTCTTTTTCTGGGCCACACACTTGTTTGACAAAACAAATTATAGTTGGACTTTTGCAAGTGTATCGTTATAATCACACATGCATGATAGCAACATTAAGTTAAGAAAAATATGATGATAAAAAATTGCATTGCAATATAAATTCAACCACCGCAACTGTTAATTTCTTCAAAATCCTGAGCAAGAAGATACTGAAAATGGTGCTGAAGATCATGTCGAGGCATTGGTTACTTTCATTTCTTGTTGGTCTTGCTCTAAGTACAGTACTTCTGGTTCATGCACAGAATCAAACAGGTTTCACTAACTCCATTTTTAAGTATTGCACAAAATATATACTGAAATTTTATTTGATTCACTTTCTTTTTTATACCTCTCAGGTTTCATCAGCATAGATTGTGGAACACCTAAAGATTTCGCATACACTGAGAGGACAACAGGCATAAATTACATTTCGGATGCAAACTTTACCGACACTGGTGTAGGCTATAATATATCATCTGAATACAACAGTGACAACTTGGAACAACCATTCTTGAATGTCAGAAGCTTCCCTGAAGGATCCAGAAGTTGTTACACCCTCAATCCAGTTCGTGTCAACACCGTCAAGTTTTGATTAGAGCAAGTTTCATGTATGGGAATTATGATGGCCAGAATAAACTACCGCGTTTTGATCTCCTCCTTGAAGCTGATGAGTGGGATACTGTGCAATTTAAAGACGCATCCACTATTGTTTACAAGGAAATCATTCATGTCCCCAAGAAAAACTACATAGATGTCTGTCTTGTAAACACGGGCTTTGGAACACCTTTCATATCAGCATTAGAATTAAGGCCCTTAAGAAATGGCAGTTATCCAACAGATCCAGGAATATCATTACTCCTCTTTTCGCGGTTGGATATCGGTTCGATGGTCAATGATAAGGAAAACTTCAGGTTAGTTATTTATATTATTATGAAAAATCATCTTAACATTCGTCCTACAATTACAGAGTATAACTTTTATGTTTATCCAAAATGTATTATATGTAGGTTGAAAGATGATGCTTATGATCGCATATGGTCACCTTACACAAAATCCAACTGGGTGACTATAAGTAGCCCATTCAGTGTCCACAATTCTCGGTCTTATTACCTGCCACCATCTACAGTCATGCAGACATCCGCCATGCCAGAAAATGGTAGCAATTCACTGGTTATTGATTGGGAACCTAGTGATCCCACATCTGAGTACTTTGCCTACTTGTACTTTGCGGAGCTTGACCAGAGCCAAGCAGATAATGAAACCAGAGAAGAGGAAGTTTTCTTCAATGGAGAGTACTGGGATGGACCCTACACTCCTTCTTACTTGTCCCCGCATACTGTATACAGCTTATATCCCTTGAGTGGACAAAGACTTGAATTCTCCTTCAACAAAACGAAGAAATCACTATTACCGCCCCTTGTCAATGCGCTTGAGTTGTATCAACTAAAAAAGTTCCAGCAGTTGCTAACGAACCAAAAAGATGGTATGTTTTTCTAGGCAATGACATACTTTTTGTAGAAAAATTCTCCGGTTCAGATGTCATATTTTTTTTTTCTTTATTTATTTATTTATTTTCTATAGATTTTGATTCTTTCTTTTAAAATGAATACAAAAATATAAGTTGATGCAATCATGAATATTAAGACGAAGTATGGAGTGAAAAACAATTGGCAAGGAGATCCATGTGCCCCTATAAAATATTTGTGGCAAGGTGTTAATTGCAGCGACTTTGAATCTAATCCTCCAAGGATCATATCTCTGTAAGTCTAATAACAGCCTTTAATTTAAACTAAGCATGCTATACTTCTTGGAGCTTGAAATTTTGTACTGTTACTAAAATTATTGGGCCATTTGTAGGAACTTGTCGTCAAGTGGAATATCAGGCAACATATCTCCTTTTATATCCAATCTCAGTTCAATACAATATCTGTAAGATTAAATCTGCCATGAATCTCAATTAAAGTTAATGTTTCGTATCATTGATGAGAGCTAATTCAATTCAATTGACAATTTTGGGCCCATTTCAGGGACTTATCGAACAATAGCTTGACCGGACCTGTGCCTGATTTTCTATTACAGCTACCATTCTTGACCATGCTGTAAGTTATTTAAGACTGAGATTGATGAAGTTTGTATTTTCAAGAGATCAATCTTATTGCATAAAAAAATAACGCGTTAAAATTGATCAACTTCAACAGAAATCAATAACAGAATAAGTTGCTTTGTTGTAAAATCAATGGATCATATTAATCCATTTGCAGAAACTTGAGCGGAAACGATCTTAAGGGTTCGGTTCCGGTTGGACTCATTGAAAAACAGAAGAGTGGTCTCCTGTCATTAAGGTTTGCTTTCAGTCTTTTAAGTTCTTGATAAATACCCTTCTTGACAAGTCTTCTAAGGTCTATAATGAATGGTATCCTTATCTCTCTTATTTATAGCGTGGATGGAAATCCAGATCTTTGTCTTTCAACATCATGCACAAAAAAGAAAACCATTGTTGTTCCAGTTCTAGCATCATTTCTCGCAGTTTCAGTCCTCATAGCTGCAGCATTATCTATTCTGTGGATCCTCAAAGCAAGAATCCAAGGTACGTGAAGACTTTGCAGCACAAAAAAAGTTATAAAAATGTATTCTATGAATCATGCTTGTGAGACTCATCAATGTATTTTCCAGGAATCACTTGGAACAAAAATAATAGATCACTGGAGCTGAAAAATAGAAGGTTCTCTTACTCTGATGTTGTAAGAATTACTAACAACTTTGAGAGGATTGTTGGACAAGGTGGTTTTGGAACAGTTTATCATGGAAACTTAGATGATCACACGCAAGTTGCTGTGAAGATGCTTTCACTATCATCAATTCAAGGCCATAAGCAGTTTCAAACAGAGGTATCTATATATTTACACGTTCATAACTTGTACAGAATCTTTTCAACTTTGTTATAAAATGTAAGACTGACATGGGGATTTATTTACAGGTTGAACTTCTTTTGAGAGTTCATCATAAGAACCTGACCAGCCTTGTTGGGTATTGTGACAATGGCACGAACATGGGACTAATCTATGAGTTCATGTCTAATGGAAACTTAGAATCGCATCTCCTAGGTTTGTCCATTAATTTGTTTGTTGTTTTCTTGTTAATTATGCATGTATAAGTCTATGCTGCTTTTTATATTTTGGCAATCTACATTCAATGAATAGAACAAAGTTTTTTCAATAATTAATAAAAAAAATTGATAGCTTTTTCACATTTGTTTTTTTATAGATGAAGGAAGCAGTACTGCAGATATCTTAAGTTGGGGAGGGAGGCTTCGAATAGCAACAGAGACAGCTCAAGGTCCGGAGATATTTGTATGATTTTCAGTTTAATGGCCACGTCGACTCTTATATTTATGTAGATGGTTGATAAATTGAATTTGAAATATAGGATTGGAGTACCTCCATAGTGGCTGTAAGCCACCCATAGTCCACAGAGATGTGAAACCTACAAACATCTTATTAAATGAAAAATTCCAGGCAAAGATGGCTGATTTTGGCCTTTCGCGAATTTTTCCAGTTGAAAGTGAAACTCATGTGTCAACGATCGTTGCAGGCACTCCTGGATACCTCGACCCTGAGTAAGCTGTATATGGGATGAAAGTAACTTAATTAATTTGATTTATTTGAAGTTAATATAGACCGAGTCATGCGTTAATGGCCTTGCAGGTACTATAAATCAAACAGATTGACGGAAAAAAGTGATGTATATAGTTTTGGAGTGGTTCTCTTACAGATAATCACAAGTAAACCAGCTATTGAAAAATCCGAAGCCAGGACTCATATAATTGAATGGGTGAGTTTCATGCTTGAAAAAGGAGATATTAAAAATGTTGTTGATCCAAGATTACAAGGAGATTTCGACACTAACTCTGTCTGGAGAGCTGTAGAAGTAGCTATGGCTTGTGTTTCTCAAACTTCAGCCAAAAGACCGACAATGAATCAGGTAGTGATCGATTTAAATGAGTCCTTGGAAATTGAGATAGCTCGTACAAATGTCGGCCGTGAGACTGAATCAAGATCGATTAGTTTGAATCTGCATTCCGTACTACTTCCCGATGCTAGGTAGTGCTTTCTAAATGTATCTTGTGTGTGTCTTCTTTGTATGATAATCGTCGTAACGACAGATCACAACCATATTATTAATAGCTCGTGGAAATTAAGAACAGGACTTTGTTCTAGTGTCTGAAAATAATATTTTAAAGCTTTTGTATATTCTGCCATATCTTGGCAATGGAACTTATTTTGTACACCTGTTCTTGAGTGATTCTGTTCTAGCAATATCTATCACTCACTATAATATCTTAAAATTTATGAGAAGAATGCTGGAGAAAAACAGGGCTGTTAACCACCGTTATTATGCTCTGTTATTTGCTACGCATTCTTATACTTATCACGTGAAAGGGCTACTAGGGTCTAGGGGTGGGTTTATTTGGGTTCAATTTTGGATCTGACCAAACCAAACTAATATTATAATCAGATTGTGTGTTCGAGTTTTGTCCCCTCTTCAATTCCCATCTCTTGAGAAGATATGAAATGTTAAGACTGTATTAAACAAATTTTCTGCCCAGAGTTTTCCACTTCCATAAATTTGTATTTTTCAACATTTGAAGTGGTCTAAATTTGACAGATAATTTATTCATTCTTTTTTCTCTCCAAACCAAAGTTACAATTAAATTCTATATCGGTGTGATTGTATTGTTCAGTATTTGCTTTTTTCATTGCAAAATATCACTTACAGCATTCAAGCGCACATCTCTGATTAATTTTGATGTTATGTCATGCATTATCATTTCTCTCTTTGCCAGCTATTCACTAAAAAAAAAAAAACACATAACAATAAATTCTAATTAAAAAAGGAGAAAATCTTCACCGAGCCATTGATATGTTGACATATAAGCACGTGTCAGCTTTCTATTTATTTTATTTATTTTTCTTTCATCCCATTTCTTTTTTATTCTTATTTTACCTTACACATAGTACTTATGTGTCGACATATCAGTGGCCGGGTGCACCACTCAGCTTGTACACCTGGTTCACTGAAGATTTTCTAAAAAGGAAGACTTTAACATGATCTCTCTCTCTTTTTTTTTTTTTTTTTTTTTGTCATAAATCATTTCGGACAATTAATAATACATAATGGATCCATACGGAAAAAACGTTCAGGGTTCTTATATGATTTAAAAATTGTGAAACTTGAACCAGTATATATGCAAATGCACATCAAGATTAAGGACCGATTTCAATAGTTGAGGCCAAATTAAGAACTTTGATTGAAACACCCACTGTCGAGTCTTACCACGTCTTCCAATAGATAAGCTAATAGGTCCTTGTCTAACACTTTATTACTTTCGTTTCTGATAGGCTAATAGGTCCTTGTCTAACATTTTATCAATCTCAATCACTTTCGAGTACAGCATATTATTTAATTGGATTTTAGAATGTTGTAGTTAGTGAATATATATAGTGACATATAAACAACTCAGGACAGGAATACTTAAAACTTTTTTTTGTGTGAAGGAAACTTTTTTTGGTAATTCTTTGTACATAGAATCATTTATGTATTATGGAACTAACTTTTGAAGCTTGAATCGTGTGACCTTAAATGTTATTTTACACCTAATTAAACCTAAAACAGTGGTGAAGAGAAACTGCGCAAAATAAAATTAGGGTTTAAATGTTGGTGTCATTGGTGGGGAAAGTATTTTGATTTATTTAATTTTAATCAAGTTATTTATTCTTTTAATCATTTTATTTAAGGTTATTTTATTAATAATTTATTTTAATAAAATATAAATATATAAATCATATCTTTGGATGACAGTAGTTACCCTTAAATAAATATCTCTTGATTAAATTGATAAGAATAGTCAATGAGATAGAAGATTAAATGAAATATATATTAAAAAAATATACAAGTTAGCTAGAAAGAAGAATAATTTAGGCCAAAATGTTATCTTAATATAATTCTAATCTCTTCCGTCTGAATTTAAACAAAATATCTTATAATTAGTGTGTATACATATATACACATTAAATATAATTATTCGTTTCAAAAAACAAAAGAAAAAATTGATTTTTTAAAAAAATCTAAAATAAATTAATGTCATCCCCTTATTTACCAAAATGCCATTAATTGGATGGAACTGGATAGAATTAGATGGAATTGGATGGAATGACCATTAGTGTCACAAAGTTCGCCAAAAATTGCCATTTTAGAACAACTTTCCAATCCAGTTGCTATTTTGATAGTGTCATCAATTCGATGGCCACCGGGCTAATTATCCCTTTTTTTTAACAGCGGGATTTATTGAGCAGGAAACAGAAGAAACACCCAGGCCAGCAAAACCACAACGCACAGCAAGCCAAGCCAAGCCACGCCAACAAGGCGAAAAGGAAAACAAGAAAAAAGCAAAACAAGGCGCCCCAACAAAACTAACCCAAACAGAAGAGAAGCACAAAAAGAACCGTGAAAACAAAGAGCATAGCAGGAAAACAGGGGACACAGCCCCAAAACCAGAAACAAACGGGAAACATAATGATAAATTTCGAATCACAAGTCGCCCCAAACAATCTTGTCTCCACTGTTAGACGAACCCATTTTGGTCAACTTATTTGAGAACGAGTTGGACGACCTCTGATAAAAATGGTTAGATTATTCTTACTAATAATTTAAAAACAAAATTCCAACTTAACAAGCATACAACTAAATTTCAACCAAAACAATACGGAAATTGATTAAACAATATCGTTACTTTATAAATTTAAAATTAATAAATTTAAAATTAGATTAACTAATAATTGGATTTCTCCTAAAATCTCTTAAACTAAAAATTATGGTAACTCTAAAATTTCAAAATAAAATAAAATATTTAATCCAGAATATTCACCCGAACATACCTAATAATTGTTGGTGTTGATAAATATATTGAGTCAAATTTGAGCAAATTTGGAGAACGTGGGGGAGAAATTTTTATAAAAATAAGCCCACCCTAGCCCCTTCTATGATCCCTCCTCTCTGTATATTACCAAATAATCTACTAATTAAAAAGTTTTATTTTTAATTTAATACAAAACAATATATGGCCTTTTGTCAAAAGATCTACTCTAGAAGATTTATTAGAAAAGTTATTCCAAACACACCCTTAATCATTTATAGTTTTGTGTGAAAATATCTCCTTCAATTCATATTACACATACAAAAAGACATCAAGAAGATCACGTACGCGTTTTTAGTCATAAATCATTTCATATAATTAATAATTGGAAATCTTACATGTTTTTTTTACAGAAACGATTTTGTAACGTTACTTATTCCACTATATAGCGTTACCGAGTGACATGAAACATGGATACTTTTCGGAAAGTGTGCATGTTACTCCGTATCATCACAGACCATACCAGAGAATCGTTTAGGAGACCTTTCTTAGTACTTTTGGACTGAATATTCTTTTATTTCTCTGGATTTATACTTTGATCTCCACCATATACTTTACTTTCCGCGACAGTCAGTCAAGTGTCTAGGACCACAAACAGTAAAGTGTCTATTCTTGTTTTCAAGGCTGATCGAGTTAAATCATATTCATATTGGGACATATATGCAATGGTCTTATTAACTTATTAGTGGACTCATATCATGGTACCGTGTGGAATAGAGTACCTTAAAACACATTTTCATACAAGTTTTTTCCTTTTCAAGAGATAAGGTTGGCAATCAACTTGGGCTTCTGATTGGCTAAAGTCCTTGTCTAACTTATTCTCACATCTCAATTATTTTACAAATACAATGGAAAGTTTAATTTTCCACACAACAGACACATTTGAGCGATAAAACAATACCCTCTCTTGAGGGTCTAATATATAACTCCAAGTTGAATTTTCCACGAGATAGAAATCAGAAAAAAAAAAAAAAATGCGAATGAATTCATACGAGTTGAATTTTCCATAAGGTACCTGCAGTCTAACACTTTCTCAATTTTTGTCAATAGCCTATCACAAGCGAAAGAAACGTACTTGTCTAACACCTTTCACAAACGATTGCCACCTTTCTTTATTACTGATTATGCTAAAAATCTCATCTCAATTTAGACCATCTACAATGCATATGCCAATACTAATGCCAAATTTGGTACCAAAAAGAGTAAAATGTTATATTTGTCACATCAATTTAGCATTGTGTTTCAATACACAATTATATTTAAAATGCTATTTTTATTATTTTATTAATTAAAATTATAAAAGTAAACACTTACCATTAATGCATTCATTATTTCTTTTAATGCTCCAATGCAAAGTTCTATTAATGCATTCATTATTTCATTTTAAAAATATATATAATGGTATTTTTTTTTTAATTAAAAAAGGAGTATGCCAAATTTGGCACACAGTATAGCATATGCCAAATTTGGCACAGCATTTGGCACAATAATTTGGAACAACATTTGAGATGCTCTTACAGGGTACCAATTATTTGGATATTTAGATCTTTTGGGGCTTAGGCTTGCGCGGAATTGGGCCTGGGCTGGGCTTGATTCAATTTTGTGTTTGGGCTTGAATTATGGACTTGGGTGAATTTTTGGGATTGGAGTATTATAAAATATTAAGTCTAATATTAAATAACCATTACATTATTTTGAATTATATTTAAAATTATAATTATTATATGAAAATGAATTATTATTATTATTATTATTATTATTCATGGTTTGTTAGATACTAGAATCCCGCACCTCAAAACCGGTCTCCTAAGGCCTAAGTAAACAAAAAATTATAAGAAAATGTTGAGAGAGAAAGCTAGAGAGAGGTTCTACAAATCCTTTCATGGTCAGGGTGGAGAAAAAGATTTTAGGGAGAGTTTGTTCTCCATTTTCATTGACAACCTCAACCCTATTGTGGACACAGCTGGATTGTGGGGGATGTTTAAGCCTTTTGGTAAGGTTAGGGATGTGTTCTTGTCTGCCAAGAAGGAGTCAAGATGTAGCCGCTATGCCTTTATTCGGTTTGGTTCCAGGGAAGAAGCTAGTAAGGTAGCCCAAATGGTGCATGGAATGCACATTTACAGTTGGCTGATCACGGCGAAGCTGGCAGAGTTGGGATGGAATAAGCGCAGGTCGCCTGTAGGTCATAACTTTGGAATATCAAGAGGAAATGGCCTTCCCTCCGGGAGCGTTAAATTTGCTAAAGGTTCTAGGGGTATTTCGCCTGGGACATTCCCTGAGCAAGTTAACCGACAGGAGGCCCGATCCTTTGTTGATGTTGTGAAGGAGGATAGGTTTTGGAAACCGGGGAATAGAGGAGATCATAGTGTTAGTATTCATAATCTGTCATGGTCAGCATCAAGGGAGGATAAGGTTTGGCTATCTCACTGTGCCATAGGAGAGCTTAAAGAATTTGAGAGTGTTACTCCGGTCAATGAAAAACTGGTAGACAGGGGCTTTGCTTTTTCCTCTGTTTATCTAGGTGGGAAACTTATTGTTTGGAAATTTGGTTCAAGCTGTGAAAGGGATGGGTTCCTTAACAATCGTTTTTTCTGGAGAGACAGTTTTGTTTCCATGAAGGTTTGGAATGAGCTGGGACCATTGTTAAAAAGACTTCTTTGGATTGATGTATTTGGTGTTCCTCTTGACTGTTGGAGTAAAGCCTTCTTCAAGATGTTGGGAGGTCAGGTGGGGGAAATGCTGATGGTGGAGGAGGAAACAGTGAAGAAACTCATATTTGATCAAGGAAGAATTTTGATCCTCTCTCCTTTTGATAAGAAGATTGCGTCGGTGATTCGGGTTAGAGTAGGCAGTAGAGTGGTTCATATCAGAATGGAGGAGTCATCGGATCCGATTTCTGGTGATTGGTTGAATAAAATTCTGGGTTTGAATTCAAAATCAGCAGCAAGCTTAGATTCTGTCCATGAGGTTTCGTCCGGGGCGAGTGAGGAGGGAGAGTGGGGGTTGGTGGAAAGGTGTCAGTCTCAGCCTGACAGATTGGAAGTAAGGAAGGAAGTCTTCGGTGGTGTCAGTGAAAAGGAAGCTAAAATGGGAGTAGGGTCAGGAATGAACAGGTCTGTCAGAGTTCCCATTCCTAGGACTCAAAATTTAAAATCAAAGGCTTTAGGGATTACTTGTAGAGCGTCAGAAAAAGGAAAAGATAGGTGGATTCAAAAGCCAAAATCAAAAATTATTAGATTTCCTTTTTGCAAGAAAGGTATCAGGATAGGGGGAGACAAGTCTGTCAGAGCCTCTTTCAACGGTTCTTTTGAGTCTAGTTCTTCAGACGAAGAGTCAGAAGGAAGATGTTTAATGAGAAGTGGTGTTGGGGAATGCTCTAAAGCAAAGATTATTGAGCCTTGTAATGATAAGGTTATTAGGCCTTCGGAGGATGGGCCTGGAGGTCTTGGGAAGCAACAGGTAATGGTTCAGCAGAGTGGAAATTCTTCTAGCCCTGTCAAGGACTGTAGTGGGGCTTTAGCTAACTTAGGTGAAGGGGGGTCTAGCCCTAAAGCCCACAGCACTCTTGGGTTGATAGAAGAAGGATTTGTAAGCCCAATAACTGATTGTATTACGGGGAATTTGATGCTTGCAACTGAAAGATGCAAAGGCCAAGGAATTGACTTATGTATCGATTTAAGGGATCAGGATTCTGGTTCTTCTGATGATATTGCTCACTCAAGGGAGCAGTCCTCTTCTCAAGACACGGTGGTGGATGAGACTCAGTTCGACGAGAATGGTAAGGTTCTGAGAACTGTGACGAAGAAACAACAAAGGAAAGGTATAGAATCTTCCATCAAAACTCACCCTATGTTAACTAGAAGAGCTAACGCAAATTCTAGTCTTGAAAACAAGAAGTTTATGTGGAACTTGGAGGTTGAGATAGCTAAATTAATTGAGAAGAGGATGGCAATCTGGGTAAGTGAAGGAAGGGGTTCAAAATCAGAAGATGAGAATGGTAACTCAGAGGCAGTTCAATCTCCTGGAAGGGAGTTAGAGGAGGAGGTGGCGAAGATTTTTGAAACGGGAGCAGCTCTTGGCTTCAATTTCAATGGCAGCAGGTACGAAATTACTCAAGTGGTGTGTGCTATGGAACGTGAGGATGAGGTTAGATTCAATGTGTAATCAGTCTTCTTATTTTTGTTCCTAGTGGGGTTTTTGGTGTTTGATGTTAGTAATGTCTTGGAATGTTAGAGGCCTTGGTAAGGAGGCCAAAAGAAGGAAAGTGAAGAATGTGGTGTTGAAGTATAATCCGGTTGTGTTATTAATTCAGGAGACGAAGTTGGCTGTTTTTGATAATAGCGTTATAAGGGGAATCGGTGGTTCTCTTTTGTCTAGAGGTGTGGGTGTGGAGGCGAACGGTTCGGCGGGGGGTCTGGTTTCTATGTGGAATGAGGATCTTTTCTCGGTTTCTCATTGCATCTCTAACAGTTCGTGTATTATTTTGGCGGGGAAATTAATTAAAATGGGAAAAGAGGTGGTTATGTGCAATGTTTATGCTCCTAATTCTGAAGTGGGTCGTAAGGAACTGTGGAGTTTTCTTCTCAATTCACAACTTGCATTTTCTGCTCCTTGGTGTTTCGGAGGTGATTTTAATACGGTTTTGTATGATTTGGATAGAAGTGGCGGAGCTTTTAATGTTTGGTCTTTTAGAAATTTCAGGAATTTTGTTCTTCATGCTAAGGTGGTGGATTTGCCTTTGAGAGGCATTTCCTTTACTTGGTCTAACAATAGAGAGGGTGGGGTGTGGGCTAGACTTGACCGGTTTTTGGTTTCTCCCATTATTTTGTCTTGGTTCTCTTCCTTGGTTCAGAGGGGTTTTCCTAGAACCATTTCCGATCACAATGCTATTTCGTTGGTTTCGAAGGAAGAGATATGGGGTCCGAGTCCTTTTAGGTTTCATAATAATTGGTTGGAAGACAAGGCTCTTATGGAGGAGGTTAAGAAGGGTTGGGTGGGAGTCAGAATTAGAGGTTCTAGTAGCTTTATTCTGCAGTCGAAATTGAGAGCTTCAAAAGCTAGGATTAAGGCTTGGTCAGTGGCTCACTCTAGGGACAAGTCTTCAACTAAGTCTTTAGAGGAAAGGTTGGCGAACATTGATGAGGCTGCTGCTAAAGAAGGTTGGTCTTCTTTGTTAAGGCAGGAGAGGATGAGAACGCTAGCAGATTTTTGGAAAGCTATTCGGTTGGAGGAACAGGTTTGGAAACAAAATTCGAGGGTTAAGTGGTTGGTTGAAGGATGTAAGGATTCCCGTTGTTTCTAATTGGCTTATTTCGTGATCAAACCATATGTGGGGATCCTTGTAAGGGTAGCTTAGGAGTTAGTTTACTATTCGAAGCCCTTTCAAAGACCTTGTCTTGATAAGCACCGAAGGTAAATTCTATGTGCTTACTTATCTTGAAGAGATAGTTGCACACACTCACTTAGCATACTTGTTCATGTGTGCATTCTCTTCACATGTCACTTTACACACTAGCACTTTGATGTTGTATCTTGTTGTGTGTTTTTGTGTCTTGTAATTCGTTTCCCGATAGTGTTCGGAAACGTCCGCGCACGCACTAGAATATGCTTGGTTTTGCGCGAAGACTGCCTATGGAGATGCACTTGGCATCTCCTTGGTTTTCACCTATGTTGGTGATCGGCGGTCGTGATCGGCGGCCTGGCCGCCGAATGAAACCGCCGTTTGGAATCGGCGGTTTAATTGGCGGTTGGATGGCCGCCGATCTGAAATGCTGTTTCAGACCTGATTGATTTTATTCTCGGGTTTAATTCGACGGTGGGAACGGCGGTCACGAAACCGCCGAATGGAACCGCCGTTTCTCCCCTGTTTCTCCGGGAGCAATTCGACGGTTGAAATCGGCGGCCACCGACCGCCGATTGAAACCGCCGATTGGCGCGCTTCTTTGAAACTTACTTAAACGACCTCACTTTGGCTTGGCACCCTATATATATGCCATTTTGTCTTTAGGTCAATTAAGAGAGTTCATATTCAGATTTCATACTTAGGATATTTTTCAAAGAGAAGAAAAATTCCAAGAACTCATTTTTAATTACTCAAACACTTTTTCATGATCATCAATCATCATCTAGCATCATCTTTGATCTTCTAGATGTCATCTTGCATGGATTCTTCATCATACTTTGCTTGGTAAGCTTTTCACTAATATCTTACATATTTTGTGTTTCTCTTATCTAGCAATCTCAATTAATTACTTGTATGTTATTTTGTATGCTTTGGATACAATATTGAGATTAGTGTAATGTATGTTTGAGAAGTTGTATTGTGCTAGCATATTAGGTTTTGTGCTTAATATTGATTAGCTAAACTAATTGACATGTCATTTAGTTTTGATATCTAGGATTGTTCTTAATTGCATATTGATCATCTTAGATAAGCATATAGGGTTTCCCTTGCTCTATGTTGCATTTTGGATATTCACATATATTCACTTAGGGTTGTATTCTCTTCTAGAGAAGGTAAGTCTTGTGTGTAGCAACCGGGATTAGGTTGCTTAGATCGCAAGCAAATTGGACTAGGTTCACTCATACCGGGATTAGGTAGGTGTGTGATTACTTCCAGGATTAGGTTGTAATCGTTTGCACATTTAGTGGATTCGAGGTTCGAGTGTGGCTTACTTACATAGCCCGTGGTTTTTCCCGTGAGGGTTTCCACGTAAAAATCAAGTGTTGATTTAATTTCCGCACCATATTACACTTGCTTGTTTATATATATCTTGAGGGTAAATTCGTAATTTTGACTAACACGAAAAATTGGGTAAAAAGCGTAAAATCTATTCACCCCCCCTCTAGATAGTTTTATACACACCGTGCTATATTTAGTTTCAAAGGAGACAGGAAAACCAAGTTTTTCCACAGTGTTGCTAGTGGGAGGTGCAGGAGAAATGCTATAGAGGAAATTGTTATAGAAGGTGAGCGTATTACTGCCAGGGAGGAAATTAATAGTAAGGTAGCTGATTTTTTTGAGAATCATTACCGTAATGTGAGGTGGAAACGCCCAACAATCATTGGTCTCCCTTTGAAAAAGCTCTCGGATATGGAGAGGCTGTCCTTAGAATAGCGTTTTTCAGTGGAGGAGGTGTCGGATGGTTTGGCTAGTTGCGATGGCAACAAGGCCCCGGGGCCTGATGGGTTTAATATCAGGTTTTTAAAGGAGAACTAGGATGTAATATAGGGAGATTTTATGGCTTTCTTAGAGGAATTTCATAGGGACGGATCGATTGTTAGAGATCTTAATAAGACATTTATAGCTCTCATTCCTAAGTGCAATAACCCGGTTTCTTTGGCAAATTATAGACCTATTAGCTTGGTGTGCTCTTTGTACAAAATCTTAATGAAAATCTTAGCTAATCGTATGAGAAAAGTTTTAAGCTCGGTGATAGGAAAGGCTCAGATGGCTTTTGTTAGAAGTCGTCAGATTCTTGATAGCTTTGTCATAGCGGAAGAGGTTATTCACTCTTGGAAGTCTAGAAAAAGCAAGGGAGGAGTTATGGTGAAATTGGATTTTGAAAAAGCATACGATAGCTTGGGCCATTCCTTTTTGGATAGTATGCTGGATCAGATGGGCTTTGGTTCTAAATGGCGTAGTTGGGTGTTTAATTCATTTCTTCCCCGAGTCTTTCGATTCTTGTCTGTGGGAAACCTACCCGTGAGTTCGGCTTGGAAAGGGGTCTTCGGCAAGGCGATCCCCTCTCGTCGTTTTTGTTTAATGTTGTTGCGGAAGGCCTTAGCGCTTTGTTCAGAAAAGCTGCTCAGTTAAATATAATTAAAAGGGCTGTTTTTGGTAAGGGAGAGGTTCAGGTTTCGCATTTGCAGTTTGCGGATGACACCATTTTGTTCCTTCAACCTGAGAAGGATTTTATTCAGAATGCGAGAAGAATTCTAAGGTGTTTTGAGTTGGCTTCGGGACTTCGTTTGAATTTTCATAAAACGGGAGTGGTGGCTATTGGGAGGAACGCTGTTCCGATAGATTATTGGGCTGGTTTGTTGAGATGTGCGAAGGTGTCTTTACCTATATCCTATTTGGGTCTTCCTCTCGGAAGCCGTTCGAGTTCTAAGTCTTTTTGGGAGGTTTTGTTAATGAAGATTGAGAGCCGCCTTGCGCCTTGGAAAAAATTATTTCTCAATAAAGGGGGTCACATGGTTCTTATTAAATATGTGATGTCCAATATTCCCATTTTCTACATGTCAGTTTTCAGAATGCCTACTAATATTGCTCTCAAGATTGAAAGGCTCCAAAGAAATTTCTTTTAGGGGGATGGGGGAAATAATAAGAAGATTCATTGTGTGAAGTGGGATCTTTTATGTAAGAATAAAGGTAATGGAGGTCTTGGTTTTGGTTCGGTTCACAATTCGAATAAAGCTTTATTGGCTAAGTGGGTTTGGAGGTTCGGAGTGGAAGATGCTCCCTTATGGAAGATGCTCCCTCTCTATCATTCTATGTTTCAAATTCCCACACATTATCATTCTTTGCAGTTAAGTTGACTTTACAAAAAGTTGGTTCAACAGTTTATGTGATGATTTGTTTTTTTCTTTTAAATTCAGGAATCTTTTTGACCATTTCATCCAAAATCATGATCATCTCCAAACCAGAGGCACTTTTTTTGAACAAGCCCTTTTATATTGTACCAATCCAGTTTATATATTATAAAAAACCCTTTCTATTGTATAAATTCAGTTTATATATTAAATTGTTCAATTAGAACTAAATTTGTATTATAGTTGATCAGACATGGGATCTCGATTGATATCGATATTAAATGCAGATTTGTTTCATTTTACATCGGTGCTAATAGGGATCCTAGACTAAAAAACTTACGAGATGCCATACCTACTAATTTTTATAACGGTGATTACCAAATTGGTCCTGGACCTTTTTGTTAATTCCAAGTAGTTTGTGACCTTTTCATTTTTGACCAACTTAGTCCCTATAGTCAAGCTTCTATTAGTCAACTTAACAGTCAAAGGGTAAATTGGTCTAATTCTATTAAAATAATTAATGAATAAAAAATATTGAAAAATGTAATATATATATAGTATATATTTTTTGATAAAGGTTAATCTTTATAAAAGCCCAAAGGTAAACCGAGGAGACCCCAAAACAAACAAGGAAACATCAGCAAAACACAAAACAGAGCCTACAACAGGGCCAACACCCAACAAACGGGACACAAAGGCAACAACGACCCAACAAAATAGGCAAACACAAAGGCACCAACCAAACAAACAACAAAAGGAACATCAGACTACATAAAAGAAACGAAACACGAAACACCAAAGATTAAATATCTCCCCATTCGACAATGTCACCCAACTCGCTTAAACCCATCTTTGCCAAACTATCCGTAAAAGAATTGAAAGCTCTAGAATTGTAAAAAACCTCCACATCACTTAAGGAACTCAAGTTGCTACGAATGTTGTAAATAACATCGACATGATTTAGATTACCTAAATCACCATTATTTATCCACACAACTGCCACCTTTGAATCACTGACAATGGAGATCTAAGGTGGTAATTGGTTGCTTGGTCGAGCAGCTGCCCTTGGCAAGGAAGAGTTACATAGCATCTGGGGCCGAGGCCCTGTTCTGGTTACTACAATTAGCGTAGCACCTTTATCTTCAGGGCTTACTTCGGAGAGTACCGCTGCTTGCTATTGTTTGAGTATAATACTGGTATATTTCTACAATCGTCTTTGTGGCTCCATTTCTAGTAGTTTTAAGAGGCACAAGCTTTCGTCTCTACAAGCCTGACATAAGCATTAGATTCCTCCCCGTATACCCACGCGGATTCTCCCTTTGCGATTGGATGCTTTCCAAATTGATATTTAATGATTTCCGAGGGGAGGGCAAGCATCAAGATCAAGAACAAGATCAAGATCAGGATTGGAATCTGAATGGACTAGGAATCGAAACTCGTTGTCACTTGGGTTCTCCTGTCCGGTTATGGCATCTGAGATTCTCATTGGAAAGACAAAGGTCCACTGATCGCACTATAAATGTTCACATTTTGCGCTCCCTTACTTAGCTTTTGTGACCGATTTTCGAGCCCTTTTAGGTGTTTAATGTCATAAATAAGTGTTTTTCAAGTATTTCAGCTTATCAGGGGCATTCTAGACCAAATTTGAGGAAAGTAGCAAAATCGTGGGCAAAAGAGGACAATTACGTCATTATGGAGAATCAGGGGTCAAAGTGAAATTCTGGAGAAATTATTGCAGATTCGGTGATTAGTAAGAGTACATGGGTACTTCTTGTAATTTGTCACACAAAACACATAAAGCTGCCACATCACCAAGTGGGATGACGTCGTTTTAGGCTGTGTTGCCTGTGTCAGCCTGACGTCACCCTTCTTCAACCTCCAGCCAACCGTAGATCTACATACCCCGAACTCGACCCGGTTTCGACCCGATCGTGATCCGACTTCTGACTCGATGATTCCAACCATTTTCTGACATCATTTCTAATGGCTACCCACCCAGAACTACGACCAAAGCTTCCCCAGTCCGTTTGCCACCCATTCCAGCCTTCTATGCACGTGATTTGTTCTCCACCAAATCCACCAAACTCCATGGCCACCACCAAGCTTCCAACTCTTCCTAGCTGCCATGTTCCCGCAAGATGCACGCTCAAACTCGCGAAAGATTCGTGAGTTCATGCTGAGAGACATGTCCAGTGAGCCAGAAAGGCTAAACTCACGGGAATCCTTTAGAAATAACCGCGACCTCACGCCGACAGGAATAAACCCGCGAGCCAGAGAGAACGAACCAGCTGGGTCACCTCCAGCAGATGACAGCTCGTCCCACTTGCCTTTCCCATCATCTTATCCCTTTTCCATCACCACTTGCCTCTCCCATCACCTGATCTTATGAAGAGAGCAACCTTACAATACACACTTTAACTTTAGTTTTTAGGATACTAGAGAGAGAAAAACTCTCTCACTTTTCTTTAGTTTCTTAGCATTTTCTCATCACTTTCTAGGTAGCCAAACACCACCTTTAGTTACTTAGACTTGATATTTCGGAATTGCTCTAGAAGGATATTGTACTTGGATTGCAAAGAGGAGTAATCTTGCGTAAGAAGCGAATCCAAATGGGTTTGTTTAGCTCTTCTTTGTATTTTCTTGTTTATGTACTTCTATGTGTAACTAACCCCTTTTGTTGAGGGATTGATGTAACTATTGTAATTAAACCATTGATTCACTCAATCCATTTATTATTTCACTCTCTAAGGCTTTGTATGTGTGTATTATAAACTATAATGATATGCGGATGATATGTCTTTCATATACATCTATTTGTACACACTTGGTAGTTGGTTTCATGCATAAAGTGTCCAACAATGTGTATGAACATTTCACTATCCATTTTATAGAGATTTCTCTAAGTAATTCATAACTTTGGGTAATTAGAGAATCTCTACATCTCTACTTTGTAATTCTCTCTTAATCACTTATCTAAGACTTTAGATTATGTGTAAGATGATGAATTTGGTACTTTACATCATTGATAATGGAGTGCATGCCTTAGAATGGTTGTGAATGTGCTTAATGAATGATTGGTTAATGAAATGGTTGTTACTTGAATGAATCAATCCCCTAACATCTTTTAATCTAGCTTAATCTCATATTGTTGCAGTAGATTTGGTAATTTAGTTCATTACAAACTTAGTATAATTGATCTAGATAGCATTCAATAGTGATTTGTTTAGAAATTAGAAATTGATAATCAATGATAACCTAGAGCTTACTTGTTAGCTAATCCACCTTCTCGTGAGAACGACCACCCTTACTAGTGTACCCTTTACTACTCGTACAACTTGTACACTTGCGAAGGATGAACCACCCGCGTGCCTTTTTAATTCCCATTGTAGTTTAGTTGCATAGCATCTTTGACCTAGGATCTGCTTGGCATTAGTCATCCTCATTAGTGTAATTTAATTAGAACCGGTTTGAGCGCATCATCCACAGTTGTTTTAGAGTCAAGAATCCCCAAAAAGTAAGAAAATAAACACATAACCTTCCCGTTGGAGTCCCTCAACACACCTCCTATACCAACTGGCCATGGCTTCCCTTTGACAGAACCATCGACATTGAATTTGAGGCTATCACCACAGGGAGGAATCCAATCCAGAATTTTCCTCTTTTTTACCTTCTTAGACTCCACACAAAGATCTCTGATATTAATAAACAAAAATTGAATAAAATCACAAGACCCTTTTCCGAGATGTTTGAACCACCACACCAAACAGAATCTAACCAAATTAGCTGCCTTCTCGACACACGGCTCCTTATCCTCGAACACAAGCTGATTTCTCTTCTCCCAAATGGTCCAAATAATGGCACAGAACAGAGAGTTCCATGCTCTCTCATGCTTGGGCATAGGACACAAACCCTTCCAACCTTCTAGCCACTGTTTCACAGTATTGTTCATACAACTATAAACACCCCACCAATCCATACATAACAGCCATAAAGAAAACGACCAAGGGCACTTGAGGAAGAGATGCTCAATGGATTCGATGCCAATACCACAAAGCCGACAGTCTAAACTTGTCAACTAATTCATACCACACATGTACATGACCTCTCTAACCAAAACTCTCCCTTTCCACAACTGCCACAAAAGAATCTTCATTTTTGGAGGGCAAATACCCTACCAAAAAACCATAGGGGCAGAGTCCGAGGTAGTTAAGTAATCTTCTAAGGTTCTTCGAAAGGAACCAATAGAAAAAAAGCCATTAGAGCTTGCCAACCAAGCAATGGCATATGAGCAATGACTACGAATAGGAATACAATCTAGAAAGGTTATAAAGACCTTCCATTGATCTTGTTCCCAATCAAATAAAACTTTCTTGTAGGAATATTCCATATCCAATTTGAGCCAAACCAGTTGCCAAAGTCTTGAACTACGTCGATTTTCAAAACCGCCAACGCATAACACTTTCGAAAGGCCTTTTTCAACGGCCTACCATCCACCTTAATCTTAGACAAAAATTGCACTCTATCCCCACACAATCACCATCGAAAAAACATCATCAATCACTTTAGCTGTATGAGTGTCCACCTTCATCAAACTCTCAATCAATTTCACAAAAAATGAGACAACAGAATTAGGGGCTTGCCATTTCCATAAAAGAGAAACCTCCTCTATACCATATTTCGAACAAATGACTCTCCTCCACAATGAGCTATCTTCCTTGCCAAATCTCCAAATCCATTTTGTTAGCATGGCTTTATTTTGTCAAAAACTCTCCCAATACCAAGGCCACATTTACCTTTCCTCTTGCAAACCTCTATCCAATTCACAACATGGATCTTTCTTTTGCTAACACCATCTCCCCATAGAAAGCTTCTTTAGATCTTTTCAATCCTATGAGCCACTCCTACTAGCATCTTGAAAACGGAAATAAAGTAAGTAGGAATGCTTGAGATAACCGCCTTCATCAACATTAACCTACCCTCTTTAGACAAAAATTTCCTCTTCCAAGCAGCTAAACGCTTTTCAATTCTGGTAACTAATTGATCCCAAAAAGATTTAGAGCCTGGTCTTCCCCCCAAAGGAAACCCAAGATAGGGAATTGGTAATGAAGCTTTCTTGCATTTGAAGATCGAAGCCCAAAGAGCTGACTCCTTAGCCTTACCACTACCCACCCTCACCACACATGATTTAGCCTTACCCTTGAAGCCAACTCAAAACAACGAAGGATTCTCTTCGCATTAAGAATATACTCTACCTTAGGCTTAACGAAGAGAATTGTATCATCTGCGAATTGTAAATGGGAAATGTGAACTTTATTATCATCAAAGCTCTCACCTTCAATAAGGCCCAAATTGACTGTTTTTAAAAAGCAAGCCGTTTAAGCCTTCCACCATAATGTTAAACAGAAAAAGAGAGAGTGGATCCCCTTGTCTCAAACCTCTCTGCATGCCAAACCGCGGAGTGGGACTTTCCTTAACCAAAACTGACATCAATGGAGAGGAAATGCACTCTCTCATCCATTCTCTCCATTTGCTACCAAACCCCATACCTTCCAACATAGAATCTAGGAAACCATGATCTACACTATCGTAGGCCTTTTTGAAGTCTGACTTCACAAGCAAACCCCCCTCCTTTTCACTCTTCCACTTATGGACAATTTCTTCCGCGATGATAAGGCTATCAGAAATTTGGCGATTCTTCACGAAAGCCATCTGTGACTCCCCAATAATATAATCCATAATCTTTTTAAGTCTATTTGCTAACACCTTCGCAAGAATTTTATACATCGAGCTGACCAAACTTATTGGTCTAAAATCTTTCATTGTCAATGAGTTGCCAACTTTTGGAATTAAAGCAATGAAAGCCCTATTTAAATCTCGAACCACCATCCAATCCTTATGGAATTCATTGATGAAATTCAAGAAATCCTCTTGAATCTACCCCCAATGAGCTTTCATAAAATTCAGATTTAGGCCATTCAGACTCGGCGCTTTGTTACCTTCACAATTTGATAATGCAATCCAAACTTCCTCATGAGAGAACTTTTCTTCTAAAAACTGACTCTCCTCCTCAGTTAACTTTTTAAAATTCATCCCTGACATCTTAGGCCTTTGCCACATTTCCTTTTGGAAGTGATTCTTAAAAAAGTCAAAAATGCCACTTTTAAAGAGATTTGGGTCCGATACAGTAATCCCTTTGAAGGAAACTTGCTTAATAAAATTACGTCTCCTTCTTCCATTCGCTACACTATGGAAGAACTTAGTGTTCTTGTTGCCATCCATCAACCAATGAATCCTCGACTTTTGTCTCCAAGTTTGCTCCTCCCTTCGAAGGCTTTTCCACAACTCCTCTAAAGTCTTTGAACGATCAATTCTAAATGGTTCAGACCATCCTTCAACCACAGCCTTTTTGTCAATATTTCCCAATTTATCTTCCAACTCTGTAAGTTGAAACAACTTCTCCTTGCTTGTCTTGATCCATTTCTACAAATTTATCTTCACAGCCTTAGCCTTTGAAAACAACACGAAACCTTTAGTACCTTCGGTCTCACAATTCTTCCAACCTTTGATGGCATCCTTCATCATAACCGTTGGTCTGAGAACAAATAAAAATAATAATTGTACGGAATCTCATTTGCCACCCGTGTAAAATGGAAAAATCTACATATTACATCGATGTCAATCGGGATCCTACACAGAAATTTCAGAACCATCTTGACCAAAAATTTTCTTGGATTGTAGTCAAAAATTTAAGTCAAAATGTAAAATCGATTTAGTCTAACACATTTTCTAATAAACTGATCTCATCAACAGATCAATCAAGTCTTTCCCAATAGATCAACTGATCAAGTTGGAGATCAGATCAACTTCCTTTCTTTTTCTGGACAAGGTCCTTGTTTAAACTATTCACACACACTTGTTGGACAAAAAAAATTATAGTTTGAGTTCTTCCAAGTGTATCATTTTAATTGCACATGATAGCAACATTGAGTTAAAAATAATATGATGATAATAAATTGCATGGCAATATAATAAAGTGAACCATCATAACTGTTAATTTCTTCAAGATCCTGATAGCAAGAAGAAACTTAATTAATGGTGCTGAAGATCATGTTGAGGCATTGTATATTTGCATTTCTTTTTATATCTCTCAGGTTTCATCAGCATAGATTGTGGATCACCAAAAGATTTTGAATACACCGAAAGGACAACAGGCATAACTTACATTTCGGATGCAAACTTCACGGACACTGGTGTAGTCCTAGGGGCGACTGCCCTGGTAGTTTGTAATCTAATTCTGGTTTATGAATTCTTCTTTTCAAAAAAAAAAAGAAAAAAAAAAGAAAAAGAAGAAGTTATAAGTTGCTTAATTATTAATAATAAGACAAATTTAAAAAAGTACGAAAAAATTAAATAAAAATTAGGTATAAATGGTTCTTCAGCTAGGTTTACATTAGATAACAAATAAATTAATGTTAATTATTTATGGGTCAGGCTATATCAATTTAACAAAGTGACTTAAACTCAAGTGACTTAAATTCTGGACCACTCATTTCTCATCCACTCATTTACTTCTCTTCTCCACACACACAAATGAGTGGTCCAGAATTTAAGTCACACAATTTAAATCACTTTTTAAAGTTGATTTAGCCTAACCCATTATTTATATAAAATATATTATTTAATTAATTAAAAATTATATCTTAATTTTTTGTTGATTAAATATTAATATTATTAATAAATACATAATAAGGGGGTCGGGGTGGGTTCGGGGCAGGATACCAAACCCCAACCCTGCCCCGTTTCTAAAATGGGGCGTAGGACTCGACCCCGGCCAAACCTGCCCTAACCTCATTTATTTTGAGGTGGGCGTGAGGGATGGGGCAGGTCCCTGCAGGGTCAGGGTTTTTGACATCCCTAATTAAACTCTAAATTGGTTTGATTGTACTGTTCAGTATTGCTTGTGAGTTCACTAACAACCTCCGGCCCCAGCAAAAGTAGTAATGTATCCTACTTCATTAGTACTACACGTACATAGTACTTCGTATATATTTATGTACAATATTTTAGTTTAGTTTGTACGGATATATATGATATAGCCATACATGGTGAGCTTTTGTATGAGATTACTGAACCCCTTGAACTGCGTGAAATGAAAGTAAGCAAATTGGCTTAACATGAACTTTTTATGTGACTTTTTTTTTGTTTGTATATATGTCGTTCATTTGTAGTAGGAATCATTTATTGGTTCTGTTGTATGATAATTGGTAGGTGTTAGAGTGCTTAAATAGTTTTGATGGGTCATTTTCTATTGGCTTAAACTTTTAGGTTTGATTGTCAGCAATATCAGTCTTGGTTGTCTCTTTTATTCTCATTTCCTATTAGTAAACGTTTGTTTATATTGTTGGATACTATAATCGGCACAAACATTTCAACATCAAAACTTTCAATCAAGCTATTAAATATTTATGTTTAACGTTACTTCAACAATTTCATATTGATTAAGCAAAACTAATGTTCTATAATCAGGTGAAAATAACTTCTGAATCACCCAAGTAGCTTATATAAAATTAGACTTTTACAAAATTAGACTGTTACAAGATGGTAGTTGGTGAGCTATCAATAGTTAGGGCTACTGAAATTGTAAATTGTATATAATTCTTTTTTTGGTGGACTTTTTCCAGGACAAGCTAGCTAGCGCTGGTCTCTTACAAGTTACAATTCCTTTACCATCCATTTGCATATAGTTGCATATAGTTGTACATTAATGGCTAGTGTCAACTAATGTTTTTGAAACAGCATTTTAGAAATGAACTCGCGCTTAATAAGATTTGTTATAATTGTATGAAATATCTTGGGAACAAATCGCGCTTAATTAATTACTTTTATTCTAGAGAGACACAACTACAAGTTGCAAAAAGAAAATACTATACTTTTTTTAATTTTTTTTTAATTTTTTGTTTTTTATTTTATTTTATATTTATTTTTTTCTAATCCTTCTAGAAATGAGCTCTCACTTCCATGTTAACACTTTCTGATTGATAAAAGTTCAACTCTTTCCACCAATTGCAATTTTGAAAAGATCAATTTTTAAGTTCTTTTCAAGTCTCTCCAAACAGATGAAGTTGGAGATGAACAGGTATTTGACAAGAAAATTTATTCTTGGAGTTTTTGTTTTTTTATATTGCACACGTTGCGTTGACTCAAACTTAAAACATTGACAGACTGAATAATGAATGCCGTCCTTTACCCCCTAACAACATTGAGAGTTTTTGACTTATTGTTGGAGTTTTTGCAAGTGTATCATTTTATTGACTTATTGTTGGTGTGTTAATGACTTATTGTTGGAGTTTTTGCAAGTGTATCATTTTAATCACACATGATAGCAACTTTGAGTTATATAAATATAATTTGATGGCAAACTGCTCCTTGGCAATATATAAATTCAACCACAATAGCTGTTTATTCATGATCCTGAGCAAGAAGAAACAACAAAAGGTTCTGGAGATGTTGAGGCAATGGATATTTGTATTTCCTTGTCTTGCTCTAAGTACAGTACTTCTAGTTCATGCCCAGAATCAAAAAGGTTTCACCAACTCCAATTTTAAGTATCATTTATCATTGTCATTCACAAACTATATATGTAAAGAGTTTTTCTGTTTCTGTGTCTTTAATTATATATCTCTCAGGTTTCATCAGCATAGATTGTGGAACACCTAAAGATTTCGCATACACTGAAAGGACAACAGGCATAAATTACATTTCAGATGCAAACTTCACTGACACTGGTGTAGGCTATAATATATCATCTGAATACAACAGTGACAACTTGGAACAGCCATTCTTGAATGTCAGAAGCTTCCCTGAAGGATCCAGAAGTTGTTACACCCTCAATCCAGATCGTGTCAACACTGTCAAGTTTTTGATTAGAGCAAGTTTCATGTATGGGAATTATGATGGTCAGAATAAACTACCGCGTTTTGGTCTCCTCCTTGAAGCTGATGAGTGGGATTCCGTGCAATTTGAAGATGCATCCACTATAGTTTTCAAGGAAATCATTCATGTCTCCAAGAAAAACTACATAGATGTCTGTCTTGTAAACACGGGCTTTGGAACACCTTTCATATCAGCATTAGAATTAAGGCCCTTGAAAAATGACAGTTATCCAACAAATAATCCAGGAATATCATTACTCCTCTTTTCGCGGTTGGATGTTGGTTCGATGGTCAATGATAAGGAAAACTTCAGGTAAGTTATTTATATTATTACAAAAATCATCTTAAAGTTCTTCCTACAATTACGGAGTATAACTTTTATGTTTATCCAAAATGCATTGTATATAGGTTGAAAGATGATGTTTATGATCGCATATGGTCACCCTACACAAAATCCAACTGGGTGACGATAAGTAGCCCGTTCAATGTCAATAATAGCCCTCTGAGTACGTACTTTCCACCATCTACAGTCATGCAGACAGCCGCCATGCCAGCAAATGGTAGCAATTCACTGGTTATTGATTGGGAACCTAGTGATCCCACATCAGAGTACTTTGCCTACTTTTACTTTGCGGAGATTGACCAGAGCCAAGCTGATAAAGATGATAGAGAAGTAGACGTTTATTTTAATGGACAGTTTTGGGGTGGACCCTATAATCCCCATTTCAACTCCCCTTTAACTGTTTACGCTGCAGTATCCGACCGTGGACAAAGACTTGAGTACTCCTTCCACAAATCTAAGAATTCAACACTGCCACCTATTCTCAATGGAATTGAACTACATCAACTAAAACCATTCCTTCAGTTGCTAACAAACCAACAAGACAGTATGTTCTTCCTTGAATTATTTGTGAATCCAATAGCTGAAATTTAACATCCCCATCACAAGAGAATGACTAGATTTTTTGCATCAGTTCCAGAGCATAATAGTGTTATTAATTATATTTTTCTTCTTTGATGGATTTTGACTGTTTTTTCTGTAGTCGATGCAATCATGAATATCAAGACAAAGTATGGAGTGAAAAAAAATTGGCAAGGAGATCCATGTGCCCCTATAAAATACTTGTGGCAAGGTGTAAATTGCAGCAACTTTGAATCTAATCCTCCAAGGATCATATCTCTGTAAGTTTAATAACAGCCTTTAAACTAAGCATGCTATAAGCATGTACTGTTACTAAAATTATTGTGCAATTTGTAGGAACCTGTCGTCAAGTGGAATATCGGGCGACATATCTCCTTTTATTTCCGATCTCAGATCAGTACAATATCTGTAAGATTAAATCTGACATGAATCTCAATTAAAGTTAATGTTTCCTATCATTGTTGAGAACCAATTCAATTTAGTTGACATTTTTGAGTACATTTCAGAGACTTATCGAACAATAGCCTGACCGGACCTTTGCCTGATTTTCTACTACAGCTACCATTCTTGACCGTGCTGTAAGTTATTTGGGACTAAGATTGATGATGCTTATTACATGTATTTGCATTTCGATTATATCAAAGTTGTATTTTCAAGGAATCAATCTTAATGCATAAAAAAATAAAAAATAAAAAAATTAATTAAATTAAAACTAATATTCATTTTTAGAAACTTGAGAGGAAACAATCTTAAAGGTTCGGTTCCAGTTGGACTCATTGAAAAACAGAAGAATGGTTTGCTATCACTAAGGTACTTTGCTTTCAATCTAAAGTTCTTGATTCCATGAAGTAGATTTATTGTATGGAATCTTGATATTTTATTATCATCTGTTGATTTCTAGCTTGGAAGGAAATCCAAATCTTTGTCTTTCGGGATCATGCACAGAGAAAAAAACAAACTCCATGAAAGTTCATGTAGTAGCATCAGTTGTTGCAATTTCTGTCCTCTTAATTGCAATATTGGCTACGCTATGTTATTTCAAAAGGAGAAAACAAGGTACAATAAGATTATCTGAAGTTGTATAGTTCAAATTTCATGCACTACAAAATATATATATATATATATATATACACTTTTTTTGCTGCAAAAACCTGAAAAACATGCATATTAAAAAATTATAGTTTTTTTGCTGCAGTTTTAAGTCTCAGCCACAAAAACGTTTTCCTGCAGCAAAACTTTTTACCACAACAGTATTTTCTTTTGCCGCCGATTGTAACATTTTTTCTCAGCAGTAAGATGTCATTTTTTTAGTCAATTGCAATCTTTAATTTCTTAACTCCGGGCTCATAAATTTTTCCAGCACAATCAAATGGAACGAGTGGTTCATTTGAGTTGAAAAATCCAAGGTTTTCATACTCCGAAGTTGTAAGAATGACCAACAACTTCCAGAGGATTATCGGAAAAGGAGGATTTGGAACAGTTTACTATGGATGCTTAGATGACAGCACTCAGGTTGCTGTGAAGATGCTTTCTCCATCATCAATTCAAGGCTACAAGCAGTTTCAAGCTGAGGTGTTTATATATGTAACCTTAACTTGAATAGAAATTTCACAATTTTTTTAATAATTACCACAAGGCTAAGGTATATATATTTTTTCATTAACAGGTTGAACTTCTAATGAGAGTTCATCATAAAAACTTGACATCACTTGTTGGATATTGCGATGATGGCACAAACATGGGACTAATCTATGAGTTCATGGCTAATGGAAATTTAGAGACACATCTCTTAGGTATTCTTTTCATTTTCAATCTAATTTCAACAGTCATATAGCTAGCTAAATCTGCTTGTATACATCCTTGTCAATGGATTTTAATATATTTTTTTCATTAATTGAAACGAATCCTTAAAAGGCTTATACATTTTTAAATGATGCAGACAAGACAGTTGCAGACAGCTTGAGCTGGGAAAAGAGACTTCAGATAGCAACAGAGGCAGCACTAGGTCACCACTTGATCTGCAATTTTCCTTTTCACTTTCTGCATTTTCTTTTACTTTGATTGTAATTAAGGAAACTAATATATTTGTCAAATTAATTTTAATGTGTAGGATTGGAATATCTCCACAGTGGTTGTAAACCACCAATTGTCCACAGAGATGTTAAATCCACTAACATCTTGTTGAACGAAAAATTCCAGGCCAAATTAGCTGATTTTGGACTTTCCCGAATTTTTCCTATAGAAAGTGGAACTCACATGACCAGTATTGCCGGCACCCCTGGATACCTTGATCCCGAGTAAGGAACTAGTTTCATAAAAGAAACTAGTTTCACGATGTATTTTAAGTTTATATAGACTAAGCTATGCATTTCGGCCTTGCAGGTACTATATATCAGGCAGGTTGACAGAAAAAAGTGACGTGTATAGTTTTGGAGTGGTTCTTCTAGAGCTAATAACAAGTAAAACCGTGATTGAAAAATCACATGAGAGGATTCATATAAGTCAATGGGTGAGCTTTATGCTTGCAAAAGGGGATATTAAAAATGTTGTTGATCCAAGATTACATGGAGATTTCGACATCAACTCTGTCTGGAAAGCTATAGAAATAGCTATGGCTTGTGTTTCTCCTAATTCAGCCAAAAGGCCAACCATGGCTCAGGTAGTGATGGAGTTGAATGAATGTTTGGCTATCCAGACTGACCGCGGGGAGGTGGATGATGAGACCAACCTGAAAGATTCTGTCGAATTGGTCAATTTAAATTTGCATTCCGAATTATTTCCCCTAGCAAGGTAATACTTTTATTTTATATATATCCTACTTGAACGTGAAATTTATGTCTAGAGATCACAACGCCTTTTACAGATAGTTTGGCAAAGATGGGTTCCAGCTGGTGCAGGGACAGGCTTTAATGGGGTGATATCTAGGCTTTTGTTTTTGCTGGTGTTGCCTTTCTTGTTTGTTTGTTGCTTTTAGCATTGGGTTCCCAGGTGTTCTGGTGTTGCCTCTTTTTGTTTTGTCTAGGTGTGCTCTGTTTTTAGGGGCTGGTCTTGTGGCTCTGTTTTGGTGTTGTGCTTTTTTTTTTTTTTGGGGTGCTTTGTTGGGCTTTGTGCTTCTGTTTGTGCGCTTCATGCCCGGGGGTTTTGTTTCGTTTGTGTTTCGCTTTTTCGTTGGTTTTCCTTAATAAAGCTTGCCGTTTCAAAAAAAAAAATATCCTACTTGAAGTCCAGAGTGTGATTCGATATATATATATACATATATATATTGTGTGTATCACTTTGCTATTGTGTAATAAATATGAAAATTAATAGAAATGTTTCTGCTTCATTTTATGTAATTTTTTTTTTAAGTGTACGAGTGTCTTAAAACATGAATCTACTGTGATTTAATATCTTGATATCAAATAATTTAATGTTTTGTTTTTTAAGTGAATATATAGCTGACAAAGAAAGAAATGAAAGCATAACAGTTACAGTACATAACATCAAAATTAGAATAAAACATAAGTGCACTTGAATCATTTTTTCTCCTATTGGCTCACAATTTAAACATATTTATCATGTAAAAGCAATATAACTTCAATCATAATAATACACATGGTAAAAGTGTGGTAATATGTATTAGTATGTTATAAATATGTTTAAATTGTGTGCTTATAAGAGAAAAATTGGCACTTGAATGCTACTGCAGTAGTTTTTAAGCACTCTAATACACATTGCTCATGTATAGGCAGATAATATTATTTAAGCACTCTAATATGGGACTGCCCAAAAATAGAGTTGTATATTGCCCAAAAAGGATAATTTCTTCGTCTTCTCTCTGTCTCTATTTCTACGTCCGCTTAAAAATGCAGCGTTTCATGCTCTATATCAACACGATGTCTTCAGTCTGGGCCTGGTGGGATTTTTACGATTTGGGCCTGGGTCCTTGTAAACTGGAACACTTGAAGTTGGGCAAACTAATACTGGAACGTTGAAGTTAATGTTAGTGAGTTGGTCGTCTTGTGAAACCAAACAGAAATTAGAAATTAGATTGTTTGATAGACAAAATATGAATTTTGAAGGTTTTTTTTTTCTTTAAAATATTGCATTATTACATAAATTCGGGTTTTTTTTAGAGAGGGGAGGACTCGAATTTGTAACCTCGTGGTACAGGTGTATGGGGCTTACCACCGAACCAACTTCGTCTCATCTAAATTTTGAAGTTACATAAACCAAATGAAAAAGATAAAAAGATTGTAAAATTTTCCATTCACATCCATGAATCTGAACAATTCCAAAACTCCAAACATTTGCTCTTAGGAGTCAGCAATCCTCTGTAGGGCTGTAGAAGTAGTGCTATGGCTTGTGTTTCTCTAAATTCAACCAAAATGTCAACCATGAATCAGGTAGTGATCGATTTGAATAAACATTCTATTTTTACATCCATATTGTAAATAGCTTGTGACAATTAAGAACATGTCTTGTTCTAGTACCTGAAAATAATATTCTAAAGCTTCTTGTGAATAGGCTTAATGTGGACTCTTTTATGTGAGATTTCCTTTTGATATATGTGTGCAACTGCAAGGAATCATTTCTTTGTTATGTTGAATGATATAAAAGTTGGACATTTTAGAAGAACATATTTGAGCTAGAATGCTGTAAGCCGAACGTATTTGCAATTTCTCATGCAGTACTTCTCAGTTGATCATTAATACAATTAAAACCAACTCAGAATTGGTAATATATATATATATCAATTCTGTCAATTTTCGACCACTTCAAATTCTGAAAAATATGTGGGGCAGAGAAGATATGTTTCAAATTAAAAAAAAAAAAAAAAAAAAAATTACTAGTTCACATTCACCTTAAATAATAGCATAAGTCAATTGATATAGCTCTACACTGATGTCCCTTCTGCATCCACATCTTTGGTTTAATATTGCCTTCTTGTACTAATATAATCAGTTAAACTGTTAGTATTGTCTTTTGGATTGGTGTTCGATATTGTAATTGGCACTACCATTTCAATGGTGAAACATTATTCAATCCCATACACTTATTAACATATCGATAAAGAATTGTAAAATGGGTGTGTTTGGTTTTAGTTATTAGTTATTACACTCAACTTTGACTCTTACTTTGAAAATTTCAGAGAGCAAAAATTGTGTTGTATTTAATTACATGAAAGTAACTACCAAACAAACCAAATTGTTCAAAGTATTAATTTTATATAACGTCCTTGTTTAGCCTGCTCAAATTTGTTTTACAAATATATTCAAAGTTGAATTTTTGCATTCAAGTGCGTCATAGTTTTTTTTTTTGGGGAGATGGTGTTTATAAGAAAAAGTTGCATCTTGTTGATTGGGATACGGTTTGTAGTCGGAAGAGTTTAGGTGGCTTGGGTATTGGTAGAATTTCTCATAAGAACTCTAGTCTGTTGGCTTTGGAAGAGGGTTATTTGTGCTAAATACGGTGTTGATCCTAAGTTGTTGTGGAATTGGAAGGTCGGTGGGAATTCCTCTAGTTTCGTTAAAGCCATTGGTAATCTCTTTACTGTGGACTCTATCTCTGCCAAAGTCTTGAAAGAAGGCTTTATGATAATTGTGGGGAATGGTGCCTATGCTAGATTGTGGGATGATATTACTTGCGATATTCGTAGTCTTAAGGAGGCTTTTCCCCAGATTTTTGCTTTAGCTATCAAGAAGAGTGGGTCAATTTATGAGTTCGGTTTTTGGGTTGGGAATGTGTGGAAGTGGGATGTTTCCTTAAGAAGACAGCCCTTTGATTGGGAGGTTAGACAGTGGAGAAGTGATGCAGCGGAATATTCACGAAATAACAATTGATAAAATAAAGGATAAACGATTCGAATCCGTTGATTCACGCACAAATACCGGAAGCGAACCCTACTATTAATCTGTTGATCTGTTCACAGATACCAGAATAATAGGCCTTAAATACCAATTGAGATAGCGGGAAATTCAACACAAACAATAATCGATAAAAGAAAGGATAAACGATTCAGATCCGTTGATTCGTGCACGAATACCAGAAGTGAATCCTACTATTAATCTGTTGATCCGCACAGGGATACCAGAATAATAGGCTTCAAATTCGTTGATCTGCGAAGGATACCGAAGTTGGATAAAAGGAGATACTCTCTCTCAAATTTTATTAATCATCAAAAACTGAAAAACAAACAACTGATTGCAATGAATTTAAATAGGAAAACAAACTAAACCTAAAAACTCCAAAACCTTGAATCCTAAACGGATTCAGACTCCTCAAATAACATAAATATAAAAAGGACTCCAAGACTCAATCCTAAACTAAAAAGGAAACTAAGAAGGACTCAAAAAATCCAGCTTGTCCAGCTCAAGTCTTTGCACAACAAGATAGATGGCCAAATTTGGGCCTTTTGTGATCTATTACGGAGGACGAAGTCTTCATAACATCTATAGGGCTCGTCTTGGGCTTTCCGAAAAAATATTATAATAGACAATCTGACCTCATATGCCCTCTGTAGAAGTCCATGAAGTTCAGCCCGGCAGCTCTCGTCCATCTCACAGCGTCCAGCTCTCATCCAACTTAAGTATTCACGCAACAAGATAGATGGCTGAATTTGGGCCTGTTATGATCTGTTACGGAGGATGGAGTCTTCATAACATCTGTAGGGCTTGTCTTGGGATTTCCGGAAACATATTATAATAGACGATCCGACCTCATATGCCCTTTGTAGAGGTCCACGAAGTTCAGCCCAGATTTGGTTGGTCCACGCGACCCAAATACGAATTCGCCACCCACTCCATGTATTCCATTGCCTGCATCAAGAAGCTTCCTTTCTGTTTTAGAAAAGATTCCCATCCGTAAATTAATTCGTGATTCTTTGGCTTGGTCCTTGTGTTCCAAAGGTATTTTTTCGGTTAGTTCTTTTAGGCGCAGCCTCGAAGATTCTTGTGCTGGCTCTTCTCCTCATTCTTATTTGGATCAGATTTTTTCTTGGCAGTAGGTTTGTCCTCCTAAAGTAGAAATTTTTATGTGGCAGCTTCTGAAAGGGAGGTTGGCAGTGAAGGATGTCTTGGTTCGGTTTGGTTTGAGGGCGCAGATGGGGATGGAGTGTAAGCTGTGCAATCTTGGTTTTGAGTCTATCAATCATCTCTTTCTGCGGTGTGTCTGGTCTAGGAACTTGTGGAACACTGTTTTGGGGTGGTGGGATATTGTATGTCCCCTGAATTTGTCTTTGGAGGGCTGGTTTTTGGGTTGGTCTGGCCTGTGTCCCTTTTCTCGCAATGTCAGAGTGTGGAAAGCTTTGTTTTGCGCTGTGGTTTGGTCGATTTGGGAAGTGCGTAATCAGGTGGTTTTTAATGCTAAAGAGCCTTGTTTTGCTCTTCTTGTAGACACGGTTAGATTCAGAGGTGTTATGTGGTTCAAACATTTCGGAATTGGTATCCTAGAGCCTATCACTCATCTTATGCTGGATTTAAAGGAGAGATGTGTGGAGCCGGTTTGTGTTAAGTCTTGCATCAATGTTAGGCGGACCCCTCCCGCTTCTGATTCGTTATTTTTCAATGTTGATGGGTCGGCTAAGGGTGCATCTTGTCTAGCCAGCATTGGCGGTGTGCTTAGGGACGCTAATAAGGTTGCTCTCTGCAGTTTTTCCCTTTTTATTGGTCCTCAAGACGCAATCACTGCAGAAATTTTGGCCATTCAGAGGGCTTGTGAGCTGTGTGTTTCCAAATCCGAGTTGCGCAGCAGAAATATCGTTTTCCTCAGTGATTCTAAGACCACAGTTTCGTGGATCAATTGTGCTAGTTTTGGTAGTTTAAAGCATGTCAATTATATTTATGATATCCGTGCTTGTTTACAGTTTCATGGCAATATTAGGATTGTTCATGTGCCCCGGACTTCTAATACGCTGGCTGACTTTCTTGCTAAGAATGGGTCTAGTATGTTGGGGGATTTTGTGGATTGGGGGGATCTTGGTTGAGTTTTTGCTGTTTGTTTTGTTTTTGGTGTTGTTTCTTTGGTGCTCTGTTTTTTAGTTGGGTGTTGGTTCGCCCTCTGTGTTGCCTTTTCTGGTTGCCTGGGTTTTGGGTGCACTGGCTGGTGCTTTGCTGTTTGTGCTTTCTCTTTTTAGCTTTGGTTCCTTTCCTGGTTGGCTGTTGTTTTGTTTCTTTTCCTTTAATAAAGCTTGCCGTTTCAAAAAAAAATAATTAGTGATTACAAATGATGGAGACATTTGGTTAAATAACATGATCTGCTTATGGCATCATGGATATAGTAAACAGAAAGAAAAAAATTTGATTGACTCCTAAATGTTATGTTCATTATTGTACTTGAACCTTATAATTGTCCAATAGTATCTGCTTCCTTTTTCTTCTGAGCCAGAAATGGAAATGGAGATGATGCAGCATTTGATCTTTGTCTGTCTTACTGTAATTCGGCAGGTTCATGCCCAGAATCAAACAGGCCGGTTTCAATATCTCAATTTTCATTATTATTCAGAAACTATATATTATGAATTCCTCTTTTACTTTCCTGGCTTTATATGTCTCTCTCTCAGGCTTTATCAGCATAGATTGTGGAATACTGAGAGATTCTAGATACACCGATAGGATAACAGGTATATATTACGTTTCAGATGAAATGTTCATAGACACCGGTGTAAGCAATAACATTTCACCGGGATACAACAATGACAACATAGAACAATTCTTGAATGTGAGAAGCTTCCCTGATGGAAAAAGAATTGCTACACTCTAAAACCTGAACTGGCAGTACTAAATTCATTAAAAAGAAACTTAATTAATTCGTCTAATATATCTTAATTCCCTACAAATTTAGTAAACACGTGAAATCAGGAATTTAATTTCCTTTCCTAGGAAGAATTCCTGATTAGTAAACATGTCCTTTAATAAGACCAATTAATTATTATTTTTTTAAATGGTCAAACAACTTTAAAATAGCTAAAAACAACATAAAAAAAAAAAAAAAAAAAACTCGACTTTTTACTTAATTTCAAATCACTAAATTACCTTTAATATATTTCTTTGCAAGAATACCCTACAAAATAACACATTTCCAAGAATATCAAATGAAAATACATAATAATCAATAGTAAAAAATTGCAGATTGGATTATATTAACTTTCCGACTGAAATTTTATGATTTCAATATCTATCCACTCATTTAGTTTTAATATAATAGTTGAAAAATCAAATGAATTAAAAGTAGATTACAACCATTGGACTGAAAGCAACAAAAAAAAAAAAAATGGAATCTCATTTGTCACCCGTACTCCAAAATGTAAAATTTTACGTTTTACACCGGTGTCATTCAGGATCCAATACGAAAATTTCAGAACTGTCCTGACATGAAAATTTTCCTGGACTGTAGTCATAAATTTAAGTCAAAATGTAAAATTGATTTAGTCTAACCCATTTTCTAATTAATAAACTGAACTCAACGGATCAATCAATTCTCTCCCAATAGATCAACTGATCAAGTTGGAGATTAGATCAACTTCCTTTCTTTTTCTTGGCCAAGGTCCTTATTTAAACTATTCACACACTTGTTTGACAAAAAATATTGTAGTATGAGTTTTTGCAATTGCATCATTTTAATTGCAGATGATAGCAACATTCAGCTAAAAATAATATGATGATAATAAATTGCATGGCAATATAAATTGATAGCAAGAAGAAACAGAGTTCATGGTGCTGAAGATCATGTTGAGGCATTGGATATTTGCATTTCTTGGTTGTCTTGCTCTAAGTACAGTACTTCTGGTTCAATCACATCAGACAGGTTTCACTAGCTCCAATTTTAAGTATCACTTCTAATTGTCATGCACAGGGTAATCTTTGTTTTACTGTCTTTTTATATCTCTCAGGTTTCATCAGCATTGATTGTGGAACACCAAAAGATTACGAATACACAGAAAGGACAACAGGCATAACTTACATTTGGATGCAACCTTCACGGATACTGGTGTAGTCTATAATATAGCAGTGACAACCTGGAACAACCATTCTGGACTGTCAGAAGCTTCCTGAAGGATCCAGAAATTGTTACTCCCTCAAGCCAGCTCGTGGCAACACTGAAAAGTTTTTGATTAGAGCAAGTTTCATGTATGGGAATTATGATGGCCAGAATCATCTACCGCGTTTTGGTCTCCTTCTTGTCTTCTTGAAGCTAATGAGTGGGATTCAGTACAATTTACAGATGCATCTACTGTTGTTTTCAAGGAAATCATCCATGTCCCGAAAAAAAACTATATAGATGTATGTCTTGTAAACACGGGCTCTGGAACACCTTTCATATCAGCATTAGAATTACGGCTGTTAGAAAATGACAGTTATCCAACAAATCCGGAATATCGTTACTCCTCTATTCATGATTGGATGTTGGTTCGATGATCAATGATAAGGCAAACTTCAGGTAAGTCATTCTATATTATTACGAAAGATCATCTTAACATTCGTCCTATGATCACAGAGTAGAACTTTAATTTATGTTTATTTAAACTGTGTTATAGGTTGAAAGATGATGCTTGTGATCGCATATGGTCACCCTACAGACAATCCAACTGGCTGATTCTAAGTAGCTTGATCAACTTCAACACCCTTGGGTCCACTTACCAGCCACCTTCCACGGTCTTGCAGACGGGCGCCATGCCAGGGAATGATAGCGATTCGTTGGTTATTGTTTGGGTTCCAAATGATCCTACAGCAGAGTACTATTTTTACCTATACTTTGCAGAACTTGACCAGAGCCAACAAAATAAGGATGATAGAGGAGTAGACGTTTATTTGAATGGAGTGTTTCGGGGTGGACCTTTTAAGCCCCCTTACAACACCTCATTAACTGTACACACTGGAGAATCCGACCATGGACAAAGACTTGAATTCTCCTTCAACAAAAGTAAGAAATCACTACTACCACCCATTCTCAATGGCATAGAGCTACATCAACTAAAACCATTCCATCAGTTGCTCACGAACCAACAAGACAGTATGTTGTCTTATAACTAGTAATTCTCTAGTCAAATTGGTTCCCAAAAAAAAAAAAAAAAAAAAACTTTCAAGACCGAACTTACATAATGTTGTGGAATTGGTTTTCACAACATTATGTAACTAAGCGTTTAATTTTGTAACGCTGTGGAACCGGTTCCATAATATCATGTAACTTAGTTCTGAAATAAAATATTTAGTACCGACCTGGCCAGAGAAAGACCCGTCATATAATATCTGGAAATTTAATATTTTTTTTAATGGGTTTCGATTCATTTTTCTATATGGATATAAAAATATTAGTTGATGCAATCATGAATATCAAGACAATGTATGGAGTGAAAAAAAATTGGCAAGGAGATCCATGTGCCCCTATAACATATTTGTGGCAAGGTCTTAATTGCAGCTCGGAAAATAATCTTCAAAGGATTATATCTCTGTAAGTTTAATTACATCCTTTAAACAAGAATTTTATCATATTTCTTAGAGCTTTATTTTTTGCAGTGTCAGTAAAATTATTGGGAAACTTGCAGGAACTTGTCGTCAAGTGGAATATCTGGAGAAATATCTCCTCGTATATCCGATCTCAGATCAGTACGATATCTGTAAGCATTCATTCGATCTGCCATGAATCTGAATTAAAGTTAATGTTTCATATCATTGATGAGAATCAATTGAATTCAATTGACAATTTTGGGTCCATTTCAGGGACTTATCAAACGATAGCTTGACTGGACCTGTGCCTGATTTTGTATTACAGCTACCATCCTTGACTGTGCTGTAAGTTATTTAGATTAGATTCATCTACATATTCAAGTTGTATTATCTAGGGATCAACCTTATTGCATAAAAAAAAAAATAAAAAAAAAAAAGGAATAATAAAGCATTAAGATTGATCAACTTCAACAGAAGTTGCATTGTTGTAAAATCAGCATTAAGATTGATCAACTTCAACAGAAGTTGCATTGTTGTAAAATCAATGGACCATATTTAATTCCTTTGCAGAAACTTGAGAGGAAACGATCTCATAGGTTCAGTTCCGGTTGGACTCATTGAGAAACAGAAGAAGGGTTTGCTGTCATTAAGGTACTTTGCTTTTAGTCTAAAGTTCTTGATTCAACAAAGCAGATTTATCATATCGAATCTTAACATTTTATCATCATCCGAATCTTAACATTTTATCATATCGATTCTAGCTTGTAAGGAAATCCAAATCTTTGTCTTTCGGGATCATGTACAGAGAAAAAAACAAACTCCATGATTAAAGTTCATGTAGTATCATCAGTTGTTTCATTTTTTGTCCTCTTAATTGCAATACTGGGTACTTTATGGATCTTCAAAAGGAGAAAACAAGGTACAATACCCGCTACATATATAAATTGTCTAAAGTTTAGAACCTAAGTTAAATTTCATGTGCTACAAAAAAAAAGACTTATATTTGCCACTACTATTTTATGGAAGATATAAATCCGTGACAAATATTAAAAAATTCGAGTTTTTTTTTTTTTTTAATGTTTAATTTTTAATTTTTTTTATTTATTTTTATTTTTACCGTAAATACAAGTATTTTGTCGTGGGGGATCCACAGCAAAAACGATTTTGCATCAGTTATAGCCCACGGTAAAACTTTTTGCAACAATAGTATTTCCTTTTGTCACGGATTACAACAAATTTTCTTCGTAGAAAAATGTCATTTTTTTTTAGTGAATTGCAATCTTTTATTTAATAACTCTGGGCTCATAAATTTTTCCCAGCTGGAAATAAGGCTACCCAATCAAATGGAAGGAGTGGTTCGTTTGAGTTGAAAAATCAAAGATTTTCATACTCCGATGTTGTGAGGATGACCAACAACTTCCAGACGATTATCGGAAAAGGAGGATTTGGAACAGTTTACTATGGATGCTTAGATGACACTCAAGTTGCTGTGAAGATGCTCTCTCCATCGTCGATTCAAGGCTATAAGGAGTTTCAAGCTGAGGTGTATATATATATGACCTTAACTTTGTATTGAAATTTCACAATTTTTTCGTTACCACTAAACTAAGATAATTATGGTTTTTCCTTTACAGGTTGAACTTCTAATGAGAGTTCATCATAAAAACTTGGCATCGCTTGTTGGATATTGTGATGATGGCACGAACATGGGACTAATTTATGAGTTCATGGCTAATGGAAATTTAGAGACGCATCTCTTAGGTTTTCCTTTTCAATTTCAATCTAATTTCAACAATTGTATAGAAGGCTTATTGTTTACATACTGTCAATGGATTTTAATATATTTTTTTCATTAATTGAAACCAATCCGTAAGAGGTTAATATATTTTTAAATGATGCAGACAAGAAAGTTGCAGACATCTTGAACTGGGAAAAGAGACTTCAGATTGCAACCGAGGCAGCACTAGGTTAGAAATTATATGATCCGCAATTTTCCTTTTCACTTTCCTCTTTTTTGTTTTATGATTGTAAGTGAACTAAAATATGCATCCAATTAATTTTAAATGTAGGATTGGAATATCTCCACAGTGGTTGTAAACCACCCATTGTTCACAGAGATGTTAAGTCCACAAACATCTTATTGAATGAAAAATTCCAGGCAAAATTAGCAGATTTTGGCCTTTCCAGAATTTTTCCAACAGAAAGTGGAACTCACATGTTGGCAAGTATTGCCGGCACCCCTGGACACCTCGATCCTGAGTAAGGACTCCTGTTTTTGTTATTCTGATCTACTTTTGATGCTATCAATCATCCTCATATAATTATACAACCATTACATTAAAGAACTAGCTATAGGTTCACCATGTGTTGTAAGTTTATATATACTAATTAAGTCATGCATTTCGGCCTTGCAGGTACTATATATCAAGCAGGTTGACTGAAAAAAGTGACGTGTATAGTTTTGGAGTGGTTCTTTTAGAGCTAATAACAAGTAAAACCGTGATTGAAAAATCACATGCGAGGACTCATATAAGTCAATGGGTGAGTTTTATGCTTGCAAAAGCAGATATTAAAAATGTTGTTGATCCAAGATTACATGGAGATTTCAACATCAACTCTGTCTGGAAAGTTGTAGAAATAGCTATGGCTTGTGTTTCTCCTAATTCAGCCAAAAGGCCAACCATGACTCAGGTAGTGATGGAGTTGAACGAGTGTTTAGCAATCGAGACGGGCTGCAGGGAGGTGGATGATGAGACCGACCTGAAAGATTCCGTCGAATTGGTCAATTTCAATATGCATTCTGAAATATCTCCCCTGGCAAGGCAGTACTTTTTTTAATATATGTATACCCTACTCCAGGTAGTGTGATTCTATATATGTGTGTCATATGTATAATAATAGTGTGTGGATTCTACATGTTTTTTCACTTCGGTATTGTGTAGATGAAAACAAAAATGTTTCTGCTTCATTTGATGTAATTTTTCTGAAAAGTGTATGATGGTGAACCTCAAAACATTGAAGATTTACTGTGATTTCCATTTTTTTTTTTTTTTTTTTTTTTTTGCTTATTAGCTAGCTGACAAAGAGAGAAATGAATGTGTGACATAAACCAATTTAGAATTTAATTGTAACTTTGGACAGAAAAAATTGATGAATTCTGTCAAATTTAGACCACTTCAAATGTTGAAAAAATAAAATCATGAAACTGGAAATTAAACTGTGGGCAGAACATGTGTTAACTTTGAAATTTTTCATGAGTCAACGGTTCATACACTAGCTATACAATATATGGTCCTTAGGTCGAGTCTTCCTTTACAAAAACAGAAAATCTGGTGAGGTTGTCCACAGTCACCTTTGACGCTCAAGTCAGTAAGAGCTCGACTAACCTCATTCGGCTTTATAATAAAAAGAACAGTGAAATATATATGAAAGATAAAAATTAGTGAAAATGGTTAAGGAAAATAATGAAAAGCTGTGTAAGAGCTAGGTCAAAACCTGTAAAAATCCCCCCTGCTTGGAGTAGAAGTAGGTTGAATATGTACTGCTTCAAGTTGAATATATACCAACATGACCTGAGTGTATAAAATGGATATGCTTTCTTCGTCATCTCTCTCGGTCTCTCTCTGTGATCTTGAAAACGCACTGTTTTTAGCTCTATATCAACACAATGTGACATTGTCAATGTCTTTAGTCTAGGCCTTGGCCCATGTGGATTCATACGATTTGGGCCTTGGCCCATGTGGATTGCTAGACAATTTAAGTTGTATCATAAATCATTACACCAGCAAGAAGACTTTAAGAAAGGAGAAAATCTTCATCAGTGGCATATAAGCACGTGTCAGCTTTCTATTTACTTTTCACACTCTTTCATCATTATTTTATTTATTTCTCTTTCATCCTATTTCTTTTTTTATTCTTATTTTACCTTACACATAATTATGTGTTGACATATCAGTGGTTGGGTGCACCACTTAACTCGTGCACCTAGTTCACTAAAGATTTTCTGAAAAGGAAGACTTTAACATGATCTTTCTTTTTTTTTTTTTCTTTTTTTTTCTTTTTCTCTTTTTCTTGTCATAAATCATTTCGGACAATTAATAATACATAATGGATCCATACGGAAAAAACGTTCAGGGTTCTTATATCATTTATTACTTTCGTTTCTGATAGGCTAATAGGTCCTTGTCTAACATTTTATCAATCTCAATCACTTTAGCATATCATTTTGTAGTTAGTGAATATAGTGACATATAAACAACTCAGGATAGGAATACTTAAAACTTTTTGTGTGTGAAGGAAATCTAATTTCATCAACTGATCAACCTATTTTCATGTTTGGTAATTCTTTGTACATAGAATCATTTCTGTATTATGGAAATAATTTTTGAAGCTAGCTTGAATCGTGTAACCTTAGATGTTATTTTTACACCTAATTAAACCTAAAACAGTGGTGAAGAGAAACTGCACAAAACGTTAGAAGATTGTTGTTCAATGCATAATTATAGTGAAAATGATGGATTCATAATATTTAGAAAAAAATTCTGTCCCAAAATTTGAAAAAGTCTTGAAATTAATTACTTTCGTTCATGATAGGCTAAGGTACCTGCAGTCTATCACTTTCTCAATTTTTGTCAAGTCATGAATATCAGTCTTTACACAAATAAAGTTGCTAATTAATTTCTTTGGCTTCTGATAGGCTATAAGATCTTGTATCTGTTACAGGTTCTTAATTATTGTACAACTAAAACTCCAAGTTGAATTTTCCACGGGATAGAAATCTTTTAAAAAAAAAAAAAAATTGAGAAAGTCTTAGACAGGTACCGTAGCCTATCACAAGCAAAAGTAATTAATTGCAAATTTGCAAGACTTCTTCAAATTTCCGGTTTGGAACTTTTTTCTTAACAAAACTCGAATGAAACAAAAATATAAATATTTAGTGGCAGAGTAGTGTTAAATTTTCATAATAGCTTGTATATTTGAAAATAGCTTGTATATTTTTATATGTTTATGAGAACCGGCATATACGTTGAAAACAAATAAGAGCAGGCGAGATGAGGTTGGTCCAGTGGTAAAACCCTTACACCTACACCATGAGACGAGGTTGCGGTTTCGAGTCCTCACTCCCCAAAAAACCCCAAATTAATGTAGTACTTAAAAAATAATAATAAATAAATAAGAGCATCTCTAATGAAAATATGCATTTTGAGAAAATTGAGTGCCGAAAAACCCTCTCCAATGCAATTATCTAACTTCAACATGGAGATGATGTGGCAAAAAAGAGAGTAAAAAAGTTAGAGAATATGGAGTTCAGTTTCTAGCTAATTCTAGAATCTGAAGAAGTCTTGAAATTAATTACTTTCTTTCGTGATAGGCTAAGGTACCTGCAGTCTAACACTTTCTCAATTTTTGTCAAGTCATGAATCGTCTTTCCACAAATAAAGTTGCTAATTAATTTCTTTGGCTTCTGATAGGCTATAAAGTTACAAGTTCTCAATTATTGTACAACTATAACTCCAAGTTGAATTTTCCACGGGATAGAAATCTGAAAAAAAAAAAATAATAAATAAATAAATTAATTGTGAAAGTGTTAGACAGGTACCATAGCCTATCACAAGCGAAAGTAATTAATTGAAAGACTTCTTCAAATTTCTGGTTTGGAATTTTTTTCTTAACAAAACTCGAATGGAACAAAAATATAAATATTTAGTGGCAAAGGTAGTGTTAAATTTTCTTAATCGTAAAATAAATAAACGGTTTTATGTTGATGAAACTAGTTAAGGACCACTGCGGGCTCAAGCCAAAAAAAATCTCTGTTTTTTTTTTTTTTTTTTAATTATTAGACTTAAAATTTATAATGAGAATATAATTTTAATTTAAGATCTAGTAGTTCAAATATGAAATAACATATATATATATATATATATATATATATATACACCCTATATATTTTCTTCCCTAAGTGATCCCTTAGGTCGAGTCTTCCTTTACAAAAACAGAAAATCTTGTTAGGGTGAACCCGGTGATATTGTCGGCAGTCACCTTTGACGCTCAAGTCAGTAAGATCTCGATTAACCTCATTCGGCTTTATAAAAGAACAATGAAATATATATGAAAGATAAAAATTAGTGAAAATGGTAGGTCAAAACCTGTAAAAATCCCCCCTGCTTGGTGAAGAAGAATGTTGAATATGTACTACTTCAAGTTGAATATATACTAACATGACCTGAGTGTATAAATGATTGAACTAACTTTCGACTAACCTCATTCGGTTTTATAAAAGAACAATGAAATATATATATATATATATATATATATATATATATTATGAAAGATAAAAATTAGTGAAAATTGTTAAGGAAAATAATGAAAAGCTGTGTAAAAGCTAGGTCAAAACCTGTAAAAATCCCCCTGCTTGGTGTAGAAAATGGTTGAATATGTACTACTTCAGGTTGAATATATACTAACACGACCCGAGTGCATAAAATTGATCAGCTCTATATCAACACAATGTCTCTAGTACAGGCCTTGGCCTATGTGGACTACCAGAATAAATGTGATAAGCACACCAATATTTATAAGTATATTTATATCTAAAATTTAAAATTAAATTATTATTATGAGCATTCATCTTAATACCAATAGTACCCTTATTTAAATGAACATATTCATTTTAATACAATTTATTTATAAACCCTCTTAAGTTATTAACACACTCAATTTCACAAATGATAATAATCAAGTTTTTGATATCTATTACAACAGATTTCACATCCTCATACTACTGTTGATCTCTTGGATGCACAACGATATGTACTGTTATCTTTAAAAAAAAAATTACTTCTCACTTTTTGTTTATCAATAGAGTTTATAACAATAATAATAATAATAATAATAATAATAATAATAAGTACATCTGTATGATCAGAGTCCTCTGAAAATTCTTTTTCCGTTACTTTATTTTATGATAATGAGAGATTTTGATACTTAAAATAGAATTAGGGTTTAGTTTATTTATTTATTTATTATTATTATTTATTATTATTATTTTTTATGATATGGGTGTAATTAATGGGTGTACATAGCATTTGGTTTATTTTTAATTAAATTAATTTGTCTTTATCTGTAAATTTCTTTTGGGATATTTTTGTAATTGAATTTTTTATTAAAATATGGGTATGATTATCATATTTATGGGTGTCAATATCGACACTTTTTTTCTTTCTTTTTTTAGTCATAAATCATTTCAGATAATTAATGATCATAAGATGCGAGAATCTCGCATAATTTTTATTTGATAAAATGTGTAGATCACTTTATAATGTTACAAAGTATAAGTTTTGTAATGTAGTTAGACATTTACATAGTGGATCCCATACGAAAAAACATACAGGATTCTCATATGATTTAAAAATTGTGAAACTTGAACCGGTATGTATGCACATCAAGATTAAGGACCGATTTTTCTGGGTGCTTTGCACTGTATCTGCTTTGCTTGTTCTCTAGGAGTTTGGTCTCTCTGATGTTGTTTTTCTTTGCTTCCGGTCCCCAGTTGCGGTGTTGCCAGCTTGTTTGTCTCTGTTTTGTTTGTCAACATGTGTCTACATTTATTATTATTATTATTTTCAATTTCTTTCATAAATGTAGACACTTGTCCCAATTTGGTTAGTGAAACACAAATTGGGACACCATTTTTGGACAGCTGATATGAGTCCTTATATGTCATGTTCAATAGATAAACAATGAAACATCAAACATATATGGTTTTTATGTTAAATGATATAATTTTAGTGGTGATAACTACTCAAACTCAAAAAATTATAGAACTTGAAAAATTATCAAATTAAATGAGTATTATTTACTATCAAATCGCATTGGACGCCAGTATACATAAATTTGATTAATTATTCATATACATAACATAATATTATCGAGGTGGTCGGCTTCATATATGAGTTTAATTAATTATCAATATTATGGAGTGATTGGGGTTGAGTCTTGCTTGTCTTCTGCCCTCTTCTCTTCCTCCCTTTCTGCTGTCTCTGTTTTGTTTGTTTTCTGGGCTTGTTGGGGCGTTTTGCTGTTGTTTTTTTTTCTGTGTGTTTGGTTGTTGATGTAGCGGAAGCTCTGTCGAGAAAAACCTACACAAAACAATTAGAAACATCCTACTAATATCCTGTTGATCCGCGCATGGATACCAGAATATCAGGCTACTGATAACATTCAACTTCGTGCACGAAGGATTGTTAAAAGGCTTCAATTACGAATAGTAACTGGAAATTGAGACACAATTCTTTGGTATTTTTTATTAATCAAAAGCTGTCTTTCAAACCCTAATACAATCTACTTAAATAGAATTGCAAAACTTGACTGACAAGAAAATCCTAAACAAACGGAAAAGAATCCTAAATGGAAAAGATATCAAATCTCCTAAAATCAAAAGAATTCTAAAACATTAAAAACCTTTCTAAAAAGGAAATAATTAATAACCTAATTACATATAAACTAAAAGGAAATAAAATAAACGTATCAAATCATGACGATAATTGGAAATAATAATTAAAGCAACAATTGTCTTGCCGCGCACGAAACTTAACAGCCAAATTCGGACATGCTGGAGCCCGTTATAGAAGATAGAGTCTTCATAACATTTGTAGGGCTCGTCTTGAGCTTTCCGGAAACATATTATAATAGACGATCCGATCCCATATGCCCTCTGTAGAGATCCACGAAGTTCAGCCCGGATCATCTCGTCCAGCCCACTGTGTCCAGCTCTCGTCCAGCTCAAGTCTTCGCGCAATAATCTAAATGGCCGAATTTGGGCCTGTTGTGATCTGTTACGGAGGACAGAGTCTTCATAACATTTGTAGAGCTCGTCTTGGGCTTTCCGGAAACATATTATAATGTTGATTTGAAGTTCGTTTTCCCTCTGAAAAGGCCCCCGAAATTTGCCCATTCTGACAGTTAAATCCATTCCGAGTTTTTGCTTCCTTCTTTTCGCACCCTTCGTCTTTGAGTCGATTCCTCCGCTCCATGAAATCCAAACCTTTGTTTGCCGTATCGTCTTTGACGGCTGCATCAGTTGTGGTGCTGCCCTTTTGTGGCCTTGTTTTCTCCTTTGTTCTTTTTATATAAAGATTGCTGTTCAAAAAAAAAAAAAAAAAATTATCAATATATATGGGTGCCTTTTTTGCTTTGTGGTGGTCTGCTGTTTCTTGTTTTCAGCAGGTTTTTGTGTGGGCTCTTTTGTTGCTTTTGTTCAGTCGTTTTTATTTGTTTTCCTGGCCGTTTTGGCTCTTTGAATAAAATTTATACCGTTTTAAAAAAATATATAAAAAAAAAAAGCCTGCCATGATATAAAAGTTGGACACTTTAGAATACAGATTTGTGTTATAGAAAGCTGTATCCTGTAAGCCATATTTGCAATTCCTCAAGCAGTACTTCTCAGCTGATCATTGGCAATTAAAACCAACTCAGAATTGGTAAGAACCTTGGAAAAAATAGAATACCAATTCTGTCATTTTGGACCATTTCAAAGGCTGAAAAATCTGAGGCAAGAGAAGATATGTTTCAAAAAATCTTATCGGTTCAAGTTCACCTTAAATAATAGTATAACTCAATTGATATAGCTCTACATTGATGTCTGAGCGGCCTAAATGATTGTAAAATGAGCATGGAGAGATTCGAACCACTCACCACTAGACATGGCACTGGTTCAGTTTGAACCAGCGAACCGGAACCGAACTGTGAACCGGAAACAAGACGGTTCCGGTTCCGGTTCCAATAAATAAGGAACCAACTGTTCTGGTTCCAGTTAGAATCGACAGTTCCAACATATATATATATATATATATATATATATATATATTTTATATATTTTTTAAAAAAATGGCTTGAACGGTTCAATTTTAAATTTTTTGTGGTAAAAATTAAGTGCAAGGTCAATTTTACATTTTTTAGTTTTATTTTAATTTAATTTTTTAATTTGTCACTTTTATTTTCAGGTGACACAATAAAATGCATTTACAATTTTACGTGTCTAATTTTTTTTATTAAATAAGATTAAATATAAGAAAAAAAATTGCCGGAACCGGAATCGAAACCAGCGTCATGTCTACTCACCACCAACGTGGGAGAGAGGTGCACTAACACCCGTGCTAAGAAATGATATGCATCGTCAGTTGTTACAATCTTAAATCTGACCATTTAATCATCAACAGTTGATTTTAGCAACTTGCAACATTAGCACTTTCTTGGAATTAGAAATTTTTTTTGGAAGTAGATAAATTAATGTTTAAGGAAATAAATTAGAAAATTTTTGAAATTACAGTTGAAATGGAAAATTACTGATACGAATTATGAGATTCCATTTTAAAATTGTAATTGTAATTATAACTGTAAATATACAAGTCAAAAATAAATTTGGGCCCTCAGTTTTGCTGCTACCAGCCAAACTAGTCAAGTCTATTTGTTTGTTTTCAAGAGAGCTCAAAAGCTGAATAGCATTCATAGATGGACATTGATCGATATTTACACTCCTGAAAAATTGTAATATAGCCACAAAAAAGACTTTGAAATTATATTGTAGGTAAAACGGACCTTAATTATAGGTCATGTGATGTAACTTGTGGAATGGTGTACTTTTAGCATTTTGAGAGTAAAAGTCTTGATCCATGTGACATTAAAACAAACTACTGTTCTCTGAACTCTCTGCCTAGTTGCAATGAATTCTAACATTCTAGATTCTGCATTTTACACCGGTGCCAATTGAGATCCCACACCAAAAATTTCAAGACCGTCCAGTCGAGAGAATTTTCCAGGATGTTGAAGTTGTAAATTTAAGTCGTAAAATTGAAATAGTCTAACCAATTGTCTAATAAACTGATCTCAACAGATCAATCAAGTCTCTCCCAATAGTTTAACTGATCAAGTGGAGATCAGATCATCTTCTTTTCTTTTCTGGGCCACACACTTGTTTGACAAAACAAATTATAGTTGGACTTTTGCAAGTGTATCGTTATAATCACACATGCATGATAGCAACATTAAGTTAAGAAAAATATGATGATAAAAAATTGCATTGCAATATAAATTCAACCACCGCAACTGTTAATTTCTTCAAAATCCTGAGCAAGAAGATACTGAAAATGGTGCTGAAGATCATGTCGAGGCATTGGTTACTTTCATTTCTTGTTGGTCTTGCTCTAAGTACAGTACTTCTGGTTCATGCACAGAATCAAACAGGTTTCACTAACTCCATTTTTAAGTATTGCACAAAATATATACTGAAATTTTATTTGATTCACTTTCTTTTTATACCTCTCAGGTTTCATCAGCATAGATTGTGGAACACCTAAAGATTTCGCATACACTGAGAGGACAACAGGCATAAATTACATTTCGGATGCAAACTTTACCGACACTGGTGTAGGCTATAATATATCATCTGAATACAACAGTGACAACTTGGAACAACCATTCTTGAATGTCAGAAGCTTCCCTGAAGGATCCAGAAGTTGTTACACCCTCAATCCAGTTCGTGTCAACACCGTCAAGTTTTTGATTAGAGCAAGTTTCATGTATGGGAATTATGATGGCCAGAATAAACTACCGCGTTTTGATCTCCTCCTTGAAGCTGATGAGTGGGATACTGTGCAATTTAAAGACGCATCCACTATTGTTTACAAGGAAATCATTCATGTCCCCAAGAAAAACTACATAGATGTCTGTCTTGTAAACACGGGCTTTGGAACACCTTTCATATCAGCATTAGAATTAAGGCCCTTAAGAAATGGCAGTTATCCAACAGATCCAGGAATATCATTACTCCTCTTTTCGCGGTTGGATATCGGTTCGATGGTCAATGATAAGGAAAACTTCAGGTTAGTTATTTATATTATTATGAAAAATCATCTTAACATTCGTCCTACAATTACAGAGTATAACTTTTATGTTTATCCAAAATGTATTATATGTAGGTTGAAAGATGATGCTTATGATCGCATATGGTCACCTTACACAAAATCCAACTGGGTGACTATAAGTAGCCCATTCAGTGTCCACAATTCTCGGTCTTATTACCTGCCACCATCTACAGTCATGCAGACATCCGCCATGCCAGAAAATGGTAGCAATTCACTGGTTATTGATTGGGAACCTAGTGATCCCACATCTGAGTACTTTGCCTACTTGTACTTTGCGGAGCTTGACCAGAGCCAAGCAGATAATGAAACCAGAGAAGAGGAAGTTTTCTTCAATGGAGAGTACTGGGATGGACCCTACACTCCTTCTTACTTGTCCCCGCATACTGTATACAGCTTATATCCCTTGAGTGGACAAAGACTTGAATTCTCCTTCAACAAAACGAAGAAATCACTATTACCCGCCCCTTGTCAATGCGCTTGAGTTGTATCAACTAAAAAAAGTTCCAGCAGTTGCTAACGAACCAAAAAGATGGTATGTTTTTCTAGGCAATGACATACTTTTTGTAGAAAAATTCTCCGGTTCAGATGTCATATTTTTTTTTTCTTTATTTATTTATTTATTTTCTATAGATTTTGATTCTTTCTTTTAAAATGAATACAAAAATATAAGTTGATGCAATCATGAATATTAAGACGAAGTATGGAGTGAAAAACAATTGGCAAGGAGATCCATGTGCCCCTATAAAATATTTGTGGCAAGGTGTTAATTGCAGCGACTTTGAATCTAATCCTCCAAGGATCATATCTCTGTAAGTCTAATAACAGCCTTTAATTTAAACTAAGCATGCTATACTTCTTGGAGCTTGAAATTTTGTACTGTTACTAAAATTATTGGGCCATTTGTAGGAACTTGTCGTCAAGTGGAATATCAGGCAACATATCTCCTTTTATATCCAATCTCAGTTCAATACAATATCTGTAAGATTAAATCTGCCATGAATCTCAATTAAAGTTAATGTTTCGTATCATTGATGAGAGCTAATTCAATTCAATTGACAATTTTGGGCCCATTTCAGGGACTTATCGAACAATAGCTTGACCGGACCTGTGCCTGATTTTCTATTACAGCTACCATTCTTGACCATGCTGTAAGTTATTTAAGACTGAGATTGATGAAGTTTGTATTTTCAAGAGATCAATCTTATTGCATAAAAAAATAACGCGTTAAAATTGATCAACTTCAACAGAAATCAATAACAGAATAAGTTGCTTTGTTGTAAAATCAATGGATCATATTAATCCATTTGCAGAAACTTGAGCGGAAACGATCTTAAGGGTTCGGTTCCGGTTGGACTCATTGAAAAACAGAAGAGTGGTCTCCTGTCATTAAGGTTTGCTTTCAGTCTTTTAAGTTCTTGATAAATACCCTTCTTGACAAGTCTTCTAAGGTCTATAATGAATGGTATCCTTATCTCTCTTATTTATAGCGTGGATGGAAATCCAGATCTTTGTCTTTCAACATCATGCACAAAAAAGAAAACCATTGTTGTTCCAGTTCTAGCATCATTTCTCGCAGTTTCAGTCCTCATAGCTGCAGCATTATCTATTCTGTGGATCCTCAAAGCAAGAATCCAAGGTACGTGAAGACTTTGCAGCACAAAAAAAGTTATAAAAATGTATTCTATGAATCATGCTTGTGAGACTCATCAATGTATTTTCCAGGAATCACTTGGAACAAAAATAATAGATCACTGGAGCTGAAAAATAGAAGGTTCTCTTACTCTGATGTTGTAAGAATTACTAACAACTTTGAGAGGATTGTTGGACAAGGTGGTTTTGGAACAGTTTATCATGGAAACTTAGATGATCACACGCAAGTTGCTGTGAAGATGCTTTCACTATCATCAATTCAAGGCCATAAGCAGTTTCAAACAGAGGTATCTATATATTTACACGTTCATAACTTGTACAGAATCTTTTCAACTTTGTTATAAAATGTAAGACTGACATGGGGATTTATTTACAGGTTGAACTTCTTTTGAGAGTTCATCATAAGAACCTGACCAGCCTTGTTGGGTATTGTGACAATGGCACGAACATGGGACTAATCTATGAGTTCATGTCTAATGGAAACTTAGAATCGCATCTCCTAGGTTTGTCCATTAATTTGTTTGTTGTTTTCTTGTTAATTATGCATGTATAAGTCTATGCTGCTTTTTATATTTTGGCAATCTACATTCAATGAATAGAACAAAGTTTTTTCAATAATTAATAAAAAAAATTGATAGCTTTTCACATTTGTTTTTTTATAGATGAAGGAAGCAGTACTGCAGATATCTTAAGTTGGGGAGGGAGGCTTCGAATAGCAACAGAGACAGCTCAAGGTCCGGAGATATTTGTATGATTTTCAGTTTAATGGCCACGTCGACTCTTATATTTATGTAGATGGTTGATAAATTGAATTTGAAATATAGGATTGGAGTACCTCCATAGTGGCTGTAAGCCACCCATAGTCCACAGAGATGTGAAACCTACAAACATCTTATTAAATGAAAAATTCCAGGCAAAGATGGCTGATTTTGGCCTTTCGCGAATTTTTCCAGTTGAAAGTGAAACTCATGTGTCAACGATCGTTGCAGGCACTCCTGGATACCTCGACCCTGAGTAAGCTGTATATGGGATGAAAGTAACTTAATTAATTTGATTTATTTGAAGTTAATATAGACCGAGTCATGCGTTAATGGCCTTGCAGGTACTATAAATCAAACAGATTGACGGAAAAAAGTGATGTATATAGTTTTGGAGTGGTTCTCTTACAGATAATCACAAGTAAACCAGCTATTGAAAAATCCGAAGCCAGGACTCATATAATTGAATGGGTGAGTTTCATGCTTGAAAAAGGAGATATTAAAAATGTTGTTGATCCAAGATTACAAGGAGATTTCGACACTAACTCTGTCTGGAGAGCTGTAGAAGTAGCTATGGCTTGTGTTTCTCAAACTTCAGCCAAAAGACCGACAATGAATCAGGTAGTGATCGATTTAAATGAGTCCTTGGAAATTGAGATAGCTCGTACAAATGTCGGCCGTGAGACTGAATCAAGATCGATTAGTTTGAATCTGCATTCCGTACTACTTCCCGATGCTAGGTAGTGCTTTCTAAATGTATCTTGTGTGTGTCTTCTTTGTATGATAATCGTCGTAACGACAGATCACAACCATATTATTAATAGCTCGTGGAAATTAAGAACAGGACTTTGTTCTAGTGTCTGAAAATAATATTTTAAAGCTTTTGTATATTCTGCCATATCTTGGCAATGGAACTTATTTTGTACACCTGTTCTTGAGTGATTCTGTTCTAGCAATATCTATCACTCACTATAATATCTTAAAATTTATGAGAAGAATGCTGGAGAAAAACAGGGCTGTTAACCACCGTTATTATGCTCTGTTATTTGCTACGCATTCTTATACTTATCACGTGAAAGGGCTACTAGGGTCTAGGGGTGGGTTTATTTGGGTTCAATTTTGGATCTGACCAAACCAAACTAATATTATAATCAGATTGTGTGTTCGAGTTTTGTCCCCTCTTCAATTCCCATCTCTTGAGAAGATATGAAATGTTAAGACTGTATTAAACAAATTTTCTGCCCAGAGTTTTCCACTTCCATAAATTTGTATTTTTCAACATTTGAAGTGGTCCTAAATTTGACAGATAATTTATTCATTCTTTTTTCTCTCCAAACCAAAGTTACAATTAAATTCTATATCGGTGTGATTGTATTGTTCAGTATTTGCTTTTTTCATTGCAAAATATCACTTACAGCATTCAAGCGCACATCTCTGATTAATTTTGATGTTATGTCATGCATTATCATTTCTCTCTTTGCCAGCTATTCACTAAAAAAAAAAAACACATAACAATAAATTCTAATTAAAAAAGGAGAAAATCTTCACCGAGCCATTGATATGTTGACATATAAGCACGTGTCAGCTTTCTATTTATTTTATTTATTTTTCTTTCATCCCATTTCTTTTTTATTCTTATTTTACCTTACACATAGTACTTATGTGTCGACATATCAGTGGCCGGGTGCACCACTCAGCTTGTACACCTGGTTCACTGAAGATTTTCTAAAAAGGAAGACTTTAAACATGATCTCTCTCTCTTTTTTTTTTTTTTTTTTTTGTCATAAATCATTTCGGACAATTAATAATACATAATGGATCCATACGGAAAAAACGTTCAGGGTTCTTATATGATTTAAAAATTGTGAAACTTGAACCAGTATATATGCAAATGCACATCAAGATTAAGGACCGATTTCAATAGTTGAGGCCAAATTAAGAACTTTGATTGAAACACCCACTGTCGAGTCTTACCACGTCTTCCAATAGATAAGCTAATAGGTCCTTGTCTAACACTTTATTACTTTCGTTTCTGATAGGCTAATAGGTCCTTGTCTAACATTTTATCAATCTCAATCACTTTCGAGTACAGCATATTATTTAATTGGATTTTAGAATGTTGTAGTTAGTGAATTATATAGTGACATATAAACAACTCAGGACAGGAATACTTAAAACTTTTTTTTGTGTGAAGGAAACTTTTTTTGGTAATTCTTTGTACATAGAATCATTTATGTATTATGGAACTAACTTTTGAAGCTTGAATCGTGTGACCTTAAATGTTATTTTACACCTAATTAAACCTAAAACAGTGGTGAAGAGAAACTGCGCAAAATAAATTAGGGTTTAAATGTTGGTGTCATTGGTGGGGAAAGTATTTTGATTTATTTAATTTTAATCAAGTTATTTATTCTTTTAATCATTTTATTTAAGGTTATTTTATTAATAATTTATTTTAATAAAATATAAATATATAAATCATATCTTTGGATGACAGTAGTTACCCTTAAATAAATATCTCTTGATTAAATTGATAAGAATAGTCAATGAGATAGAAGATTAAATGAAATATATTTAAAAAAATATACAAGTTAGCTAGAAAGAAGAATAATTTAGGCCAAAATGTTATCTTAATATAATTCTAATCTCTTCCGTCTGAATTTAAACAAAATATCTTATAATTAGTGTGTATACATATATACACATTAAATATAATTATTCGTTTCAAAAAACAAAAGAAAAAATTGATTTTTTAAAAAAATCTAAAATAAATTAATGTCATCCCCTTATTTACCAAAATGCCATTAATTGGATGGAACTGGATAGAATTAGATGGAATTGGATGGAATGACCATTAGTGTCACAAAGTTCGCCAAAAATTGCCATTTTAGAACAACTTTCCAATCCAGTTGCTATTTTGATAGTGTCATCAATTCGATGGCCACCGGGCTAATTATCCCTTTTTTTTAACAGCGGGATTTATTGAGCAGGAAAACAGAAGAAACACCCAGGCCAGCAAAACCACAACGCACAGCAAGCCAAGCCAAGCCACGCCAACAAGGCGAAAAGGAAAACAAGAAAAAAGCAAAACAAGGCGCCCCAACAAAACTAACCCAAACAGAAGAGAAGCACAAAAAGAACCGTGAAAACAAAGAGCATAGCAGGAAAACAGGGGACACAGCCCCAAAACCAGAAACAAACGGGAAACATAATGATAAATTTCGAATCACAAGTCGCCCCAAACAATCTTGTCTCCACTGTTAGACGAACCCATTTTGGTCAACTTATTTGAGAACGAGTTGGACGACCTCTGATAAAAATGGTTAGATTATTCTTACTAATAATTTAAAAACAAAATTCCAACTTAACAAGCATACAACTAAATTTCAACCAAAACAATACGGAAATTGATTAAACAATATCGTTACTTTATAAATTTAAAATTAATAAATTTAAAATTAGATTAACTAATAATTGGATTTCTCCTAAAATCTCTTAAACTAAAAATTATGGTAACTCTAAAATTTCAAAATAAAATAAAATATTTAATCCAGAATATTCACCCGAACATACCTAATAATTGTTGGTGTTGATAAATATATTGAGTCAAATTTGAGCAAATTTGGAGAACGTGGGGGAGAAATTTTTATAAAAATAAGCCCACCCTAGCCCCTTCTATGATCCCTCCTCTCTGTATATTACCAAATAATCTACTAATTAAAAAGTTTTATTTTTAATTTAATACAAAACAATATATGGCCTTTTGTCAAAAGATCTACTCTAGAAGATTTATTAGAAAAGTTATTCCAAACACACCCTTAATCATTTATAGTTTTGTGTGAAAATCTCCTTCAATTCATATTACACATACAAAAAGACATCAAGAAGATCACGTACGCGTTTTTAGTCATAAATCATTTCATATAATTAATAATTGGAAATCTTACATGTTTTTTTTACAGAAACGATTTTGTAACGTTACTTATTCCACTATATAGCGTTACCGAGTGACATGAAACATGGATACTTTTCGGAAAGTGTGCATGTTACTCCGTATCATCACAGACCATACCAGAGAATCGTTTAGGAGACCTTTCTTAGTACTTTTGGACTGAATATTCTTTTATTTCTCTGGATTTATACTTTGATCTCCACCATATACTTTACTTTCCGCGACAGTCAGTCAAGTGTCTAGGACCACAAACAGTAAAGTGTCTATTCTTGTTTTCAAGGCTGATCGAGTTAAATCATATTCATATTGGGACAATATGCAATGGTCTTATTAACTTATTAGTGGACTCATATCATGGTACCGTGTGGAATAGAGTACCTTAAAACACATTTTCATACAAGTTTTTTCCTTTTCAAGAGATAAGGTTGGCAATCAACTTGGGCTTCTGATTGGCTAAAGTCCTTGTCTAACTTATTCTCACATCTCAATTATTTTACAAATACAATGGAAAGTTTAATTTTCCACACAACAGACACATTTGAGCGATAAAACAATACCCTCTCTTGAGGGTCTATATATAACTCCAAGTTGAATTTTCCACGAGATAGAAATCAGAAAAAAAAAAAAAATGCGAATGAATTCATACGAGTTGAATTTTCCATAAGGTACCTGCAGTCTAACACTTTCTCAATTTTTGTCAATAGCCTATCACAAGCGAAAGAAACGTACTTGTCTAACACCTTTCACAAACGATTGCCACCTTTCTTTATTACTGATTATGCTAAAAATCTCATCTCAATTTAGACCATCTACAATGCATATGCCAATACTAATGCCAAATTTGGTACCAAAAAGAGTAAAATGTTATATTTGTCACATCAATTTAGCATTGTGTTTCAATACACAATTATATTTAAAATGCTATTTTTATTATTTTATTAATTAAAATTATAAAAGTAAACACTTACCATTAATGCATTCATTATTTCTTTTAATGCTCCAATGCAAAGTTCTATTAATGCATTCATTATTTCATTTTAAAAATATATATAATGGTATTTTTTTTTAATTAAAAAAGGAGTATGCCAAATTTGGCACACAGTATAGCATATGCCAAATTTGGCACAGCATTTGGCACAATAATTTGGAACAACATTTGAGATGCTCTTACAGGGTACCAATTATTTGGATATTTAGATCTTTTGGGGCTTAGGCTTGCGCGGAATTGGGCCTGGGCTGGGCTTGATTCAATTTTGTGTTTGGGCTTGAATTATGGACTTGGGTGAATTTTTGGGATTGGAGTATTATAAAATATAAGTCTAATATTAAATAACCATTACATTATTTTGAATTATATTTAAAATTATAATTATTATATGAAAATGAATTATTATTATTATTATTATTATTATTCATGGTTTGTTAGATACTAGAATCCCGCACCTCAAAACCGGTCTCCTAAGGCCTAAGTAAACAAAAAATTATAAGAAAATGTTGAGAGAGAAAGCTAGAGAGAGGTTCTACAAATCCTTTCATGGTCAGGGTGGAGAAAAAGATTTTAGGGAGAGTTTGTTCTCCATTTTCATTGACAACCTCAACCCTATTGTGGACACAGCTGGATTGTGGGGGATGTTTAAGCCTTTTGGTAAGGTTAGGGATGTGTTCTTGTCTGCCAAGAAGGAGTCAAGATGTAGCCGCTATGCCTTTATTCGGTTTGGTTCCAGGGAAGAAGCTAGTAAGGTAGCCCAAATGGTGCATGGAATGCACATTTACAGTTGGCTGATCACGGCGAAGCTGGCAGAGTTGGGATGGAATAAGCGCAGGTCGCCTGTAGGTCATAACTTTGGAATATCAAGAGGAAATGGCCTTCCCTCCGGGAGCGTTAAATTTGCTAAAGGTTCTAGGGGTATTTCGCCTGGGACATTCCCTGAGCAAGTTAACCGACAGGAGGCCCGATCCTTTGTTGATGTTGTGAAGGAGGATAGGTTTTGGAAACCGGGGAATAGAGGAGATCATAGTGATAGTATTCATAATCTGTCATGGTCAGCATCAAGGGAGGATAAGGTTTGGCTATCTCACTGTGCCATAGGAGAGCTTAAAGAATTTGAGAGTGTTACTCCGGTCAATGAAAAACTGGTAGACAGGGGCTTTGCTTTTTCCTCTGTTTATCTAGGTGGGAAACTTATTGTTTGGAAATTTGGTTCAAGCTGTGAAAGGGATGGGTTCCTTAACAATCGTTTTTTCTGGAGAGACAGTTTTGTTTCCATGAAGGTTTGGAATGAGCTGGGACCATTGTTAAAAAGACTTCTTTGGATTGATGTATTTGGTGTTCCTCTTGACTGTTGGAGTAAAGCCTTCTTCAAGATGTTGGGAGGTCAGGTGGGGGAAATGCTGATGGTGGAGGAGGAAACAGTGAAGAAACTCATATTTGATCAAGGAAGAATTTTGATCCTCTCTCCTTTTGATAAGAAGATTGCGTCGGTGATTCGGGTTAGAGTAGGCAGTAGAGTGGTTCATATCAGAATGGAGGAGTCATCGGATCCGATTTCTGGTGATTGGTTGAATAAAATTCTGGGTTTGAATTCAAAATCAGCAGCAAGCTTAGATTCTGTCCATGAGGTTTCGTCCGGGGCGAGTGAGGAGGGAGAGTGGGGGTTGGTGGAAAGGTGTCAGTCTCAGCCTGACAGATTGGAAGTAAGGAAGGAAGTCTTCGGTGGTGTCAGTGAAAAGGAAGCTAAAATGGGAGTAGGGTCAGGAATGAACAGGTCTGTCAGAGTTCCCATTCCTAGGACTCAAAATTTAAAATCAAAGGCTTTAGGGATTACTTGTAGAGCGTCAGAAAAAGGAAAATAGGTGGATTCAAAAGCCAAAATCAAAAATTATTAGATTTCCTTTTTGCAAGAAAGGTATCAGGATAGGGGGAGACAAGTCTGTCAGAGCCTCTTTCAACGGTTCTTTTGAGTCTAGTTCTTCAGACGAAGAGTCAGAAGGAAGATGTTTAATGAGAAGTGGTGTTGGGGAATGCTCTAAAGCAAAGATTATTGAGCCTTGTAATGATAAGGTTATTAGGCCTTCGGAGGATGGGCCTGGAGGTCTTGGGAAGCAACAGGTAATGGTTCAGCAGAGTGGAAATTCTTCTAGCCCTGTCAAGGACTGTAGTGGGGCTTTAGCTAACTTAGGTGAAGGGGGGTCTAGCCCTAAAGCCCACAGCACTCTGGGTTGATAGAAGAAGGATTTGTAAGCCCAATAACTGATTGTATTACGGGGAATTTGATGCTTGCAACTGAAAGATGCAAAGGCCAAGGAATTGACTTATGTATCGATTTAAGGGATCAGGATTCTGGTTCTTCTGATGATATTGCTCACTCAAGGGAGCAGTCCTCTTCTCAAGACACGGTGGTGGATGAGACTCAGTTCGACGAGAATGGTAAGGTTCTGAGAACTGTGACGAAGAAACAACAAAGGAAAGGTATAGAATCTTCCATCAAAACTCACCCTATGTTAACTAGAAGAGCTAACGCAAATTCTAGTCTTGAAAACAAGAAGTTTATGTGGAACTTGGAGGTTGAGATAGCTAAATTAATTGAGAAGAGGATGGCAATCTGGGTAAGTGAAGGAAGGGGTTCAAAATCAGAAGATGAGAATGGTAACTCAGAGGCAGTTCAATCTCCTGGAAGGGAGTTAGAGGAGGAGGTGGCGAAGATTTTTGAAACGGGAGCAGCTCTTGGCTTCAATTTCAATGGCAGCAGGTACGAAATTACTCAAGTGGTGTGTGCTATGGAACGTGAGGATGAGGTTAGATTCAATGTGTAATCAGTCTTCTTATTTTTGTTCCTAGTGGGGTTTTTGGTGTTTGATGTTAGTAATGTCTTGGAATGTTAGAGGCCTTGGTAAGGAGGCCAAAAGAAGGAAAGTGAAGAATGTGGTGTTGAAGTATAATCCGGTTGTGTTATTAATTCAGGAGACGAAGTTGGCTGTTTTTGATAATAGCGTTATAAGGGGAATCGGTGGTTCTCTTTTGTCTAGAGGTGTGGGTGTGGAGGCGAACGGTTCGGCGGGGGTCTGGTTTCTATGTGGAATGAGGATCTTTTCTCGGTTTCTCATTGCATCTCTAACAGTTCGTGTATTATTTTGGCGGGGAAATTAATTAAAATGGGAAAAGAGGTGGTTATGTGCAATGTTTATGCTCCTAATTCTGAAGTGGGTCGTAAGGAACTGTGGAGTTTTCTTCTCAATTCACAACTTGCATTTTCTGCTCCTTGGTGTTTCGGAGGTGATTTTAATACGGTTTTGTATGATTTGGATAGAAGTGGCGGAGCTTTTAATGTTTGGTCTTTTAGAAATTTCAGGAATTTTGTTCTTCATGCTAAGGTGGTGGATTTGCCTTTGAGAGGCATTTCCTTTACTTGGTCTAACAATAGAGAGGGTGGGGTGTGGGCTAGACTTGACCGGTTTTTGGTTTCTCCCATTATTTTGTCTTGGTTCTCTTCCTTGGTTCAGAGGGGTTTTCCTAGAACCATTTCCGATCACAATGCTATTTCGTTGGTTTCGAAGGAAGAGATATGGGGTCCGAGTCCTTTTAGGTTTCATAATAATTGGTTGGAAGACAAGGCTCTTATGGAGGAGGTTAAGAAGGGTTGGGTGGGAGTCAGAATTAGAGGTTCTAGTAGCTTTATTCTGCAGTCGAAATTGAGAGCTTCAAAAGCTAGGATTAAGGCTTGGTCAGTGGCTCACTCTAGGGACAAGTCTTCAACTAAGTCTTTAGAGGAAAGGTTGGCGAACATTGATGAGGCTGCTGCTAAAGAAGGTTGGTCTTCTTTGTTAAGGCAGGAGAGGATGAGAACGCTAGCAGATTTTTGGAAAGCTATTCGGTTGGAGGAACAGGTTTGGAAACAAAATTCGAGGGTTAAGTGGTTGGTTGAAGGATGTAAGGATTCCCGTTGTTTCTAATTGGCTTATTTCGTGATCAAACCATATGTGGGGATCCTTGTAAGGGTAGCTTAGGAGTTAGTTTACTATTCGAAGCCCTTTCAAAGACCTTGTCTTGATAAGCACCGAAGGTAAATTCTATGTGCTTACTTATCTTGAAGAGATAGTTGCACACACTCACTTAGCATACTTGTTCATGTGTGCATTCTCTTCACATGTCACTTTACACACTAGCACTTTGATGTTGTATCTTGTTGTGTGTTTTTGTGTCTTGTAATTCGTTTCCCGATAGTGTTCGGAAACGTCCGCGCACGCACTAGAATATGCTTGGTTTTGCGCGAAGACTGCCTATGGAGATGCACTTGGCATCTCCTTGGTTTTCACCTATGTTGGTGATCGGCGGTCGTGATCGGCGGCCTGGCCGCCGAATGAAACCGCCGTTTGGAATCGGCGGTTTAATTGGCGGTTGGATGGCCGCCGATCTGAAATGCTGTTTCAGACCTGATTGATTTTATTCTCGGGTTTAATTCGACGGTGGGAACGGCGGTCACGAAACCGCCGAATGGAACCGCCGTTTCTCCCCTGTTTCTCCGGGAGCAATTCGACGGTTGAAATCGGCGGCCACCGACCGCCGATTGAAACCGCCGATTGGCGCGCTTCTTTGAAACTTACTTAAACGACCTCACTTTGGCTTGGCACCCTATATATATGCCATTTTGTCTTTAGGTCAATTAAGAGAGTTCATATTCAGATTTCATACTTAGGATATTTTTCAAAGAGAAAAATTCCAAGACTCATTTTTAATTACTCAAACACTTTTTCATGATCATCAATCATCATCTAGCATCATCTTTGATCTTCTAGATGTCATCTTGCATGGATTCTTCATCATACTTTGCTTGGTAAGCTTTTCACTAATATCTTACATATTTTGTGTTTCTCTTATCTAGCAATCTCAATTAATTACTTGTATGTTATTTTGTATGCTTTGGATACAATATTGAGATTAGTGTAATGTATGTTTGAGAAGTTGTATTGTGCTAGCATATTAGGTTTTGTGCTTAATATTGATTAGCTAAACTAATTGACATGTCATTTAGTTTTGATATCTAGGATTGTTCTTAATTGCATATTGATCATCTTAGATAAGCATATAGGGTTTCCCTTGCTCTATGTTGCATTTTGGATATTCACATATATTCACTTAGGGTTGTATTCTCTTCTAGAGAAGGTAAGTCTTGTGTGTAGCAACCGGGATTAGGTTGCTTAGATCGCAAGCAAATTGGACTAGGTTCACTCATACCGGGATTAGGTAGGTGTGTGATTACTTCCAGGATTAGGTTGTAATCGTTTGCACATTTAGTGGATTCGAGGTTCGAGTGTGGCTTACTTACATAGCCCGTGGTTTTTCCCGTGAGGGTTTCCACGTAAAAATCAAGTGTTGATTTAATTTCCGCACCATATTACACTTGCTTGTTTATATTATCTTGAGGGTAAATTCGTAATTTTGACTAACACGAAAAATTGGGTAAAAAGCGTAAAATCTATTCACCCCCCCTCTAGATAGTTTTATACACACCGTGCTATATTTAGTTTCAAAGGAGACAGGAAAACCAAGTTTTTCCACAGTGTTGCTAGTGGGAGGTGCAGGAGAAATGCTATAGAGGAAATTGTTATAGAAGGTGAGCGTATTACTGCCAGGGAGGAAATTAATAGTAAGGTAGCTGATTTTTTTGAGAATCATTACCGTAATGTGAGGTGGAAACGCCCAACAATCATTGGTCTCCCTTTGAAAAAGCTCTCGGATATGGAGAGGCTGTCCTTAGAATAGCGTTTTTCAGTGGAGGAGGTGTCGGATGGTTTGGCTAGTTGCGATGGCAACAAGGCCCCGGGGCCTGATGGGTTTAATATCAGGTTTTTAAAGGAGAACTAGGATGTAATATAGGGAGATTTTATGGCTTTCTTAGAGGAATTTCATAGGACGGATCGATTGTTAGAGATCTTAATAAGACATTTATAGCTCTCATTCCTAAGTGCAATAACCCGGTTTCTTTGGCAAATTATAGACCTATTAGCTTGGTGTGCTCTTTGTACAAAATCTTAATGAAAATCTTAGCTAATCGTATGAGAAAAGTTTTAAGCTCGGTGATAGGAAAGGCTCAGATGGCTTTTGTTAGAAGTCGTCAGATTCTTGATAGCTTTGTCATAGCGGAAGAGGTTATTCACTCTTGGAAGTCTAGAAAAAGCAAGGGAGGAGTTATGGTGAAATTGGATTTTGAAAAAGCATACGATAGCTTGGGCCATTCCTTTTTGGATAGTATGCTGGATCAGATGGGCTTTGGTTCTAAATGGCGTAGTTGGGTGTTTAATTCATTTCTTCCCCGAGTCTTTCGATTCTTGTCTGTGGGAAACCTACCCGTGAGTTCGGCTTGGAAAGGGGTCTTCGGCAAGGCGATCCCCTCTCGTCGTTTTTGTTTAGTTGTTGCGGAAGGCCTTAGCGCTTTGTTCAGAAAAGCTGCTCAGTTAAATATAATTAAAAGGGCTGTTTTTGGTAAGGGAGAGGTTCAGGTTTCGCATTTGCAGTTTGCGGATGACACCATTTTGTTCCTTCAACCTGAGAAGGATTTTATTCAGAATGCGAGAAGAATTCTAAGGTGTTTTGAGTTGGCTTCGGGACTTCGTTTGAATTTTCATAAAACGGGAGTGGTGGCTATTGGGAGGAACGCTGTTCCGATAGATTATTAGGCTGGTTTGTTGAGATGTGCGAAGGTGTCTTTACCTATATCCTATTTGGGTCTTCCTCTCGGAAGCCGTTCGAGTTCTAAGTCTTTTTGGGAGGTTTTGTTAATGAAGATTGAGAGCCGCCTTGCGCCTTGGAAAAAATTATTTCTCAATAAGGGGGTCACATGGTTCTTATTAAATATGTGATGTCCAATATTCCCATTTTCTACATGTCAGTTTTCAGAATGCCTACTAATATTGCTCTCAAGATTGAAAGGCTCCAAAGAAATTTCTTTTAGGGGGATGGGGGAAATAATAAGAAGATTCATTGTGTGAAGTGGGATCTTTTATGTAAGAATAAAGGTAATGGAGGTCTTGGTTTTGGTTCGGTTCACAATTCGAATAAAGCTTTATTGGCTAAGTGGGTTTGGAGGTTCGGAGTGGAAGATGCTCCCTTATGGAAGATGCTCCCTCTCTATCATTCTATGTTTCAAATTCCCACACATTATCATTCTTTGCAGTTAAGTTGACTTTACAAAAAGTTGGTTCAACAGTTTATGTGATTTGTTTTTTCTTTTAAATTCAGGAATCTTTTTGACCATTTCATCCAAAATCATGATCATCTCCAAACCAGAGGCACTTTTTTTGAACAAGCCCTTTTATATTGTACCAATCCAGTTTATATATTATAAAAACCCTTTCTATTGTATAAATTCAGTTTATATATTAAATTGTTCAATTAGAACTAAATTTGTATTATAGTTGATCAGACATGGGATCTCGATTGATATCGATATTAAATGCAGATTTGTTTCATTTTACATCGGTGCTAATAGGGATCCTAGACTAAAAAACTTACGAGATGCCATACCTACTAATTTTTATAACGGTGATTACCAAATTGGTCCTGGACCTTTTTGTTAATTCCAAGTAGTTTGTGACCTTTTCATTTTTGACCAACTTAGTCCCTATAGTCAAGCTTCTATTAGTCAACTTAACAGTCAAAGGGTAAATTGGTCTAATTCTATTAAAATAATTAATGAATAAAAAATATTGAAAAATGTAATATATATAGTATATTTTTTGATAAAGGTTAATCTTTATAAAAGCCCAAAGGTAAACCGAGGAGACCCCAAAACAAACAAGGAAACATCAGCAAAACACAAAACAGAGCCTACAACAGGGCCAACACCCAACAAACGGGACACAAAGGCAACAACGACCCAACAAAATAGGCAAACACAAAGGCACCAACCAAACAAACAACAAAAGGAACATCAGACTACATAAAAGAAACGAAACACGAAACACCAAAGATTAAATCTCCCCATTCGACAATGTCACCCAACTCGCTTAAACCCATCTTTGCCAAACTATCCGTAAAAGAATTGAAAGCTCTAGAATTGTAAAAACCTCCACATCACTTAAGGAACTCAAGTTGCTACGAATGTTGTAAATAACATCGACATGATTTAGATTACCTAAATCACCATTATTTATCCACACAACTGCCACCTTTGAATCACTGACAATGGAGATCTAAGGTGGTAATTGGTTGCTTGGTCGAGCAGCTGCCCTTGGCAAGGAAGAGTTACATAGCATCTGGGGCCGAGGCCCTGTTCTGGTTACTACAATTAGCGTAGCACCTTTATCTTCAGGCTTACTTCGGAGAGTACCGCTGCTTGCTATTGTTTGAGTATAATACTGGTATATTTCTACAATCGTCTTTGTGGCTCCATTTCTAGTAGTTTTAAGAGGCACAAGCTTTCGTCTCTACAAGCCTGACATAAGCATTAGATTCCTCCCCGTATACCCACGCGGATTCTCCCTTTGCGATTGGATGCTTTCCAAATTGATATTTAATGATTTCCGAGGGGAGGGCAAGCATCAAGATCAAGAACAAGATCAAGATCAGGATTGGAATCTGAATGGACTAGGAATCGAAACTCGTTGTCACTTGGGTTCTCCTGTCCGGTTATGGCATCTGAGATTCTCATTGGAAAGACAAAGGTCCACTGATCGCACTATAAATGTTCACATTTTGCGCTCCCTTACTTAGCTTTTGTGACCGATTTTCGAGCCCTTTTAGGTGTTTAATGTCATAAATAAGTGTTTTTCAAGTATTTCAGCTTATCAGGGGCATTCTAGACCAAATTTGAGGAAAGTAGCAAAATCGGGGCAAAAGAGGACAATTACGTCATTATGGAGAATCAGGGTCCAAGTGAAATTCTGGAGAAATTATTGCAGATTCGGTGATTTAGTAAGAGTACATGGGTACTTCTTGTAATTGGTCCACAAACACATAAAGCTGCCACATCACCAAGTGGGATGACGTCGTTTTAGGCTGTGTTGCCTGTGTCAGCCTGACGTCACCCTTCTTCAACCTCCAGCCAACCGTAGATCTACATACCCCGAACTCGACCCGGTTTCGACCCGATCGTGATCCGACTTCTGACTCGATGATTCCAACCATTTTCTGACATCATTTCTAATGGCTACCCACCCAGAACTACGACCAAAGCTTCCCCAGTCCGTTTGCCACCCATTCCAGCCTTCTATGCACGTGATTTGTTCTCCACCAAATCCACCAAACTCCATGGCCACCACCAAGCTTCCAACTCTTCCTAGCTGCCATGTTCCCGCAAGATGCACGCTCAAACTCGCGAAAGATTCGTGAGTTCATGCTGAGAGACATGTCCAGTGAGCCAGAAAGGCTAAACTCACGGGAATCCTTTAGAAATAACCGCGACCTCACGCCGACAGGAATAAACCCGCGAGCCAGAGAGAACGAACCAGCTGGGTCACCTCCAGCAGATGACAGCTCGTCCCACTTGCCTTTCCCATCATCTTATCCCTTTTCCATCACCACTTGCCTCTCCCATCACCTGATCTTATGAAGAGAGCAACCTTACAATACACACTTTAACTTTAGTTTTTAGGATACTAGAGAGAGAAAAACTCTCTCACTTTTCTTTAGTTTCTTAGCATTTTCTCATCACTTTCTAGGTAGCCAAACACCACCTTTAGTTACTTAGACTTGATATTTCGGAATTGCTCTAGAAGGATATTGTACTTGGATTGCAAAGAGGAGTAATCTTGCGTAAGAAGCGAATCCAAATGGGTTTGTTTAGCTCTTCTTTGTATTTTCTTGTTTATGTACTTCTATGTGTAACTAACCCCTTTTGTTGAGGGATTGATGTAACTATTGTAATTAAACCATTGATTCACTCAATCCATTTATTATTTCACTCTCTAAGGCTTTGTATGTGTGTATTATAAACTATAATGATATGCGGATGATATGTCTTTCATATACATCTATTTGTACACACTTGGTAGTTGGTTTCATGCATAAAGTGTCCAACAATGTGTATGAACATTTCACTATCCATTTTATAGAGATTTCTCTAAGTAATTCATAACTTTGGGTAATTAGAGAATCTCTACATCTCTACTTTGTAATTCTCTCTTAATCACTTATCTAAGACTTTAGATTATGTGTAAGATGATGAATTTGGTACTTTACATCATTGATAATGGAGTGCATGCCTTAGAATGGTTGTGAATGTGCTTAATGAATGATTGGTTAATGAAATGGTTGTTACTTGAATGAATCAATCCCCTAACATCTTTAATCTAGCTTAATCTCATATTGTTGCAGTAGATTTGGTAATTTAGTTCATTACAAACTTAGTATAATTGATCTAGATAGCATTCAATAGTGATTTGTTTAGAAATTAGAAATTGATAATCAATGATAACCTAGAGCTTACTTGTTAGCTAATCCACCTTCTCGTGAGAACGACCACCCTTACTAGTGTACCCTTTACTACTCGTACAACTTGTACACTTGCGAAGGATGAACCACCCGCGTGCCTTTTTAATTCCCATTGTAGTTTAGTTGCATAGCATCTTTGACCTAGGATCTGCTTGGCATTAGTCATCCTCATTAGTGTAATTTAATTAGAACCGGTTTGAGCGCATCATCCACAGTTGTTTTAGAGTCAAGAATCCCCAAAAAGTAAGAAAATAAACACATAACCTTCCCGTTGGAGTCCCTCAACACACCTCCTATACCAACTGGCCATGGCTTCCCTTTGACAGAACCATCGACATTGAATTTGAGGCTATCACCACAGGGAGGAATCCAATCCAGAATTTTCCTCTTTTTTACCTTCTTAGACTCCACACAAAGATCTCTGATATTAATAAACAAAAATTGAATAAAATCACAAGACCCTTTTCCGAGATGTTGAACCACCACACCAAACAGAATCTAACCAAATTAGCTGCCTTCTCGACACACGGCTCCTTATCCTCGAACACAAGCTGATTTCTCTTCTCCCAAATGGTCCAAATAATGGCACAGAACAGAGAGTTCCATGCTCTCTCATGCTTGGGCATAGGACACAAACCCTTCCAACCTTCTAGCCACTGTTTCACAGTATTGTTCATACAACTATAAACACCCCACCAATCCATACATAACAGCCATAAAGAAAACGACCAAGGGCACTTGAGGAAGAGATGCTCAATGGATTCGATGCCAATACCACAAAGCCGACAGTCTAAACTTGTCAACTAATTCATACCACACATGTACATGACCTCTCTAACCAAAACTCTCCCTTTCCACAACTGCCACAAAAGAATCTTCATTTTTGGAGGGCAAATACCCTACCAAAAAACCATAGGGGCAGAGTCCGAGGTAGTTAAGTAATCTTCTAAGGTTCTTCGAAAGGAACCAATAGAAAAAAAGCCATTAGAGCTTGCCAACCAAGCAATGGCATATGAGCAATGACTACGAATAGGAATACAATCTAGAAAGGTTATAAAGACCTTCCATTGATCTTGTTCCCAATCAAATAAAACTTTCTTGTAGGAATATTCCATATCCAATTTGAGCCAAACCAGTTGCCAAAGTCTTGAACTACGTCGATTTTCAAAACCGCCAACGCATAACACTTTCGAAAGGCCTTTTTCAACGGCCTACCATCCACCTTAATCTTAGACAAAAATTGCACTCTATCCCCACACAATCACCATCGAAAAAAACATCATCAATCACTTTAGCTGTATGAGTGTCCACCTTCATCAAACTCTCAATCAATTTCACAAAAAATGAGACAACAGAATTAGGGGCTTGCCATTTCCATAAAAGAGAAACCTCCTCTATACCATATTTCGAACAAATGACTCTCCTCCACAATGAGCTATCTTCCTTGCCAAATCTCCAAATCCATTTTGTTAGCATGGCTTTATTTTGTCAAAAACTCTCCCAATACCAAGGCCACATTTACCTTTCCTCTTGCAAACCTCTATCCAATTCACAACATGGATCTTTCTTTTGCTAACACCATCTCCCCATAGAAAGCTTCTTTAGATCTTTTCAATCCTATGAGCCACTCCTACTAGCATCTTGAAAACGGAAATAAAGTAAGTAGGAATGCTTGAGATAACCGCCTTCATCAACATTAACCTACCCTCTTTAGACAAAAATTTCCTCTTCCAAGCAGCTAAACGCTTTTCAATTCTGGTAACTAATTGATCCCAAAAAGATTTAGAGCCTGGTCTTCCCCCCAAAGGAAACCCAAGATAGGGAATTGGTAATGAAGCTTTCTTGCATTTGAAGATCGAAGCCCAAAGAGCTGACTCCTTAGCCTTACCACTACCCACCCTCACCACACATGATTTAGCCTTACCCTTGAAGCCAACTCAAAACAACGAAGGATTCTCTTCGCATTAAGAATATACTCTACCTTAGGCTTAACGAAGAGAATTGTATCATCTGCGAATTGTAAATGGGAAATGTGAACTTTATTATCATCAAAGCTCTCACCTTCAATAAGGCCCAAATTGACTGTTTTTAAAAAGCAAGCCGTTTAAGCCTTCCACCATAATGTTAAACAGAAAAAGAGAGAGTGGATCCCCTTGTCTCAAACCTCTCTGCATGCCAAACCGCGGAGTGGGACTTTCCTTAACCAAAACTGACATCAATGGAGAGGAAATGCACTCTCTCATCCATTCTCTCCATTTGCTACCAAACCCCATACCTTCCAACATAGAATCTAGGAAACCATGATCTACACTATCGTAGGCCTTTTGAAGTCTGACTTCACAAGCAAACCCCCCTCCTTTTCACTCTTCCACTTATGGACAATTTCTTCCGCGATGATAAGGCTATCAGAAATTTGGCGATTCTTCACGAAAGCCATCTGTGACTCCCCAATAATATAATCCATAATCTTTTTAAGTCTATTTGCTAACACCTTCGCAAGAATTTTATACATCGAGCTGACCAAACTTATTGGTCTAAAATCTTTCATTGTCAATGAGTTGCCAACTTTTGGAATTAAAGCAATGAAAGCCCTATTTAAATCTCGAACCACCATCCAATCCTTATGGAATTCATTGATGAAATTCAAGAAATCCTCTTGAATCTACCCCCAATGAGCTTTCATAAAATTCAGATTTAGGCCATTCAGACTCGGCGCTTTGTTACCTTCACAATTTGATAATGCAATCCAAACTTCCTCATGAGAGAACTTTTCTTCTAAAAACTGACTCTCCTCCTCAGTTAACTTTTTAAAATTCATCCCTGACATCTTAGGCCTTTGCCACATTTCCTTTTGGAAGTGATTCTTAAAAAAGTCAAAAATGCCACTTTTAAAGAGATTTGGGTCCGATACAGTAATCCCTTTGAAGGAAACTTGCTTAATAAAATTACGTCTCCTTCTTCCATTCGCTACACTATGGAAGAACTTAGTGTTCTTGTTGCCATCCATCAACCAATGAATCCTCGACTTTTGTCTCCAAGTTTGCTCCTCCCTTCGAAGGCTTTTCCACAACTCCTCTAAAGTCTTTGAACGATCAATTCTAAATGGTTCAGACCATCCTTCAACCACAGCCTTTTTGTCAATATTTCCCAATTTATCTTCCAACTCTGTAAGTTGAAACAACTTCTCCTTGCTTGTCTTGATCCATTTCTACAAATTTATCTTCACAGCCTTAGCCTTTGAAAACAACACGAAACCTTTAGTACCTTCGGTCTCACAATTCTTCCAACCTTTGATGGCATCCTTCATCATAACCGTTGGTCTGAGAACAAATAAAAATAATAATTGTACGGAATCTCATTTGCCACCCGTGTAAAATGGAAAAATCTACATATTACATCGATGTCAATCGGGATCCTACACAGAAATTTCAGAACCATCTTGACCAAAAATTTTCTTGGATTGTAGTCAAAAATTTAAGTCAAAATGTAAAATCGATTTAGTCTAACACATTTTCTAATAAACTGATCTCATCAACAGATCAATCAAGTCTTTCCCAATAGATCAACTGATCAAGTTGGAGATCAGATCAACTTCCTTTCTTTTTCTGGACAAGGTCCTTGTTTAAACTATTCACACACACTTGTTGGACAAAAAAAATTATAGTTTGAGTTCTTCCAAGTGTATCATTTTAATTGCACATGATAGCAACATTGAGTTAAAAATAATATGATGATAATAAATTGCATGGCAATATAATAAAGTGAACCATCATAACTGTTAATTTCTTCAAGATCCTGATAGCAAGAAGAAACTTAATTAATGGTGCTGAAGATCATGTTGAGGCATTGTATATTTGCATTTCTTTTTATATCTCTCAGGTTTCATCAGCATAGATTGTGGATCACCAAAAGATTTTGAATACACCGAAAGGACAACAGGCATAACTTACATTTCGGATGCAAACTTCACGGACACTGGTGTAGTCCTAGGGGCGACTGCCCTGGTAGTTTGTAATCTAATTCTGGTTTATGAATTCTTCTTTTCAAAAAAAAAAAGAAAAAAAAAAGAAAAAGAAGAAGTTATAAGTTGCTTAATTATTAATAATAAGACAAATTTAAAAAAGTACGAAAAAATTAAATAAAAATTAGGTATAAATGGTTCTTCAGCTAGGTTTACATTAGATAACAAATAAATTAATGTTAATTATTTATGGGTCAGGCTATATCAATTTAACAAAGTGACTTAAACTCAAGTGACTTAAATTCTGGACCACTCATTTCTCATCCACTCATTTACTTCTCTTCTCCACACACACAAATGAGTGGTCCAGAATTTAAGTCACACAATTTAAATCACTTTTTAAAGTTGATTTAGCCTAACCCATTATTTATATAAAATATATTATTTAATTAATTAAAAATTATATCTTAATTTTTGTTGATTAAATATTAATATTATTAATAAATACATAATAAGGGGGTCGGGGTGGGTTCGGGGCAGGATACCAAACCCCAACCCTGCCCCGTTTCTAAAATGGGGCGTAGGACTCGACCCCGGCCAAACCTGCCCTAACCTCATTTATTTTGAGGTGGGCGTGAGGGATGGGGCAGGTCCCTGCAGGGTCAGGGTTTTTGACATCCCTAATTAAACTCTAAATTGGTTTGATTGTACTGTTCAGTATTGCTTGTGAGTTCACTAACAACCTCCGGCCCCAGCAAAAGTAGTAATGTATCCTACTTCATTAGTACTACACGTACATAGTACTTCGTATATATTTATGTACAATATTTAGTTTAGTTTGTACGGATATATATGATATAGCCATACATGGTGAGCTTTTGTATGAGATTACTGAACCCCTTGAACTGCGTGAAATGAAAGTAAGCAAATTGGCTTAACATGAACTTTTTATGTGACTTTTTTTTTGTTTGTATATATGTCGTTCATTTGTAGTAGGAATCATTTATTGGTTCTGTTGTATGATAATTGGTAGGTGTTAGAGTGCTTAAATAGTTTTGATGGGTCATTTTCTATTGGCTTAAACTTTTAGGTTTGATTGTCAGCAATATCAGTCTTGGTTGTCTCTTTTATTCTCATTTCCTATTAGTAAACGTTTGTTTATATTGTTGGATACTATAATCGGCACAAACATTTCAACATCAAAACTTTCAATCAAGCTATTAAATATTTATGTTTAACGTTTACTTCAACAATTTCATATTGATTAAGCAAAACTAATGTTCTATAATCAGGTGAAAATAACTTCTGAATCACCCAAGTAGCTTATATAAAATTAGACTTTTACAAAATTAGACTGTTACAAGATGGTAGTTGGTGAGCTATCAATAGTTAGGGCTACTGAAATTGTAAATTGTATATAATTCTTTTTTTGGTGGACTTTTTCCAGGACAAGCTAGCTAGCGCTGGTCTCTTACAAGTTACAATTCCTTTACCATCCATTTGCATATAGTTGCATATAGTTGTACATTAATGGCTAGTGTCAACTAATGTTTTTGAAACAGCATTTTAGAAATGAACTCGCGCTTAATAAGATTTGTTATAATTGTATGAAATATCTTGGGAACAAATCGCGCTTAATTAATTACTTTTATTCTAGAGAGACACAACTACAAGTTGCAAAAAGAAAATACTATACTTTTTTTAATTTTTTTTTAATTTTTTGTTTTTTATTTTATTTTATATTTATTTTTTCTAATCCTTCTAGAAATGAGCTCTCACTTCCATGTTAACACTTTCTGATTGATAAAAGTTCAACTCTTTCCACCAATTGCAATTTTGAAAAGATCAATTTTTAAGTTCTTTTCAAGTCTCTCCAAACAGATGAAGTTGGAGATGAACAGGTATTTGACAAGAAAATTTATTCTTGGAGTTTTTGTTTTTTTATATTGCACACGTTGCGTTGACTCAAACTTAAAACATTGACAGACTGAATAATGAATGCCGTCCTTTACCCCCTAACAACATTGAGAGTTTTTGACTTATTGTTGGAGTTTTTGCAAGTGTATCATTTTATTGACTTATTGTTGGTGTGTTAATGACTTATTGTTGGAGTTTTTGCAAGTGTATCATTTTAATCACACATGATAGCAACTTTGAGTTATATAAATATAATTTGATGGCAAACTGCTCCTTGGCAATATATAAATTCAACCACAATAGCTGTTTATTCATGATCCTGAGCAAGAAGAAACAACAAAAGGTTCTGGAGATGTTGAGGCAATGGATATTTGTATTTCCTTGTCTTGCTCTAAGTACAGTACTTCTAGTTCATGCCCAGAATCAAAAAGGTTTCACCAACTCCAATTTTAAGTATCATTTATCATTGTCATTCACAAACTATATATGTAAAGAGTTTTTCTGTTTCTGTGTCTTTAATTATATATCTCTCAGGTTTCATCAGCATAGATTGTGGAACACCTAAAGATTTCGCATACACTGAAAGGACAACAGGCATAAATTACATTTCAGATGCAAACTTCACTGACACTGGTGTAGGCTATAATATATCATCTGAATACAACAGTGACAACTTGGAACAGCCATTCTTGAATGTCAGAAGCTTCCCTGAAGGATCCAGAAGTTGTTACACCCTCAATCCAGATCGTGTCAACACTGTCAAGTTTTTGATTAGAGCAAGTTTCATGTATGGGAATTATGATGGTCAGAATAAACTACCGCGTTTTGGTCTCCTCCTTGAAGCTGATGAGTGGGATTCCGTGCAATTTGAAGATGCATCCACTATAGTTTTCAAGGAAATCATTCATGTCTCCAAGAAAAACTACATAGATGTCTGTCTTGTAAACACGGGCTTTGGAACACCTTTCATATCAGCATTAGAATTAAGGCCCTTGAAAAATGACAGTTATCCAACAAATAATCCAGGAATATCATTACTCCTCTTTTCGCGGTTGGATGTTGGTTCGATGGTCAATGATAAGGAAAACTTCAGGTAAGTTATTTATATTATTACAAAAATCATCTTAAAGTTCTTCCTACAATTACGGAGTATAACTTTTATGTTTATCCAAAATGCATTGTATATAGGTTGAAAGATGATGTTTATGATCGCATATGGTCACCCTACACAAAATCCAACTGGGTGACGATAAGTAGCCCGTTCAATGTCAATAATAGCCCTCTGAGTACGTACTTTCCACCATCTACAGTCATGCAGACAGCCGCCATGCCAGCAAATGGTAGCAATTCACTGGTTATTGATTGGGAACCTAGTGATCCCACATCAGAGTACTTTGCCTACTTTTACTTTGCGGAGATTGACCAGAGCCAAGCTGATAAAGATGATAGAGAAGTAGACGTTTATTTTAATGGACAGTTTTGGGGTGGACCCTATAATCCCCATTTCAACTCCCCTTTAACTGTTTACGCTGCAGTATCCGACCGTGGACAAAGACTTGAGTACTCCTTCCACAAATCTAAGAATTCAACACTGCCACCTATTCTCAATGGAATTGAACTACATCAACTAAAACCATTCCTTCAGTTGCTAACAAACCAACAAGACAGTATGTTCTTCCTTGAATTATTTGTGAATCCAATAGCTGAAATTTAACATCCCCATCACAAGAGAATGACTAGATTTTTTGCATCAGTTCCAGAGCATAATAGTGTTATTAATTATATTTTTCTTCTTTGATGGATTTTGACTGTTTTTTCTGTAGTCGATGCAATCATGAATATCAAGACAAAGTATGGAGTGAAAAAAAATTGGCAAGGAGATCCATGTGCCCCTATAAAATACTTGTGGCAAGGTGTAAATTGCAGCAACTTTGAATCTAATCCTCCAAGGATCATATCTCTGTAAGTTTAATAACAGCCTTTAAACTAAGCATGCTATAAGCATGTACTGTTACTAAAATTATTGTGCAATTTGTAGGAACCTGTCGTCAAGTGGAATATCGGGCGACATATCTCCTTTTATTTCCGATCTCAGATCAGTACAATATCTGTAAGATTAAATCTGACATGAATCTCAATTAAAGTTAATGTTTCCTATCATTGTTGAGAACCAATTCAATTTAGTTGACATTTTTGAGTACATTTCAGAGACTTATCGAACAATAGCCTGACCGGACCTTTGCCTGATTTTCTACTACAGCTACCATTCTTGACCGTGCTGTAAGTTATTTGGGACTAAGATTGATGATGCTTATTACATGTATTTGCATTTCGATTATATCAAAGTTGTATTTTCAAGGAATCAATCTTAATGCATAAAAAAATAAAAAATAAAAAAATTAATTAAATTAAAACTAATATTCATTTTTAGAAACTTGAGAGGAAACAATCTTAAAGGTTCGGTTCCAGTTGGACTCATTGAAAAACAGAAGAATGGTTTGCTATCACTAAGGTACTTTGCTTTCAATCTAAAGTTCTTGATTCCATGAAGTAGATTTATTGTATGGAATCTTGATATTTTATTATCATCTGTTGATTTCTAGCTTGGAAGGAAATCCAAATCTTTGTCTTTCGGGATCATGCACAGAGAAAAAAACAAACTCCATGAAAGTTCATGTAGTAGCATCAGTTGTTGCAATTTCTGTCCTCTTAATTGCAATATTGGCTACGCTATGTTATTTCAAAAGGAGAAAACAAGGTACAATAAGATTATCTGAAGTTGTATAGTTCAAATTTCATGCACTACAAAATATATATATATATATATATACACTTTTTTTGCTGCAAAAACCTGAAAAACATGCATATTAAAAAATTATAGTTTTTTTGCTGCAGTTTTAAGTCTCAGCCACAAAAACGTTTTCCTGCAGCAAAACTTTTTACCACAACAGTATTTTCTTTTGCCGCCGATTGTAACATTTTTTCTCAGCAGTAAGATGTCATTTTTTTAGTCAATTGCAATCTTTAATTTCTTAACTCCGGGCTCATAAATTTTTCCAGCACAATCAAATGGAACGAGTGGTTCATTTGAGTTGAAAAATCCAAGGTTTTCATACTCCGAAGTTGTAAGAATGACCAACAACTTCCAGAGGATTATCGGAAAAGGAGGATTTGGAACAGTTTACTATGGATGCTTAGATGACAGCACTCAGGTTGCTGTGAAGATGCTTTCTCCATCATCAATTCAAGGCTACAAGCAGTTTCAAGCTGAGGTGTTTATATATGTAACCTTAACTTGAATAGAAATTTCACAATTTTTTAATAATTACCACAAGGCTAAGGTATATATATTTTTTCATTAACAGGTTGAACTTCTAATGAGAGTTCATCATAAAAACTTGACATCACTTGTTGGATATTGCGATGATGGCACAAACATGGGACTAATCTATGAGTTCATGGCTAATGGAAATTTAGAGACACATCTCTTAGGTATTCTTTTCATTTTCAATCTAATTTCAACAGTCATATAGCTAGCTAAATCTGCTTGTATACATCCTTGTCAATGGATTTTAATATATTTTTTTCATTAATTGAAACGAATCCTTAAAAGGCTTATACATTTTTAAATGATGCAGACAAGACAGTTGCAGACAGCTTGAGCTGGGAAAAGAGACTTCAGATAGCAACAGAGGCAGCACTAGGTCACCACTTGATCTGCAATTTTCCTTTTCACTTTCTGCATTTTCTTTTACTTTGATTGTAATTAAGGAAACTAATATATTTGTCAAATTAATTTTAATGTGTAGGATTGGAATATCTCCACAGTGGTTGTAAACCACCAATTGTCCACAGAGATGTTAAATCCACTAACATCTTGTTGAACGAAAAATTCCAGGCCAAATTAGCTGATTTTGGACTTTCCCGAATTTTTCCTATAGAAAGTGGAACTCACATGACCAGTATTGCCGGCACCCCTGGATACCTTGATCCCGAGTAAGGAACTAGTTTCATAAAAGAAACTAGTTTCACGATGTATTTTAAGTTTATATAGACTAAGCTATGCATTTCGGCCTTGCAGGTACTATATATCAGGCAGGTTGACAGAAAAAAGTGACGTGTATAGTTTTGGAGTGGTTCTTCTAGAGCTAATAACAAGTAAAACCGTGATTGAAAAATCACATGAGAGGATTCATATAAGTCAATGGGTGAGCTTTATGCTTGCAAAAGGGGATATTAAAAATGTTGTTGATCCAAGATTACATGGAGATTTCGACATCAACTCTGTCTGGAAAGCTATAGAAATAGCTATGGCTTGTGTTTCTCCTAATTCAGCCAAAAGGCCAACCATGGCTCAGGTAGTGATGGAGTTGAATGAATGTTTGGCTATCCAGACTGACCGCGGGGAGGTGGATGATGAGACCAACCTGAAAGATTCTGTCGAATTGGTCAATTTAAATTTGCATTCCGAATTATTTCCCCTAGCAAGGTAATACTTTTATTTTATATATATCCTACTTGAACGTGAAATTTATGTCTAGAGATCACAACGCCTTTTACAGATAGTTTGGCAAAGATGGGTTCCAGCTGGTGCAGGGACAGGCTTTAATGGGGTGATATCTAGGCTTTTGTTTTTGCTGGTGTTGCCTTTCTTGTTTGTTTGTTGCTTTTAGCATTGGGTTCCCAGGTGTTCTGGTGTTGCCTCTTTTTGTTTTGTCTAGGTGTGCTCTGTTTTTAGGGGCTGGTCTTGTGGCTCTGTTTTGGTGTTGTGCTTTTTTTTTTTTTTGGGGTGCTTTGTTGGGCTTTGTGCTTCTGTTTGTGCGCTTCATGCCCGGGGGTTTTGTTTCGTTTGTGTTTCGCTTTTTCGTTGGTTTTCCTTAATAAAGCTTGCCGTTTCAAAAAAAAAAATATCCTACTTGAAGTCCAGAGTGTGATTCGATATATATATATATACATATATATATTGTGTGTATCACTTTGCTATTGTGTAATAAATATGAAAATTAATAGAAATGTTTCTGCTTCATTTTATGTAATTTTTTTTTTAAGTGTACGAGTGTCTTAAAACATGAATCTACTGTGATTTAATATCTTGATATCAAATAATTTAATGTTTTGTTTTTTAAGTGAATATATAGCTGACAAAGAAAGAAATGAAAGCATAACAGTTACAGTACATAACATCAAAATTAGAATAAAACATAAGTGCACTTGAATCATTTTTTCTCCTATTGGCTCACAATTTAAACATATTTATCATGTAAAAGCAATATAACTTCAATCATAATAATACACATGGTAAAAGTGTGGTAATATGTATTAGTATGTTATAAATATGTTTAAATTGTGTGCTTATAAGAGAAAAATTGGCACTTGAATGCTACTGCAGTAGTTTTTAAGCACTCTAATACACATTGCTCATGTATAGGCAGATAATATTATTTAAGCACTCTAATATGGGACTGCCCAAAAATAGAGTTGTATATTGCCCAAAAAGGATAATTTCTTCGTCTTCTCTCTGTCTCTATTTCTACGTCCGCTTAAAAATGCAGCGTTTCATGCTCTATATCAACACGATGTCTTCAGTCTGGGCCTGGTGGGATTTTTACGATTTGGGCCTGGGTCCTTGTAAACTGGAACACTTGAAGTTGGGCAAACTAATACTGGAACGTTGAAGTTAATGTTAGTGAGTTGGTCGTCTTGTGAAACCAAACAGAAATTAGAAATTAGATTGTTTGATAGACAAAATATGAATTTTGAAGGTTTTTTTTTTCTTTAAAATATTGCATTATTACATAAATTCGGGTTTTTTTTAGAGAGGGGAGGACTCGAATTTGTAACCTCGTGGTACAGGTGTATGGGGCTTACCACCGAACCAACTTCGTCTCATCTAAATTTTGAAGTTACATAAACCAAATGAAAAAGATAAAAAGATTGTAAAATTTTCCATTCACATCCATGAATCTGAACAATTCCAAAACTCCAAACATTTGCTCTTAGGAGTCAGCAATCCTCTGTAGGGCTGTAGAAGTAGTGCTATGGCTTGTGTTTCTCTAAATTCAACCAAAATGTCAACCATGAATCAGGTAGTGATCGATTTGAATAAACATTCTATTTTTACATCCATATTGTAAATAGCTTGTGACAATTAAGAACATGTCTTGTTCTAGTACCTGAAAATAATATTCTAAAGCTTCTTGTGAATAGGCTTAATGTGGACTCTTTTATGTGAGATTTCCTTTTGATATATGTGTGCAACTGCAAGGAATCATTTCTTTGTTATGTTGAATGATATAAAAGTTGGACATTTTAGAAGAACATATTTGAGCTAGAATGCTGTAAGCCGAACGTATTTGCAATTTCTCATGCAGTACTTCTCAGTTGATCATTAATACAATTAAAACCAACTAAGAATTGGTAATATATATATATATCAATTCTGTCAATTTTCGACCACTTCAAATTCTGAAAAATATGTGGGGCAGAGAAGATATGTTTCAAATTAAAAAAAAAAAAAAAAAAAAAAATTACTAGTTCACATTCACCTTAAATAATAGCATAAGTCAATTGATATAGCTCTACACTGATGTCCCTTCTGCATCCACATCTTTGGTTTAATATTGCCTTCTTGTACTAATATAATCAGTTAAACTGTTAGTATTGTCTTTTGGATTGGTGTTCGATATTGTAATTGGCACTACCATTTCAATGGTGAAACATTATTCAATCCCATACACTTATTAACATATCGATAAAGAATTGTAAAATGGGTGTGTTTGGTTTTAGTTATTAGTTATTACACTCAACTTTGACTCTTACTTTGAAAATTTCAGAGAGCAAAAATTGTGTTGTATTTAATTACATGAAAGTAACTACCAAACAAACCAAATTGTTCAAAGTATTAATTTTATATAACGTCCTTGTTTAGCCTGCTCAAATTTGTTTTACAAATATATTCAAAGTTGAATTTTTGCATTCAAGTGCGTCATAGTTTTTTTTTTTGGGGAGATGGTGTTTATAAGAAAAAGTTGCATCTTGTTGATTGGGATACGGTTTGTAGTCGGAAGAGTTTAGGTGGCTTGGGTATTGGTAGAATTTCTCATAAGAACTCTAGTCTGTTGGCTTTGGAAGAGGGTTATTTGTGCTAAATACGGTGTTGATCCTAAGTTGTTGTGGAATTGGAAGGTCGGTGGGAATTCCTCTAGTTTCGTTAAAGCCATTGGTAATCTCTTTACTGTGGACTCTATCTCTGCCAAAGTCTTGAAAGAAGGCTTTATGATAATTGTGGGGAATGGTGCCTATGCTAGATTGTGGGATGATATTACTTGCGATATTCGTAGTCTTAAGGAGGCTTTTCCCCAGATTTTTGCTTTAGCTATCAAGAAGAGTGGGTCAATTTATGAGTTCGGTTTTTGGGTTGGGAATGTGTGGAAGTGGGATGTTTCCTTAAGAAGACAGCCCTTTGATTGGGAGGTTAGACAGTGGAGAAGTGATGCAGCGGAATATTCACGAAATAACAATTGATAAAATAAAGGATAAACGATTCGAATCCGTTGATTCACGCACAAATACCGGAAGCGAACCCTACTATTAATCTGTTGATCTGTTCACAGATACCAGAATAATAGGCCTTAAATACCAATTGAGATAGCGGGAAATTCAACACAAACAATAATCGATAAAAGAAAGGATAAACGATTCAGATCCGTTGATTCGTGCACGAATACCAGAAGTGAATCCTACTATTAATCTGTTGATCCGCACAGGGATACCAGAATAATAGGCTTCAAATTCGTTGATCTGCGAAGGATACCGAAGTTGGATAAAAGGAGATACTCTCTCTCAAATTTTATTAATCATCAAAAACTGAAAAACAAACAACTGATTGCAATGAATTTAAATAGGAAAACAAACTAAACCTAAAAACTCCAAAACCTTGAATCCTAAACGGATTCAGACTCCTCAAATAACATAAATATAAAAAGGACTCCAAGACTCAATCCTAAACTAAAAAGGAAACTAAGAAGGACTCAAAAAATCCAGCTTGTCCAGCTCAAGTCTTTGCACAACAAGATAGATGGCCAAATTTGGGCCTTTTGTGATCTATTACGGAGGACGAAGTCTTCATAACATCTATAGGGCTCGTCTTGGGCTTTCCGAAAAAATATTATAATAGACAATCTGACCTCATATGCCCTCTGTAGAAGTCCATGAAGTTCAGCCCGGCAGCTCTCGTCCATCTCACAGCGTCCAGCTCTCATCCAACTTAAGTATTCACGCAACAAGATAGATGGCTGAATTTGGGCCTGTTATGATCTGTTACGGAGGATGGAGTCTTCATAACATCTGTAGGGCTTGTCTTGGGATTTCCGGAAACATATTATAATAGACGATCCGACCTCATATGCCCTTTGTAGAGGTCCACGAAGTTCAGCCCAGATTTGGTTGGTCCACGCGACCCAAATACGAATTCGCCACCCACTCCATGTATTCCATTGCCTGCATCAAGAAGCTTCCTTTCTGTTTTAGAAAAGATTCCCATCCGTAAATTAATTCGTGATTCTTTGGCTTGGTCCTTGTGTTCCAAAGGTATTTTTTCGGTTAGTTCTTTTAGGCGCAGCCTCGAAGATTCTTGTGCTGGCTCTTCTCCTCATTCTTATTTGGATCAGATTTTTTCTTGGCAGTAGGTTTGTCCTCCTAAAGTAGAAATTTTTATGTGGCAGCTTCTGAAAGGGAGGTTGGCAGTGAAGGATGTCTTGGTTCGGTTTGGTTTGAGGGCGCAGATGGGGATGGAGTGTAAGCTGTGCAATCTTGGTTTTGAGTCTATCAATCATCTCTTTCTGCGGTGTGTCTGGTCTAGGAACTTGTGGAACACTGTTTTGGGGTGGTGGGATATTGTATGTCCCCTGAATTTGTCTTTGGAGGGCTGGTTTTTGGGTTGGTCTGGCCTGTGTCCCTTTTCTCGCAATGTCAGAGTGTGGAAAGCTTTGTTTTGCGCTGTGGTTTGGTCGATTTGGGAAGTGCGTAATCAGGTGGTTTTTAATGCTAAAGAGCCTTGTTTTGCTCTTCTTGTAGACACGGTTAGATTCAGAGGTGTTATGTGGTTCAAACATTTCGGAATTGGTATCCTAGAGCCTATCACTCATCTTATGCTGGATTTAAAGGAGAGATGTGTGGAGCCGGTTTGTGTTAAGTCTTGCATCAATGTTAGGCGGACCCCTCCCGCTTCTGATTCGTTATTTTTCAATGTTGATGGGTCGGCTAAGGGTGCATCTTGTCTAGCCAGCATTGGCGGTGTGCTTAGGGACGCTAATAAGGTTGCTCTCTGCAGTTTTTCCCTTTTTATTGGTCCTCAAGACGCAATCACTGCAGAAATTTTGGCCATTCAGAGGGCTTGTGAGCTGTGTGTTTCCAAATCCGAGTTGCGCAGCAGAAATATCGTTTTCCTCAGTGATTCTAAGACCACAGTTTCGTGGATCAATTGTGCTAGTTTTGGTAGTTTAAAGCATGTCAATTATATTTATGATATCCGTGCTTGTTTACAGTTTCATGGCAATATTAGGATTGTTCATGTGCCCCGGACTTCTAATACGCTGGCTGACTTTCTTGCTAAGAATGGGTCTAGTATGTTGGGGGATTTTGTGGATTGGGGGGATCTTGGTTGAGTTTTTGCTGTTTGTTTTGTTTTTGGTGTTGTTTCTTTGGTGCTCTGTTTTTTAGTTGGGTGTTGGTTCGCCCTCTGTGTTGCCTTTTCTGGTTGCCTGGGTTTTGGGTGCACTGGCTGGTGCTTTGCTGTTTGTGCTTTCTCTTTTTAGCTTTGGTTCCTTTCCTGGTTGGCTGTTGTTTTGTTTCTTTTCCTTTAATAAAGCTTGCCGTTTCAAAAAAAAATAATTAGTGATTACAAATGATGGAGACATTTGGTTAAATAACATGATCTGCTTATGGCATCATGGATATAGTAAACAGAAAGAAAAAAATTTGATTGACTCCTAAATGTTATGTTCATTATTGTACTTGAACCTTATAATTGTCCAATAGTATCTGCTTCCTTTTTCTTCTGAGCCAGAAATGGAAATGGAGATGATGCAGCATTTGATCTTTGTCTGTCTTACTGTAATTCGGCAGGTTCATGCCCAGAATCAAACAGGCCGGTTTCAATATCTCAATTTTCATTATTATTCAGAAACTATATATTATGAATTCCTCTTTTACTTTCCTGGCTTTATATGTCTCTCTCTCAGGCTTTATCAGCATAGATTGTGGAATACTGAGAGATTCTAGATACACCGATAGGATAACAGGTATATATTACGTTTCAGATGAAATGTTCATAGACACCGGTGTAAGCAATAACATTTCACCGGGATACAACAATGACAACATAGAACAATTCTTGAATGTGAGAAGCTTCCCTGATGGAAAAAGAATTGCTACACTCTAAAACCTGAACTGGCAGTACTAAATTCATTAAAAAGAAACTTAATTAATTCGTCTAATATATCTTAATTCCCTACAAATTTAGTAAACACGTGAAATCAGGAATTTAATTTCCTTTCCTAGGAAGAATTCCTGATTAGTAAACATGTCCTTTAATAAGACCAATTAATTATTATTTTTTTAAATGGTCAAACAACTTTAAAATAGCTAAAAACAACATAAAAAAAAAAAAAAAAAAACTCGACTTTTTACTTAATTTCAAATCACTAAATTACCTTTAATATATTTCTTTGCAAGAATACCCTACAAAATAACACATTTCCAAGAATATCAAATGAAAATACATAATAATCAATAGTAAAAAATTGCAGATTGGATTATATTAACTTTCCGACTGAAATTTTATGATTTCAATATCTATCCACTCATTTAGTTTTAATATAATAGTTGAAAAATCAAATGAATTAAAAGTAGATTACAACCATTGGACTGAAAGCAACAAAAAAAAAAAAAAATGGAATCTCATTTGTCACCCGTACTCCAAAATGTAAAATTTTACGTTTTACACCGGTGTCATTCAGGATCCAATACGAAAATTTCAGAACTGTCCTGACATGAAAATTTTCCTGGACTGTAGTCATAAATTTAAGTCAAAATGTAAAATTGATTTAGTCTAACCCATTTTCTAATTAATAAACTGAACTCAACGGATCAATCAATTCTCTCCCAATAGATCAACTGATCAAGTTGGAGATTAGATCAACTTCCTTTCTTTTTCTTGGCCAAGGTCCTTATTTAAACTATTCACACACTTGTTTGACAAAAAATATTGTAGTATGAGTTTTTGCAATTGCATCATTTTAATTGCAGATGATAGCAACATTCAGCTAAAAATAATATGATGATAATAAATTGCATGGCAATATAAATTGATAGCAAGAAGAAACAGAGTTCATGGTGCTGAAGATCATGTTGAGGCATTGGATATTTGCATTTCTTGGTTGTCTTGCTCTAAGTACAGTACTTCTGGTTCAATCACATCAGACAGGTTTCACTAGCTCCAATTTTAAGTATCACTTCTAATTGTCATGCACAGGGTAATCTTTGTTTTACTGTCTTTTTATATCTCTCAGGTTTCATCAGCATTGATTGTGGAACACCAAAAGATTACGAATACACAGAAAGGACAACAGGCATAACTTACATTTTGGATGCAACCTTCACGGATACTGGTGTAGTCTATAATATAGCAGTGACAACCTGGAACAACCATTCTGGACTGTCAGAAGCTTCCTGAAGGATCCAGAAATTGTTACTCCCTCAAGCCAGCTCGTGGCAACACTGAAAAGTTTTTGATTAGAGCAAGTTTCATGTATGGGAATTATGATGGCCAGAATCATCTACCGCGTTTTGGTCTCCTTCTTGTCTTCTTGAAGCTAATGAGTGGGATTCAGTACAATTTACAGATGCATCTACTGTTGTTTTCAAGGAAATCATCCATGTCCCGAAAAAAAACTATATAGATGTATGTCTTGTAAACACGGGCTCTGGAACACCTTTCATATCAGCATTAGAATTACGGCTGTTAGAAAATGACAGTTATCCAACAAATCCGGAATATCGTTACTCCTCTATTCATGATTGGATGTTGGTTCGATGATCAATGATAAGGCAAACTTCAGGTAAGTCATTCTATATTATTACGAAAGATCATCTTAACATTCGTCCTATGATCACAGAGTAGAACTTTAATTTATGTTTATTTAAACTGTGTTATAGGTTGAAAGATGATGCTTGTGATCGCATATGGTCACCCTACAGACAATCCAACTGGCTGATTCTAAGTAGCTTGATCAACTTCAACACCCTTGGGTCCACTTACCAGCCACCTTCCACGGTCTTGCAGACGGGCGCCATGCCAGGGAATGATAGCGATTCGTTGGTTATTGTTTGGGTTCCAAATGATCCTACAGCAGAGTACTATTTTTACCTATACTTTGCAGAACTTGACCAGAGCCAACAAAATAAGGATGATAGAGGAGTAGACGTTTATTTGAATGGAGTGTTTCGGGGTGGACCTTTTAAGCCCCCTTACAACACCTCATTAACTGTACACACTGGAGAATCCGACCATGGACAAAGACTTGAATTCTCCTTCAACAAAAGTAAGAAATCACTACTACCACCCATTCTCAATGGCATAGAGCTACATCAACTAAAACCATTCCATCAGTTGCTCACGAACCAACAAGACAGTATGTTGTCTTATAACTAGTAATTCTCTAGTCAAATTGGTTCCCAAAAAAAAAAAAAAAAAAAACTTTCAAGACCGAACTTACATAATGTTGTGGAATTGGTTTTCACAACATTATGTAACTAAGCGTTTAATTTTGTAACGCTGTGGAACCGGTTCCATAATATCATGTAACTTAGTTCTGAAATAAAATATTTAGTACCGACCTGGCCAGAGAAAGACCCGTCATATAATATCTGGAAATTTAATATTTTTTTTTAATGGGTTTCGATTCATTTTTCTATATGGATATAAAAATATTAGTTGATGCAATCATGAATATCAAGACAATGTATGGAGTGAAAAAAAATTGGCAAGGAGATCCATGTGCCCCTATAACATATTTGTGGCAAGGTCTTAATTGCAGCTCGGAAAATAATCTTCAAAGGATTATATCTCTGTAAGTTTAATTACATCCTTTAAACAAGAATTTTATCATATTTCTTAGAGCTTTATTTTTTGCAGTGTCAGTAAAATTATTGGGAAACTTGCAGGAACTTGTCGTCAAGTGGAATATCTGGAGAAATATCTCCTCGTATATCCGATCTCAGATCAGTACGATATCTGTAAGCATTCATTCGATCTGCCATGAATCTGAATTAAAGTTAATGTTTCATATCATTGATGAGAATCAATTGAATTCAATTGACAATTTTGGGTCCATTTCAGGGACTTATCAAACGATAGCTTGACTGGACCTGTGCCTGATTTTGTATTACAGCTACCATCCTTGACTGTGCTGTAAGTTATTTAGATTAGATTCATCTACATATTCAAGTTGTATTATCTAGGGATCAACCTTATTGCATAAAAAAAAAAATAAAAAAAAAAAAGGAATAATAAAGCATTAAGATTGATCAACTTCAACAGAAGTTGCATTGTTGTAAAATCAGCATTAAGATTGATCAACTTCAACAGAAGTTGCATTGTTGTAAAATCAATGGACCATATTTAATTCCTTTGCAGAAACTTGAGAGGAAACGATCTCATAGGTTCAGTTCCGGTTGGACTCATTGAGAAACAGAAGAAGGGTTTGCTGTCATTAAGGTACTTTGCTTTTAGTCTAAAGTTCTTGATTCAACAAAGCAGATTTATCATATCGAATCTTAACATTTTATCATCATCCGAATCTTAACATTTTATCATATCGATTCTAGCTTGTAAGGAAATCCAAATCTTTGTCTTTCGGGATCATGTACAGAGAAAAAAACAAACTCCATGATTAAAGTTCATGTAGTATCATCAGTTGTTTCATTTTTTGTCCTCTTAATTGCAATACTGGGTACTTTATGGATCTTCAAAAGGAGAAAACAAGGTACAATACCCGCTACATATATAAATTGTCTAAAGTTTAGAACCTAAGTTAAATTTCATGTGCTACAAAAAAAAAGACTTATATTTGCCACTACTATTTTATGGAAGATATAAATCCGTGACAAATATTAAAAAATTCGAGTTTTTTTTTTTTTTTTAATGTTTAATTTTTAATTTTTTTTATTTATTTTTATTTTTACCGTAAATACAAGTATTTTGTCGTGGGGGATCCACAGCAAAAACGATTTTGCATCAGTTATAGCCCACGGTAAAACTTTTTGCAACAATAGTATTTCCTTTTGTCACGGATTACAACAAATTTTCTTCGTAGAAAAATGTCATTTTTTTTTAGTGAATTGCAATCTTTTATTTAATAACTCTGGGCTCATAAATTTTTCCCAGCTGGAAATAAGGCTACCCAATCAAATGGAAGGAGTGGTTCGTTTGAGTTGAAAAATCAAAGATTTTCATACTCCGATGTTGTGAGGATGACCAACAACTTCCAGACGATTATCGGAAAAGGAGGATTTGGAACAGTTTACTATGGATGCTTAGATGACACTCAAGTTGCTGTGAAGATGCTCTCTCCATCGTCGATTCAAGGCTATAAGGAGTTTCAAGCTGAGGTGTATATATATATGACCTTAACTTTGTATTGAAATTTCACAATTTTTTCGTTACCACTAAACTAAGATAATTATGGTTTTTCCTTTACAGGTTGAACTTCTAATGAGAGTTCATCATAAAAACTTGGCATCGCTTGTTGGATATTGTGATGATGGCACGAACATGGGACTAATTTATGAGTTCATGGCTAATGGAAATTTAGAGACGCATCTCTTAGGTTTTCCTTTTCAATTTCAATCTAATTTCAACAATTGTATAGAAGGCTTATTGTTTACATACTGTCAATGGATTTTAATATATTTTTTTCATTAATTGAAACCAATCCGTAAGAGGTTAATATATTTTTAAATGATGCAGACAAGAAAGTTGCAGACATCTTGAACTGGGAAAAGAGACTTCAGATTGCAACCGAGGCAGCACTAGGTTAGAAATTATATGATCCGCAATTTTCCTTTTCACTTTCCTCTTTTTTGTTTTATGATTGTAAGTGAACTAAAATATGCATCCAATTAATTTTAAATGTAGGATTGGAATATCTCCACAGTGGTTGTAAACCACCCATTGTTCACAGAGATGTTAAGTCCACAAACATCTTATTGAATGAAAAATTCCAGGCAAAATTAGCAGATTTTGGCCTTTCCAGAATTTTTCCAACAGAAAGTGGAACTCACATGTTGGCAAGTATTGCCGGCACCCCTGGACACCTCGATCCTGAGTAAGGACTCCTGTTTTTGTTATTCTGATCTACTTTTGATGCTATCAATCATCCTCATATAATTATACAACCATTACATTAAAGAACTAGCTATAGGTTCACCATGTGTTGTAAGTTTATATATACTAATTAAGTCATGCATTTCGGCCTTGCAGGTACTATATATCAAGCAGGTTGACTGAAAAAAGTGACGTGTATAGTTTTGGAGTGGTTCTTTTAGAGCTAATAACAAGTAAAACCGTGATTGAAAAATCACATGCGAGGACTCATATAAGTCAATGGGTGAGTTTTATGCTTGCAAAAGCAGATATTAAAAATGTTGTTGATCCAAGATTACATGGAGATTTCAACATCAACTCTGTCTGGAAAGTTGTAGAAATAGCTATGGCTTGTGTTTCTCCTAATTCAGCCAAAAGGCCAACCATGACTCAGGTAGTGATGGAGTTGAACGAGTGTTTAGCAATCGAGACGGGCTGCAGGGAGGTGGATGATGAGACCGACCTGAAAGATTCCGTCGAATTGGTCAATTTCAATATGCATTCTGAAATATCTCCCCTGGCAAGGTAGTACTTTTTTTAATATATGTATACCCTACTCCAGGTAGTGTGATTCTATATATGTGTGTCATATGTATAATAATAGTGTGTGGATTCTACATGTTTTTTCACTTCGGTATTGTGTAGATGAAAACAAAAATGTTTCTGCTTCATTTGATGTAATTTTTCTGAAAAGTGTATGATGGTGAACCTCAAAACATTGAAGATTTACTGTGATTTCCATTTTTTTTTTTTTTTTTTTTTTTTTGCTTATTAGCTAGCTGACAAAGAGAGAAATGAATGTGTGACATAAACCAATTTAGAATTTAATTGTAACTTTGGACAGAAAAAATGGATGAATTCTGTCAAATTTAGACCACTTCAAATGTTGAAAAAATAAAATCATGAAACTGGAAATTAAACTGTGGGCAGAACATGTGTTAACTTTGAAATTTTTCATGAGTCAACGGTTCATACACTAGCTATACAATATATGGTCCTTAGGTCGAGTCTTCCTTTACAAAAACAGAAAATCTGGTGAGGTTGTCCACAGTCACCTTTGACGCTCAAGTCAGTAAGAGCTCGACTAACCTCATTCGGCTTTATAATAAAAAGAACAGTGAAATATATATGAAAGATAAAAATTAGTGAAAATGGTTAAGGAAAATAATGAAAAGCTGTGTAAGAGCTAGGTCAAAACCTGTAAAAATCCCCCCTGCTTGGAGTAGAAGTAGGTTGAATATGTACTGCTTCAAGTTGAATATATACCAACATGACCTGAGTGTATAAAATGGATATGCTTTCTTCGTCATCTCTCTCGGTCTCTCTCTGTGATCTTGAAAACGCACTGTTTTTAGCTCTATATCAATACAATGTGACATTGTCAATGTCTTTAGTCTAGGCCTTGGCCCATGTGGATTCATACGATTTGGGCCTTGGCCCATGTGGATTGCTAGACAATTTAAGTTGTATCATAAATCATTACACCAGCAAGAAGACTTTAAGAAAGGAGAAAATCTTCATCAGTGGCATATAAGCACGTGTCAGCTTTCTATTTACTTTTCACACTCTTTCATCATTATTTTATTTATTTCTCTTTCATCCTATTTCTTTTTTTATTCTTATTTTACCTTACACATAATTATGTGTTGACATATCAGTGGTTGGGTGCACCACTTAACTCGTGCACCTAGTTCACTAAAGATTTTCTGAAAAGGAAGACTTTAACATGATCTTTCTTTTTTTTTTCTTTTTTTTTCTTTTTCTCTTTTTCTTGTCATAAATCATTTCGGACAATTAATAATACATAATGGATCCATACGGAAAAAACGTTCAGGGTTCTTATATCATTTATTACTTTCGTTTCTGATAGGCTAATAGGTCCTTGTCTAACATTTTATCAATCTCAATCACTTTAGCATATCATTTTGTAGTTAGTGAATATAGTGACATATAAACAACTCAGGATAGGAATACTTAAAACTTTTTGTGTGTGAAGGAAATCTAATTTCATCAACTGATCAACCTATTTTCATGTTTGGTAATTCTTTGTACATAGAATCATTTCTGTATTATGGAAATAATTTTTGAAGCTAGTTTGAATCGTGTAACCTTAGATGTTATTTTTACACCTAATTAAACCTAAAACAGTGGTGAAGAGAAACTGCACAAAACGTTAGAAGATTGTTGTTCAATGCATAATTATAGTGAAAATGATGGATTCATAATATTTAGAAAAAAATTCTGTCCCAAAATTTGAAAAAGTCTTGAAATTAATTACTTTCGTTCATGATAGGCTAAGGTACCTGCAGTCTAACACTTTCTCAATTTTTGTCAAGTCATGAATCGTCTTTCCACAAATAAAGTTGCTAATTAATTTCTTTGGCTTCTGATAGGCTATAAAGTTACAAGTTCTCAATTATTGTACAACTATAACTCCAAGTTGAATTTTCCACGGGATAGAAATCTGAAAAAAAAAAAAATAATAAATAAATAAATTAATTGTGAAAGTGTTAGACAGGTACCATAGCCTATCACAAGCGAAAGTAATTAATTGAAAGACTTCTTCAAATTTCTGGTTTGGAATTTTTTTCTTAACAAAACTCGAATGGAACAAAAATATAAATATTTAGTGGCAAAGGTAGTGTTAAATTTTCTTAATCGTAAAATAAATAAACGGTTTTATGTTGATGAAACTAGTTAAGGACCACTGCGGGCTCAAGCCAAAAAAAATCTCTGTTTTTTTTTTTTTCTTTTTTTTAATTATTAGACTTAAAATTTATAATGAGAATATAATTTTAATTTAAGATCTAGTAGTTCAAATATGAAATAACATATATATATATATACACCCTATATATTTTCTTCCCTAAGTGATCCCTTAGGTCGAGTCTTCCTTTACAAAAACAGAAAATCTTGTTAGGGTGAACCCGGTGATATTGTCGGCGGTCACCTTTGACGCTCAAGTCAGTAAGATCTCGATTAACCTCATTCAGCTTTATAAAAGAACAATGAAATATATATGAAAGATAAAAATTAGTGAAAATGGTAGGTCAAAACCTGTAAAAATCCCCCCTGCTTGGTGAAGAAGAATGTTGAATATGTACTACTTCAAGTTGAATATATACTAACATGACCTGAGTGTATAAATGATTGAACTAACTTTCGACTAACCTCATTCGGTTTTATAAAAGAACAATGAAATATATATATATATATATATATATATATATTATGAAAGATAAAAATTAGTGAAAATTGTTAAGGAAAATAATGAAAAGCTGTGTAAAAGCTAGGTCAAAACCCGTAAAAATCCCCCTGCTTGGTGTAGAAAATGGTTGAATATGTACTACTTCAGGTTGAATATATACTAACACGACCCGAGTGCATAAAATTGATCAGCTCTATATCAACACAATGTCTCTAGTACAGGCCTTGGCCTATGTGGACTACCAGAATAAATGTGATAAGCACACCAATATTTATAAGTATATTTATATCTAAAATTTAAAATTAAATTATTATTATGAGCATTCATCTTAATACCAATAGTACCCTTATTTAAATGAACATATTCATTTTAATACAATTTATTTATAAACCCTCTTAAGTTATTAACACACTCAATTTCACAAATGATAATAATCAAGTTTTTGATATCTATTACAACAGATTTCACATCCTCATACTACTGTTGATCTCTTGGATGCACAACGATATGTACTGTTATCTTTAAAAAAAAAATTACTTCTCACTTTTTGTTTATCAATAGAGTTTATAACAATAATAATAATAATAATAATAATAATAATAAGTACATCTGTATGATCAGAGTCCTCTGAAAATTCTTTTTCCGTTACTTTATTTTATGATAATGAGAGATTTTGATACTTAAAATAGAATTAGGGTTTAGTTTATTTATTTATTTATTTATTATTATTTATTATTATTATTTTTTATGATATGGGTGTAATTAATGGGTGTACATAGCATTTGGTTTATTTTTAATTAAATTAATTTGTCTTTATCTGTAAATTTCTTTTGGGATATTTTTGTAATTGAATTTTTTTATTAAAATATGGGTATGATTATCATATTTATGGGTGTCAATATCGACACTTTTTTTTCTTTCTTTTTTTTAGTCATAAATCATTTCAGATAATTAATGATCATAAGATGCGAGAATCTCGCATAATTTTTTATTTGATAAAATGTGTAGATCACTTTATAATGTTACAAAGTATAAGTTTTGTAATGTAGTTAGACATTTACATAGTGGATCCCATACGAAAAAACATACAGGATTCTCATATGATTTAAAAATTGTGAAACTTGAACCGGTATGTATGCACATCAAGATTAAGGACCGATTTTTCTGGGTGCTTTTGCACTGTATCTGCTTTGCTTGTTCTCTAGGAGTTTGGTCTCTCTAATGTTGTTTTTCTTTGCTTCCGGTCCCCAGTTGCGGTGTTGCCAGCTTGTTTGTCTCTGTTTTGTTTGTCAACATGTGTCTACATTTATTATTATTATTATTTTCAATTTCTTTCATAAATGTAGACACTTGTCCCAATTTGGTTAGTGAAACACAAATTGGGACACCATTTTTGGACAGCTGATATGAGTCCTTATATGTCATGTTCAATAGATAAACAATGAAACATCAAACATATATGGTTTTTATGTTAAATGATATAATTTTAGTGGTGATAACTACTCAAACTCAAAAAATTATAGAACTTGAAAAATTATCAAATTAAATGAGTATTATTTACTATCAAATCGCATTGGACGCCAGTATACATAAATTTGATTAATTATTCATATACATAACATAATATTATCGAGGTGGTCGGCTTCATATATGAGTTTAATTAATTATCAATATTATGGAGTGATTGGGGTTGAGTCTTGCTTGTCTTCTGCCCTCTTCTCTTCCTCCCTTTCTGCTGTCTCTGTTTTGTTTGTTTTCTGGGCTTGTTGGGGCGTTTTGCTGTTGTTTTTTTTTCTGTGTGTTTGGTTGTTGGTGTAGCGGAAGCTCTGTCGAGAAAAACCTACACAAAACAATTAGAAACATCCTACTAATATCCTGTTGATCCGCGCATGGATACCAGAATATCAGGCTACTGATAACATTCAACTTCGTGCACGAAGGATTGTTAAAAGGCTTCAATTACGAATAGTAACTGGAAATTGAGACACAATTCTTTGGTATTTTTTTATTAATCAAAAGCTGTCTTTCAAACCCTAATACAATCTACTTAAATAGAATTGCAAAACTTGACTGACAAGAAAATCCTAAACAAACGGAAAAGAATCCTAAATGGAAAAGATATCAAATCTCCTAAAATCAAAAGAATTCTAAAACATTAAAAACCTTTCTAAAAAGGAAATAATTAATAACCTAATTACATATAAACTAAAAGGAAATAAAATAAACGTATCAAATCATGACGATAATTGGAAATAATAATTAAAGCAACAATTGTCTTGCCGCGCACGAAACTTAACAGCCAAATTCGGACATGCTGGAGCCCGTTATAGAAGATAGAGTCTTCATAACATTTGTAGGGCTCGTCTTGAGCTTTCCGGAAACATATTATAATAGACGATCCGATCCCATATGCCCTCTGTAGAGATCCACGAAGTTCAGCCCGGATCATCTCGTCCAGCCCACTGTGTCCAGCTCTCGTCCAGCTCAAGTCTTCGCGCAATAATCTAAATGGCCGAATTTGGGCCTGTTGTGATCTGTTACGGAGGACAGAGTCTTCATAACATTTGTAGAGCTCGTCTTGGGCTTTCCGGAAACATATTATAATGTTGATTTGAAGTTCGTTTTCCCTCTGAAAAGGCCCCCGAAATTTGCCCATTCTGACAGTTAAATCCATTCCGAGTTTTTGCTTCCTTCTTTTCGCACCCTTCGTCTTTGAGTCGATTCCTCCGCTCCATGAAATCCAAACCTTTGTTTGCCGTATCGTCTTTGACGGCTGCATCAGTTGTGGTGCTGCCCTTTTGTGGCCTTGTTTTCTCCTTTGTTCTTTTTATATAAAGATTGCTGTTCAAAAAAAAAAAAAAAAATTATCAATATATATGGGTGCCTTTTTTGCTTTGTGGTGGTCTGCTGTTTCTTGTTTTCAGCAGGTTTTTGTGTGGGCTCTTTTGTTGCTTTTGTTCAGTCGTTTTTATTTGTTTTCCTGGCCGTTTTGGCTCTTTGAATAAAATTTATACCGTTTTAAAAAAATATATAAAAAAAAAAAAGCCTGCCATGATATAAAAGTTGGACACTTTAGAATACAGATTTGTGTTATAGAAAGCTGTATCCTGTAAGCCATATTTGCAATTCCTCAAGCAGTACTTCTCAGCTGATCATTGGCAATTAAAACCAACTCAGAATTGGTAAGAACCTTGGAAAAAATAGAATACCAATTCTGTCATTTTGGACCATTTCAAAGGCTGAAAAATCTGAGGCAAGAGAAGATATGTTTCAAAAAATCTTATCGGTTCAAGTTCACCTTAAATAATAGTATAACTCAATTGATATAGCTCTACATTGATGTCTGAGCGGCCTAAATGATTGTAAAATGAGCATGGAGAGATTCGAACCACTCACCACTAGACATGGCACTGGTTCAGTTTGAACCAGCGAACCAGAACCGAACTGTGAACCGGAAACAAGACGGTTCCGGTTCCGGTTCCAATAAATAAGGAACCAACTGTTCTGGTTCCAGTTAGAATCGACAGTTCCAACATATATATATATATATATATATTTTATATATTTTTTAAAAAAATGGCTTGAACGGTTCAATTTTAAATTTTTTGTGGTAAAAATTAAGTGCAAGGTCAATTTTACATTTTTTAGTTTTATTTTAATTTAATTTTTTAATTTGTCACTTTTATTTTCAGGTGACACAATAAAATGCATTTACAATTTTACGTGTCTAATTTTTTTTATTAAATAAGATTAAATATAAGAAAAAAAATTGCCGGAACCGGAATCGAAACCAGCGTCATGTCTACTCACCACCAACGTGGGAGAGAGGTGCACTAACACCCGTGCTAAGAAATGATATGCATCGTCAGTTGTTACAATCTTAAATCTGACCATTTAATCATCAACAGTTGATTTTAGCAACTTGCAACATTAGCACTTTCTTGGAATTAGAAATTTTTTTTGGAAGTAGATAAATTAATGTTTAAGGAAATAAATTAGAAAATTTTTGAAATTACAGTTGAAATGGAAAATTACTGATACGAATTATGAGATTCCATTTTAAAATTGTAATTGTAATTATAACTGTAAATATACAAGTCAAAAATAAATTTGGGCCCTCAGTTTTGCTGCTACCAGCCAAACTAGTCAAGTCTATTTGTTTGTTTTCAAGAGAGCTCAAAAGCTGAATAGCATTCATAGATGGACATTGATCGATATTTACACTCCTGAAAAATTGTAATATAGCCACAAAAAAGACTTTGAAATTATATTGTAGGTAAAACGGACCTTAATTATAGGTCATGTGATGTAACTTGTGGAATGGTGTACTTTTAGCATTTTGAGAGTAAAAGTCTTGATCCATGTGACATTAAAACAAACTACTGTTCTCTGAACTCTCTGCCTAGTTGCAATGAATTCTAACATTCTAGATTCTGCATTTTACACCGGTGCCAATTGAGATCCCACACCAAAAATTTCAAGACCGTCCAGTCGAGAGAATTTTCCAGGATGTTGAAGTTGTAAATTTAAGTCGTAAAATTGAAATAGTCTAACCAATTGTCTAATAAACTGATCTCAACAGATCAATCAAGTCTCTCCCAATAGTTTAACTGATCAAGTGGAGATCAGATCATCTTCTTTTCTTTTTCTGGGCCACACACTTGTTTGACAAAACAAATTATAGTTGGACTTTTGCAAGTGTATCGTTATAATCACACATGCATGATAGCAACATTAAGTTAAGAAAAATATGATGTTGAAGTTGTAAATTTAAGTCGTAAAATTGAAATAGTCTAACCAATTGTCTAATAAACTGATCTCAACAGATCAATCAAGTCTCTCCCAATAGTTTAACTGATCAAGTGGAGATCAGATCATCTTCTTTTCTTTTTCTGGGCCACACACTTGTTTGACAAAACAAATTATAGTTGGACTTTTGCAAGTGTATCGTTATAATCACACATGCATGATAGCAACATTAAGTTAAGAAAAATATGATGATAAAAAATTGCATTGCAATATAAATTCAACCACCGCAACTGTTAATTTCTTCAAAATCCTGAGCAAGAAGATACTGAAAATGGTGCTGAAGATCATGTCGAGGCATTGGTTACTTTCATTTCTTGTTGGTCTTGCTCTAAGTACAGTACTTCTGGTTCATGCACAGAATCAAACAGGTTTCACTAACTCCATTTTTAAGTATTGCACAAAATATATACTGAAATTTTATTTGATTCACTTTCTTTTTTATACCTCTCAGGTTTCATCAGCATAGATTGTGGAACACCTAAAGATTTCGCATACACTGAGAGGACAACAGGCATAAATTACATTTCGGATGCAAACTTTACCGACACTGGTGTAGGCTATAATATATCATCTGAATACAACAGTGACAACTTGGAACAACCATTCTTGAATGTCAGAAGCTTCCCTGAAGGATCCAGAAGTTGTTACACCCTCAATCCAGTTCGTGTCAACACCGTCAAGTTTTTGATTAGAGCAAGTTTCATGTATGGGAATTATGATGGCCAGAATAAACTACCGCGTTTTGATCTCCTCCTTGAAGCTGATGAGTGGGATACTGTGCAATTTAAAGACGCATCCACTATTGTTTACAAGGAAATCATTCATGTCCCCAAGAAAAACTACATAGATGTCTGTCTTGTAAACACGGGCTTTGGAACACCTTTCATATCAGCATTAGAATTAAGGCCCTTAAGAAATGGCAGTTATCCAACAGATCCAGGAATATCATTACTCCTCTTTTCGCGGTTGGATATCGGTTCGATGGTCAATGATAAGGAAAACTTCAGGTTAGTTATTTATATTATTATGAAAAATCATCCTAACATTCGTCCTACAATTACAGAGTATAACTTTTATGTTTATCCAAAATGTATTATATGTAGGTTGAAAGATGATGCTTATGATCGCATATGGTCACCTTACACAAAATCCAACTGGGTGACTATAAGTAGCCCATTCAGTGTCCACAATTCTCAGTCTTATTACCTGCCACCATCTACAGTCATGCAGACATCCGCCATGCCAGAAAATGGTAGCAATTCACTGGTTATTGATTGGGAACCTAGTGATCCCACATCTGAGTACTTTGCCTACTTGTACTTTGCGGAGCTTGACCAGAGCCAAGCAGATAACGAAACCAGAGAAGAGGAAGTTTTTTTCAATGGAGAGTACTGGGATGGACCCTACACTCCTTCTTACTTGTCCCCGCGTACTGTATACAGCTTATATCCCTTGAGTGGACAAAGACTTGAATTCTCCTTCAACAAAACGAAGAAATCACTATTACCGCCCCTTGTCAATGCGCTTGAGTTGTATCAACTAAAAAAGTTCCAGCAGTTGCTAACGAACCAAAAAGATGGTATGTTTTTCTAGGCAATGACATACTTTTTGTAGAAAAATTCTCCGGTTCAGATGTCATATTTTTTTTTTCTTTATTTATTTATTTATTTTCTATAGATTTTGATTCTTTCTTTTAAAATGAATACAAAAATATAAGTTGATGCAATCATGAATATTAAGACGAAGTATGGAGTGAAAAACAATTGGCAAGGAGATCCATGTGCCCCTATAAAATATTTGTGGCAAGGTGTTAATTGCAGCGACTTTGAATCTAATCCTCCAAGGATCATATCTCTGTAAGTCTAATAACAGCCTTTAATTTAAACTAAGCATGCTATACTTCTTGGAGCTTGAAATTTTGTACTGTTACTAAAATTATTGGGCCATTTGTAGGAACTTGTCGTCAAGTGGAATATCAGGCAACATATCTCCTTTTATATCCGATCTCAGTTCAATACAATATCTGTAAGATTAAATCTGCCATGAATCTCAATTAAAGTTAATGTTTCGTATCATTGATGAGAGCTAATTCAATTCAATTGACAATTTTGGGCCCATTTCAGGGACTTATCGAACAATAGCTTGACCGGACCTGTGCCTGATTTTCTATTACAGCTACCATTCTTGACCATGCTGTAAGTTATTTAAGACTGAGATTGATGAAGTTTGTATTTTCAAGAGATCAATCTTATTGCATAAAAAAATAACGCGTTAAAATTGATCAACTTCAACAGAAATCAATAACAGAATAAGTTGCTTTGTTGTAAAATCAATGGATCATATTAATCCATTTGCAGAAACTTGAGCGGAAACGATCTTAAGGGTTCGGTTCCGGTTGGACTCATTGAAAAACAGAAGAGTGGTCTCCTGTCATTAAGGTTTGCTTTCAGTCTTTTAAGTTCTTGATAAATACCCTTCTTGACAAGTCTTCTAAGGTCTATAATGAATGGTATCCTTATCTCTCTTATTTATAGCGTGGATGGAAATCCAGATCTTTGTCTTTCAACATCATGCACAAAAAAGAAAACCATTGTTGTTCCAGTTCTAGCATCATTTCTCGCAGTTTCAGTCCTCATAGCTGCAGCATTGTCTATTCTGTGGATCCTCAAAGCAAGAATCCAAGGTACGTGAAGACTTTGCAGCACAAAAAAAGTTATAAAAATGTATTCTATGAATCATGCTTGTGAGACTCATCAATGTATTTTCCAGGAATCACTTGGAACAAAAATAATAGATCACTGGAGCTGAAAAATAGAAGGTTCTCTTACTCTGATGTTGTAAGAATTACTAACAACTTTGAGAGGATTGTTGGACAAGGTGGTTTTGGAACAGTTTATCATGGAAACTTAGATGATCACACGCAAGTTGCTGTGAAGATGCTTTCACTATCATCAATTCAAGGCCATAAGCAGTTTCAAACAGAGGTATCTATATATTTACACGTTCATAACTTGTACAGAATCTTTTCAACTTTGTTATAAAATGTAAGACTGACATGGGGATTTATTTACAGGTTGAACTTCTTTTGAGAGTTCATCATAAGAACCTGACCAGCCTTGTTGGGTATTGTGACAATGGCACGAACATGGGACTAATCTATGAGTTCATGTCTAATGGAAACTTAGAATCGCATCTCCTAGGTTTGTCCATTAATTTGTTTGTTGTTTTCTTGTTAATTATGCATGTATAAGTCTATGCTGCTTTTTATATTTTGGCAATCTACATTCAATGAATAGAACAAAGTTTTTTCAATAATTAATAAAAAAAATTGATAGCTTTTTCACATTTGTTTTTTTATAGATGAAGGAAGCAGTACTGCAGATATCTTAAGTTGGGGAGGGAGGCTTCGAATAGCAACAGAGACAGCTCAAGGTCCGGAGATATTTGTATGATTTTCAGTTTAATGGCCACGTCGACTCTTATATTTATGTAGATGGTTGATAAATTGAATTTGAAATATAGGATTGGAGTACCTCCATAGTGGCTGTAAGCCACCCATAGTCCACAGAGATGTGAAACCTACAAACATCTTATTAAATGAAAAATTCCAGGCAAAGATGGCTGATTTTGGCCTTTCGCGAATTTTTCCAGTTGAAAGTGAAACTCATGTGTCAACGATCGTTGCAGGCACTCCTGGATACCTCGACCCTGAGTAAGCTGTATATGGGATGAAAGTAACTTAATTAATTTGATTTATTTGAAGTTAATATAGACCGAGTCATGCGTTAATGGCCTTGCAGGTACTATAAATCAAACAGATTGACGGAAAAAAGTGATGTATATAGTTTTGGAGTGGTTCTCTTACAGATAATCACAAGTAAACCAGCTATTGAAAAATCCGAAGCCAGGACTCATATAATTGAATGGGTGAGTTTCATGCTTGAAAAAGGAGATATTAAAAATGTTGTTGATCCAAGATTACAAGGAGATTTCGACACTAACTCTGTCTGGAGAGCTGTAGAAGTAGCTATGGCTTGTGTTTCTCAAACTTCAGCCAAAAGACCGACAATGAATCAGGTAGTGATCGATTTAAATGAATCCTTGGAAATTGAGATAGCTCGTACAAATGTCGGCCGTGAGACTGAATCAAGATCGATTAGTTTGAATCTGCATTCCGTACTACTTCCCGATGATAGGTAGTGCTTTCTAAATGTATCTTGTGTGTGTCTTCTTTGTATGATAATCGTCGTAACGACAGATCACAACCATATTATTAATAGCTCGTGGAAATTAAGAACAGGACTTTGTTCTAGTGTCTGAAAATAATATTTTAAAGCTTTTGTATATTCTGCCATATCTTGGCAATGGAACTTATTTTGTACACCTGTTCTTGAGTGATTCTGTTCTAGCAATATCTATCACTCACTATAATATCTTAAAATTTATGAGAAGAATGCTGGAGAAAAACAGGGCTGTTAACCACCGTTATTATGCTCTGTTATTTGCTACGCATTCTTATACTTACCACGTGAAAGGGCTACTAGGGTCTAGGGGTGGGTTTATTTGGGTTAAATTTTGGATCTGACCAAACCAAACTAATATTATAATCAGATTGTGTGTTTGAGTTTTGTCCCCTCTTCAATTCCCATCTCTTGAGAAGATATGAAATGTTAAGACTGTATTAAACAAATTTTCTGCCCAGAGTTTTCCACTTCCATAAATTTGTATTTTTCAACATTTGAAGTGGTCTAAATTTGACAGATAATTTATTCATTCTTTTTTCTCTCCAAACCAAAGTTACAATTAAATTCTATATCGGTGTGATTGTATTGTTCAGTATTTGCTTTTTTCATTGCAAAATATCACTTACAGCATTCAAGCGCACATCTCTGATTAATTTTGATGTTATGTCATGCATTATCATTTCTCTCTTTGCCAGCTATTCACTAAAAAAAAAAAACACATAACAATAAATTCTAATTAAAAAAGGAGAAAATCTTCACCGAGCCATTGATATGTTGACATATAAGCACGTGTCAGCTTTCTATTTATTTTATTTATTTTTCTTTCATCCCATTTCTTTTTTTATTCTTATTTTACCTTACACATAGTACTTATGTGTCGACATATCAGTGGCCGGGTGCACCACTCAGCTTGTACACCTGGTTCACTGAAGATTTTCTAAAAAGGAAGACTTTAACATGATCTCTCTCTCTTTTTTTTTTTTTTTTTTTTTTTGTCATAAATCATTTCGGACAATTAATAATACATAATGGATCCATACGGAAAAAACGTTCAGGGTTCTTATATGATTTAAAAATTGTGAAACTTGAACCAGTATATATGCAAATGCACATCAAGATTAAGGACCGATTTCAATAGTTGAGGCCAAATTAAGAACTTTGATTGAAACACCCACTGTCGAGTCTTACCACGTCTTCCAATAGATAAGCTAATAGGTCCTTGTCTAACACTTTATTACTTTCGTTTCTGATAGGCTAATAGGTCCTTGTCTAACATTTTATCAATCTCAATCACTTTCGAGTACAGCATATTATTTAATTGGATTTTAGAATGTTGTAGTTAGTGAATATATATAGTGACATATAAACAACTCAGGACAGGAATACTTAAAACTTTTTTTTGTGTGAAGGAAACTTTTTTTGGTAATTCTTTGTACATAGAATCATTTATGTATTATGGAACTAACTTTTGAAGCTTGAATCGTGTGACCTTAAATGTTATTTTACACCTAATTAAACCTAAAACAGTGGTGAAGAGAAACTGCGCAAAATAAAATTAGGGTTTAAATGTTGGTGTCATTGGTGGGGAAAGTATTTTGATTTATTTAATTTTAATCAAGTTATTTATTCTTTTAATCATTTTATTTAAGGTTATTTTATTAATAATTTATTTTAATAAAATATAAATATATAAATCATATCTTTGGATGACAGTAGTTACCCTTAAATAAATATCTCTTGATTAAATTGATAAGAATAGTCAATGAGATAGAAGATTAAATGAAATATATATTAAAAAAATATACAAGTTAGCTAGAAAGAAGAATAATTTAGGCCAAAATGTTATCTTAATATAATTCTAATCTCTTCCGTCTGAATTTAAACAAAATATCTTATAATTAGTGTGTATACATATATACACATTAAATATAATTATTCGTTTCAAAAAACAAAAGAAAAAATTGATTTTTTAAAAAAATCTAAAATAAATTAATGTCATCCCCTTATTTACCAAAATGCCATTAATTGGATGGAACTGGATAGAATTAGATGGAATTGGATGGAATGACCATTAGTGTCACAAAGTTCACCAAAAATTGCCATTTTAGAACAACTTTCCAATCCAGTTGCTATTTTGATAGTGTCATCAATTCGATGGCCACCGGGCTAATTATCCCTTTTTTTTAACAGCGGGATTTATTGAGCAGGAAAACAGAAGAAACACCCAGGCCAGCAAAACCACAACGCACAGCAAGCCAAGCCAAGCCACGCCAACAAGGCGAAAAGGAAAACAAGAAAAAAGCAAAACAAGGCGCCCCAACAAAACTAACCCAAACAGAAGAGAAGCACAAAAAGAACCGTGAAAACAAAGAGCATAGCAGGAAAACAGGGGACACAGCCCCAAAACCAGAAACAAACGGGAAACATAATGATAAATTTCGAATCACAAGTCGCCCCAAACAATCTTGTCTCCACTTTTAGACGAACCCATTTTGGTCAACTTATTTGAGAACGAGTTGGACGACCTCTGATAAAAATGGTTAGATTATTCTTACTAATAATTTAAAAACAAAATTCCAACTTAACAAGCATACAACTAAATTTCAACCAAAACAATACGGAAATTGATTAAACAATATCGTTACTTTATAAATTTAAAATTAATAAATTTAAAATTAGATTAACTAATAATTGGATTTCTCCTAAAATCTCTTAAACTAAAAATTATGGTAACTCTAAAATTTCAAAATAAAATAAAATATTTAATCCAGAATATTCACCCGAACATACCTAATAATTGTTGGTGTTGATAAATATATTGAGTCAAATTTGAGCAAATTTGGAGAACGTGGGGGAGAAATTTTTATAAAAATAAGCCCACCCTAGCCCCTTCTATGATCCCTCCTCTCTGTATATTACCAAATAATCTACTAATTAAAAAGTTTTATTTTTAATTTAATACAAAACAATATATGGCCTTTTGTCAAAAGATCTACTCTAGAAGATTTATTAGAAAAGTTATTCCAAACACACCCTTAATCATTTATAGTTTTGTGTGAAAATATCTCCTTCAATTCATATTACACATACAAAAAGACATCAAGAAGATCACGTACGCGTTTTTAGTCATAAAGCATTTCATATAATTAATAATTGGAAATCTTACATGTTTTTTTTACAGAAACGATTTTGTAACGTTACTTATTCCACTATATAGCGTTACCGAGTGACATGAAACATGGATACTTTTCGGAAAGTGTGCATGTTACTCCGTATCATCACAGACCATACCAGAGAATCGTTTAGGAGACCTTTCTTAGTACTTTTGGACTGAATATTCTTTTATTTCTCTGGATTTATACTTTGATCTCCACCATATACTTTACTTTCCGCGACAGTCAGTCAAGTGTCTAGGACCACAAACAGTAAAGTGTCTATTCTTGTTTTCAAGGCTGATCGAGTTAAATCATATTCATATTGGGACATATGTGCAATGGTCTTATTAACTTATTAGTGGACTCATATCATGGTACCGTGTGGAATAGAGTACCTTAAAACACATTTTCATACAAGTTTTTTCCTTTTCAAGAGATAAGGTTGGCAATCAACTTGGGCTTCTGATTGGCTAAAGTCCTTGTCTAACTTATTCTCACATCTCAATTATTTTACAAATACAATGGAAAGTTTAATTTTCCACACAACAGACACATTTGAGCGATAAAACAATACCCTCTCTTGAGGGTCTAATATATAACTCCAAGTTGAATTTTCCACGAGATAGAAATCAGAAAAAAAAAAAAAAAATGCGAATGAATTCATACGAGTTGAATTTTCCATAAGGTACCTGCAGTCTAACACTTTCTCAATTTTTGTCAATAGCCTATCACAAGCGAAAGAAACGTACTTGTCTAACACCTTTCACAAACGATTGCCACCTTTCTTTATTACTGATTATGCTAAAAATCTCATCTCAATTTAGACCATCTACAATGCATATGCCAATACTAATGTCAAATTTGGTACCAAAAAGAGTAAAATGTTATATTTGTCACATCAATTTAGCATTGTGTTTCAATACACAATTATATTTAAAATGCTATTTTTATTATTTTATTAATTAAAATTATAAAAGTAAACACTTACCATTAATGCATTCATTATTTCTTTTAATGCTCCAATGCAAAGTTCTATTAATGCATTCATTATTTCATTTTAAAAATATATATAATGGTATTTTTTTTAATTAAAAAAGGAGTATGCCAAATTTGGCACACAGTATAGCATATGCCAAATTTGGCACAGCATTTGGCACAATAATTTGGAACAACATTTGAGATGCTCTTACAGGGTACCAATTATTTGGATATTTGGATCTTTTGGGGCTTAGGCTTGCGCGGAATTGGGCCTGGCTGGGCTTGATTCAATTTTGTGTTTGGGCTTGAATTATGGACTTGGGTGAATTTTTGGGATTGGAGTATTATAAAATATTAAGTCTAATATTAAATAACCATTACATTATTTTGAATTATATTTAAAATTATAATTATTATATGAAAATGAATTATTATTATTATTATTATTATTATTATTATTATTCATGGTTTGTTAGATACTAGAATCCCGCACCTCAAAACCAGTCTCCTAAGGCCTAAGTAAACAAAAAATTATAAGAAAATGTTGAGAGAGAAAGCTAGAGAGAGGTTCTACAAATCCTTTCATGGTCAGGGTGGAGAAAAAGATTTTAGGGAGAGTTTGTTCTCCATTTTCATTGACAACCTCAACCCTATTGTGGACACAGCTGGATTGTGGGGGATGTTTAAGCCTTTTGGTAAGGTTAGGGATGTGTTCTTGTCTGCCAAGAAGGAGTCAAGATGTAGCCGCTATGCCTTTATTCGGTTTGGTTCCAGGGAAGAAGCTAGTAAGGTAGCCCAAATGGTGCATGGAATGCACATTTACAGTTGGCTGATCACGGCGAAGCTGGCAGAGTTGGGATGGAATAAGCGCAGGTCGCCTGTAGGTCATAACTTTGGAATATCAAGAGGAAATGGCCTTCCCTCCGGGAGCGTTAAATTTGCTAAAGGTTCTAGGGGTATTTCGCCTGGGACATTCCCTGAGCAAGTTAACCGACAGGAGGCCCGATCCTTTGTTGATGTTGTGAAGGAGGATAGGTTTTGGAAACCGGGGAATAGAGGAGATCATAGTGATAGTATTCATAATCTGTCATGGTCAGCATCAAGGGAGGATAAGGTTTGGCTATCTCACTGTGCCATAGGAGAGCTTAAAGAATTTGAGAGTGTTACTCCGGTCAATGAAAAACTGGTAGACAGGGGCTTTGCTTTTTCCTCTGTTTATCTAGGTGGGAAACTTATTGTTTGGAAATTTGGTTCAAGCTGTGAAAGGGATGGGTTCCTTAACAATCGTTTTTTCTAGAGAGACAGTTTTGTTTCCATGAAGGTTTGGAATGAGCTGGGACCATTGTTAAAAAGACTTCTTTGGATTGATGTATTTGGTGTTCCTCTTGACTGTTGGAGTAAAGCCTTCTTCAAGATGTTGGGAGGTCAGGTGGGGGAAATGCTGATGGTGGAGGAGGAAACAGTGAAGAAACTCATATTTGATCAAGGAAGAATTTTGATCCTCTCTCCTTTTGATAAGAAGATTGCGTCAGTGATTCGGGTTAGAGTAGGCAGTAGAGTGGTTCATATCAGAATGGAGGAGTCATCGGATCCGATTTCTGGTGATTGGTTGAATAAAATTCTGGGTTTGAATTCAAAATCAGCAGCAAGCTTAGATTCTGTCCATGAGGTTTCGTCCGGGGCGAGTGAGGAGGGAGAGTGGGGGTTGGTGGAAAGGTGTCAGTCTCAGCCTGACAGATTGGAAGTAAGGAAGGAAGTCTTCGGTGGTGTCAGTGAAAAGGAAGCTAAAATGGGAGTAGGGTCAGGAATGAACAAGTCTGTCAGAGTTCCCATTCCTAGGACTCAAAATTTAAAATCAAAGGCTTTAGGGATTACTTGTAGAGCGTCAGAAAAAGGAAAAGCTAGGTGGATTCAAAAGCCAAAATCAAAAATTATTAGATTTCCTTTTTGCAAGAAAGGTATCAGGATAGGGGGAGACAAGTCTGTCAGAGCCTCTTTCAACGGTTCTTTTGAGTCTAGTTCTTCAGACGAAGAGTCAGAAGGAAGATGTTTAATGAGAAGTGGTGTTGGGGAATGCTCTAAAGCAAAGATTATTGAGCCTTGTAATGATAAGGTTATTAGGCCTTCGGAGGATGGGCCTGGAGGTCTTGGGAAGCAACAGGTAATGGTTCAGCAGAGTGGAAATTCTTCTAGCCCTGTCAAGGACTGTAGTGGGGCTTTAGCTAACTTAGGTGAAGGGGGGTCTAGCCCTAAAGCCCACAGCACTCCTGGGTTGATAGAAGAAGGATTTGTAAGCCCAATAACTGATTGTATTGCAGGGAATCTGATGCTTGCAACTGAAAGATGCAAAGGCCAAGGAATTGACTTATGTATCGATTTAAGGGATCAGGATTCTGGTTCTTCTGATGATATTGCTCACTCAAGGGAGCAGTCCTCTTCTCAAGACACGGTGGTGGATGAGACTCAGTTCGACGAGAATGGTAAGGTTCTGAGAACTGTGACGAAGAAACAACAAAGGAAAGGTATAGAATCTTCCATCAAAACTCACCCTATGTTAACTAGAAGAGCTAACGCAAATTCTAGTCTTGAAAACAAGAAGGTTATGTGGAACTTGGAGGTTGAGATAGCTAAATTAATTGAGAAAAGGATGGCAATCTGGGTAAGTGAAGGAAGGGGTTCAAAATCAGGAGATGAGAATGGTAACTCAGAGGCAGTTCAATCTCCTGGAAGGGAGTTAGAGGAGGAGGTGGCGAAGATTTTTGAAACGGGAGCAGCTCTTGGCTTCAATTTCAATGGCAGCAGGTACGAAATTACTCAAGTGGTGTGTGCTATGGAACGTGAGGATGAGGTTAGATTCAATGTGTAATCAGTCTTCTTATTTTTGTTCCTAGTGGGGTTTTTGGTGTTTGATGTTAGTAATGTCTTGGAATGTTAGAGGCCTTGGTAAGGAGGCCAAAAGAAGGAAAGTGAAGAATGTGGTGTTGAAGTATAATCCGGTTGTGTTATTAATTCAGGAGACGAAGTTGGCTGTTTTTGATAATAGCGTTATAAGGGGAATCGGTGGTTCTCTTTTGTCTAGAGGTGTGGGTGTGGAGGCGAACGGTTCGGCGGGGGGTCTGGTTTCTATGTGGAATGAGGATCTTTTCTCGGTTTCTCATTGCATCTCTAACAGTTCGTGTATTATTTTGGCGGGTGATGCAGCAGCAATAGATCACTTGGCGTTAGAGTACATGGAGGGGTGGGATAAGAGAACAACCAAGGAAAAGGGCCATTTCAATCCTACTAGTCCGGGCGACGGAATCAGAATGACTTGAAATTTAGACAGCTGATGCGTTTCGGCGTTTCCGGAACTACTACGCAGCTTTGCTGCGTAAGCACGTCCTTTTTTAGCCAAATTCCATCGTTTAGGCCTTGAATTGGGCGTTTTTGCTTTTTTAGGAAGGTTTCGTTTTTTGTTTTAAATTCGTTTTTGCCCTTTTGGTAATTTTTCCTTTTTAAGTCGTTTTTCTTGCTTTCCAAGGAATTCGATTAGGTTTAGGTTTTGTTTCCTTTAAATTATGATGTAGGCCGAATTGGTCAGTTGGTTTTTGATTTATAAAATTGAGAGTTTTCTCTAATATTCCAATTTTCGGCATTCATAGTGAATCAACGAACATTGAAGCCTAATCTTCCGGTATTCGTACGCGAATCAACGGGACGTTAGTAGGTTGTTGCTAATTTGTTTCTTGCAGGTTTTTCTCGACAGAGCTTCCGCTACATCAGCGGGGAAATTAATTAAAATGGGAAAAGAGGTGGTTATGTGCAATGTTTATGCTCCTAATTCTGAAGTGGGTCGTAAGGAACTGTGGAGTTTTCTTCTCAATTCACAACTTGCATTTTCTGCTCCTTGGTGTTTCGGAGGTGATTTTAATACGGTTTTGTATGATTTGGATAGAAGTGGCGGAGCTTTTAATGTTTGGTCTTCTAGAAATTTCAGGAATTTTGTTCTTCATGCTAAGGTGGTGGATTTGCCTTTGAGAGGCATTTCCTTTACTTGGTCTAACAATAGAGAGGGTGGGGTGTGGGCTAGACTTGACCGGTTTTTGGTTTCTCCCATTATTTTGTCTTGGTTCTCTTCCTTGGTTCAGAGGGGTTTTCCTAGAACCATTTCCGATCACAATGCTATTTCGTTGGTTTCGGAGGAAGAGATATGGGGTCCGAGTCCTTTTAGGTTTCATAATAATTGGTTGGAAGACAAGGCTCTTATGGAGGAGGTTAAGAAGGGTTGGGTGGGAGTCAGAATTAGAGGTTCTAGTAGCTTTATTCTGCAGTCGAAATTGAGAGCTTCAAAAGCTAGGATTAAGGCTTGGTCAGTGGCTCACTCTAGGGACAAGTCTTCAACTAAGTCTTTAGAGGAAAGGTTGGCGAACATTGATGAGGCTGCTGCTAAAGAAGGTTGGTCTTCTTTGTTAAGGCAGGAGAGGATGAGAACGCTAGCAGATTTTTGGAAAGCTATTCGGTTGGAGGAACAGGTTTGGAAACAAAATTCGGTTGGAGGAACAGATTCTTGTGCTGGCTCTTCTCCTCATTCTTATTTGGATCAGATTTTTTCTTGGCAGTAGGTTTGTCCTCCTAAAGTAGAAATTTTTATGTGGCAGCTTCTGAAAGGGAGGTTGGCAGTGAAGGATGTCTTGGTTCGGTTTGGTTTGAGGGCGCAGATGGGGATGGAGTGTAAGCTGTGCAATCTTGGTTTTGAGTCTATCAATCATCTCTTTCTGCGGTGTGTCTGGTCTAGGAACTTGTGGAACAATGTTTTGGGGAGGTGGGATATTGTATGTCCCCTGAATTTGTCTTTGGAGGGCTGGTTTTTGGGTTGGTCTGGCCTGTGTCCCTTTTCTCGCAATGTCAGAGTGTGGAAAGCTTTGTTTTGCGCTGTGGTTTGGTCGATTTGGGAAGTGCGTAATCAGGTGGTTTTTAATGCTAAAGAGCCTTGTTTTGCTCTTCTTGTAGACACGGTTAGATTCAGAGGTGTTATGTGGTTCAAACATTTCGGAATTGGTATCCTAGAGTGATGTAGCGGAAGCTTACGAGAAAAACCTGCAAAACAACAATTAGAAACAACCTACTAATATCCTGTTGATCCGCGCACGGATGCCAGAATATCAGGCTACTGATAACATTCAACTTCGCGCACGAAGGATTGTTAAAAGGCTTCAATTACGAATAGTAACTGGAAATTGAGAAACATTCTCTGTATTTTTTATTAATCAAAAGCCGTCTTTCAAATCCTAATACAATCTCCTTAAATAGAATTGCAAAACTTGACTAACAAGAAAACCCTAAACAAACGGGAAAGAATCCTAAATGGAAAAGATATCAAATCTCCTAAAATCAAAAGAATCCTAAAACATTAAAAACCTATCTAAAAAGGAAATTGAATTTGATTTAATAAATCAAATCATAAAATAATTAATATCAAATCATGAAGATAATTGGAAATAATAATTAAAGCAACAATTGTCTTGCCGCGCACGAAACGTAACGGCCAAATTCGGACATGCTGGAGCCCGTTATAGAAGATGGAGTCTTCATAACATTTGTAGGCATCGTCTTGGGCTTTCCGGAAACATATTATAATAGACGATCCGATCCCATATGCCCTCTGTAGAGGTCCACGAAGTTCAGCCCAGATCATCTCGTCCAGCCCACTGTTTCCAGCTCTCGTCCAGCTCAAGTCTTCGCGCAATAATCTAAATGGCCGAATTTGGGCCTGTTGTGATCTGTTCCAGAGGACGGAGTCTTCATAACATTTGTAGGGCTCGTCTTGGGCTTTCCGGAAACATATTATAATGTTGATTTTGAGTTCGTTTACTCTCTGAAAAGGCCCCCGAAATTTGCCCATTCTGACAGTTAAAACCATTCCGAGTTTTTGCTTCCTTCTTTTCACACCCTTCGTCTTTGAGTCGATTCCTCCGCTCCATGAAATCCAAACATTTGTTTGCCGTATCGTCTTTGACGGCTGCATCATAGAGCCTATCACTCATCTTATGCTGGATTTAAAGGAGAGATGTGTGGAGCCGGTTTGTGTTAAGTCTTGCATCAATGTTAGGCGGACCCCTCCCGCTTCTGATTCGTTATTTTTCAATGTTGATGGGTCGGCTAAGGGTGCATCTTGTCTAGCCAGCATTGGCGGTGTGCTTAGGGACGCTAATAAGGTTGCTCTCTGCAGTTTTTCCCTTTTTATTGGTCCTCAAGACGCAATCACTGCAGAAATTTTGGCCATTCAGAGGGCTTGTGAGCTGTGTGTTTCCAAATCCGAGTTGCGCAGCAGAAATATCGTTTTCCTCAGTGATTCTAAGACCACAGTTTCGTGGATCAATTGTGCTAGTTTGGGTAGTTTAAAGCATGTCAATTATATTTATGATATCCGTGCTTGTTTACAGTTTCATGGCAATATTAGGATTGTTCATGTGCCCCGGACTTCTAATACGCTGGCTGACTTTCTTGCTAAGAATGGGTCTAGTATGTTGGGGGATTTTGTGGATTGGGGGGATCTTGGTTGAGTTTTTGCTGTTTGTTTTGTTTTTGGTGTTGTTTCTTTGGTGCTCTGTTTTTTAGTTGGGTGTTGGTTCGCCCTCTGTGTTGCCTTTTCTGGTTGCCTGGGTTTTGGGTGCACTGGCTGGTGCTTTGCTGTTTGTGCTTTCTCTTTTTAGCTTTGGTTCCTTTCCTGGTTGGCTGTTGTTTTGTTTCTTTTCCTTTAATAAAGCTTGCCGTTTCAAAAAAAAATAATTAGTGATTACAAATGATGGAGACATTTGGTTAAATAACATGATCTGCTTATGGCATCATGGATATAGTAAACAGAAAGAAAAAAATTTGATTGACTCCTAAATGTTATGTTCATTATTGTACTTGAACCTTATAATTGTCCAATAGTATCTGCTTCCTTTTTCTTCTGAGCCAGAAATGGAAATGGAGATGATGCAGCATTTGATCTTTGTCTGTCTTACTGTAATTCGGCAGGTTCATGCCCAGAATCAAACAGGCCGGTTTCAATATCTCAATTTTCATTATTATTCAGAAACTATATATTATGAATTCCTCTTTTACTTTCCTGGCTTTATATGTCTCTCTCTCAGGCTTTATCAGCATAGATTGTGGAATACTGAGAGATTCTAGATACACCGATAGGATAACAGGTATATATTACGTTTCAGATGAAATGTTCATAGACACCGGTGTAAGCAATAACATTTCACCGGGATACAACAATGACAACATAGAACAATTCTTGAATGTGAGAAGCTTCCCCGAAGGAAAAAGAATTGCTACACTCTAAAACCTGAACCTGGCAGTACTAAATTCATTAAAAAGAAACTTAATTAATTCGTCTAATATATCTTAATTCCCTACAAATTTAGTAAACACGTGAAATCAGGAATTTAATTTCCTTTCCTAGGAAGAATTCCTGATTAGTAAACATGTCCTTTAATAAGACCAATTAATTATTATTTTTTTAAATGGTCAAACAACTTTAAAATAGCTAAAAACAACATAAAAAAAAAAAAAAAAAATCGACTTTTTACTTAATTTCAAATCACTAAATTACCTTTAATATATTTCTTTGCAAGAATACCCTACAAAATAACACATTTCCAAGAATATCAAATGAAAATACATAATAATCAATAGTAAAAAATTGCAGATTGGATTATATTAACTTTCCGACTGAAATTTTATGATTTCAATATCTATCCACTCATTTAGTTTTAATATAATAGTTGAAAAATCAAATGAATTAAAAGTAGATTACAACCATTGGACTGAAAGCAACAAAAAAAAAAAAAAATGGAATCTCATTTGTCACCCGTACTCCAAAATGTAAAATTTTACGTTTTACACCGGTGTCATTCAGGATCCAATACGAAAATTTCAGAACTGTCCTGACATGAAAATTTTCCTGGACTGTAGTCATAAATTTAAGTCAAAATGTAAAATTGATTTAGTCTAACCCATTTTCTAATTAATAAACTGAACTCAACGGATCAATCAATTCTCTCCCAATAGATCAACTGATCAAGTTGGAGATTAGATCAACTTCCTTTCTTTTTCTTGGCCAAGGTCCTTATTTAAACTATTCACACACTTGTTTGACAAAAAATATTGTAGTATGAGTTTTTGCAATTGCATCATTTTAATTGCAGATGATAGCAACATTCAGCTAAAAATAATATGATGATAATAAATTGCATGGCAATATAAATTGATAGCAAGAAGAAACAGAGTTCATGGTGCTGAAGATCATGTTGAGGCATTGGATATTTGCATTTCTTGGTTGTCTTGCTCTAAGTACAGTACTTCTGGTTCAATCACATCAGACAGGTTTCACTAACTCCAATTTTAAGTATCACTTCTAATTGTCATGCACAGGGTAATCTTTGTTTTACTGTCTTTTTATATCTCTCAGGTTTCATCAGCATTGATTGTGGAACACCAAAAGATTACGAATACACAGAAAGGACAACAGGCATAACTTACATTTTGGATGCAACCTTCACGGATACTGGTGTAGTCTATAATATAACAGTGACAACCTGGAACAACCATTCTGGACTGTCAGAAGCTTCCTGAAGGATCCAGAAATTGTTACTCCCTCAAGCCAGCTCGTGGCAACACTGAAAAGTTTTTGATTAGAGCAAGTTTCATGTATGGGAATTATGATGGCCAGAATCATCTACCGCGTTTTGGTCTCCTTCTTGTCTTCTTGAAGCTAATGAGTGGGATTCAGTACAATTTACAGATGCATCTACTGTTGTTTTCAAGGAAATCATCCATGTCCCGAAAAAAAACTATATAGATGTATGTCTTGTAAACACGGGCTCTGGAACACCTTTCATATCAGCATTAGAATTACGGCTGTTAGAAAATGACAGTTATCCAACAAATCCGGAATATCGTTACTCCTCTATTCACGATTGGATGTTGGTTCGATGATCAATGATAAGGCAAACTTCAGGTAAGTCATTCTATATTATTACGAAAGATCATCTTAACATTCGTCCTATGATCACAGAGTAGAACTTTAATTTATGTTTATTTAAACTGTATTATAGGTTGAAAGATGATGCTTGTGATCGCATATGGTCACCCTACAGACAATCCAACTGGCTGATTCTAAGTAGCTTGATCAACTTCAACACCCTTGGGTCCACTTACCAGCCACCTTCCACGGTCTTGCAGACGGGCGCCATGCCAGGGAATGATAGCGATTCGTTGGTTATTGTTTGGGTTCCAAATGATCCTACAGCAGAGTACTATTTTTACCTATACTTTGCAGAACTTGACCAGAGCCAACAAAATAAGGATGATAGAGGAGTAGACGTTTATTTGAATGGAGTGTTTCGGGGTGGACCTTTTAAGCCCCCTTACAACACCTCATTAACTGTACACACTGGAGAATCCGACCATGGACAAAGACTTGAATTCTCCTTCAACAAAAGTAAGAAATCACTACTACCACCCATTCTCAATGGCATAGAGCTACATCAACTAAAACCATTCCATCAGTTGCTCACGAACCAACAAGACAGTATGTTGTCTTATAACTAATAATTCTCTAGTCAAATTGGTTCCCAAAAAAAAAAAAAAAAAAACTTTCAAGACCGAGCTTACATAATGTTGTGGAATTGGTTTTCACAACATTATGTAACTAAGCGTTTAATTTTGTAACGCTGTGGAACCGGTTCCATAATATCATGTAACTTAGTTCTGAAATAAAATATTTAGTACCGACCTGGCCAGAGAAAGACCCGTCATATAATATCTGGAAATTTAATATTTTTTTTAATGGGTTTCGATTCATTTTTCTATATGGATATAAAAATATTAGTTGATGCAATCATGAATATCAAGACAATGTATGGAGTGAAAAAAAATTGGCAAGGAGATCCATGTGCCCCTATAACATATTTGTGGCAAGGTCTTAATTGCAGCTCGGAAAATAATCTTCAAAGGATTATATCTCTGTAAGTTTAATTACATCCTTTAAACGAGAATTTTATCATACTTCTTAGAGCTTTATTTTTTGCAGTGTCAGTAAAATTATTGGGAAACTTGCAGGAACTTGTCGTCAAGTGGAATATCTAGAGAAATATCTCCTCGTATATCCGATCTCAGATCAGTACGATATCTGTAAGCATTCATTCGATCTGCCATGAATCTGAATTAAAGTTAATGTTTCATATCATTGATGAGAATCAATTGAATTCAATTGACAATTTTGGGTCCATTTCAGGGACTTATCAAACGATAGCTTGACTGGACCTGTGCCTGATTTTGTATTACAGCTACCATCCTTGACTGTGCTGTAAGTTATTTAGATTAGATTCATCTACATATTCAAGTTGTATTATCTAGGGATCAACCTTATTGCATAAAAAAAAAAAAAAAAAAAAAAAAGGAATAATAAAGCATTAAGATTGATCAACTTCAACAGAAGTTGCATTGTTGTAAAATCAATGGACCATATTTAATTCCTTTGCAGAAACTTGAGAGGAAACGATCTCATAGGTTCAGTTCCGGTTGGACTCATTGAGAAACAGAAGAAGGGTTTGCTGTCATTAAGGTACTTTGCTTTTAGTCTAAAGTTCTTGATTCAACAAAGCAGATTTATCATATCGAATCTTAACATTTTATCATCATCCGAATCTTAACATTTTATCATATCGATTCTAGCTTGTAAGGAAATCCAAATCTTTGTCTTTCGGGATCATGTACAGAGAAAAAAACAAACTCCATGATTAAAGTTCATGTAGTATCATCAGTTGTTTCGTTTTTTGTCCTCTTAATTGCAATACTGGGTACTTTATGGATCTTCAAAAGGAGAAAACAAGGTACAATACCCGCTACATATATAAATTGTCTAAAGTTTAGAACCTAAGTTAAATTTCATGTGCTACAAAAAAAAAAGACTTATATTTGCCACTACTATTTTATGGAAGATATAAATCCGTGACAAATATTAAAAAATTCGAGTTTTTTTTTTTTTTTAATGTTTAATTTTTAATTTTTTTTATTTATTTTTATTTTTACCGTAAATACAAGTATTTTGTCGTGGGGGATCCACAGCAAAAACGATTTTGCATCAGTTATAGCCCACGGTAAAACTTTTTGCAACAATAGTATTTCCTTTTGTCACGGATTACAACAAATTTTCTTCGTAGAAAAATGTCATTTTTTTTTAGTGAATTGCAATCTTTTATTTAATAACTCTGGGCTCATAAATTTTTCCCAGCTGGAAATAAGGCTACCCAATCAAATGGAAGGAGTGGTTCGTTTGAGTTGAAAAATCAAAGATTTTCATACTCCGATGTTGTGAGGATGACCAACAACTTCCAGACGATTATCGGAAAAGGAGGATTTGGAACAGTTTACTATGGATGCTTAGATGACACTCAAGTTGCTGTGAAGATGCTCTCTCCATCGTCGATTCAAGGCTATAAGGAGTTTCAAGCTGAGGTGTATATATATGACCTTAACTTTGTATTGAAATTTCACAATTTTTTCGTTACCACTAAACTAAGATAATTATGGTTTTTCCTTTACAGGTTGAACTTCTAATGAGAGTTCATCATAAAAACTTGGCATCGCTTGTTGGATATTGTGATGATGGCACGAACATGGGACTAATTTATGAGTTCATGGCTAATGGAAATTTAGAGACGCATCTCTTAGGTTTTCCTTTTCAATTTCAATCTAATTTCAACAATTGTATAGAAGGCTTATTGTTTACATACTGTCAATGGATTTTAATATATTTTTTTCATTAATTGAAACCAATCCGTAAGAGGTTAATATATTTTTAAATGATGCAGACAAGAAAGTTGCAGACATCTTGAACTGGGAAAAGAGACTTCAGATTGCAACCGAGGCAGCACTAGGTTAGAAATTATATGATCCGCAATTTTCCTTTTCACTTTCCTCTTTTTTGTTTTATGATTGTAAGTGAACTAAAATATGCATCCAATTAATTTTAAATGTAGGATTGGAATATCTCCACAGTGGTTGTAAACCACCCATTGTTCACAGAGATGTTAAGTCCACAAACATCTTATTGAATGAAAAATTCCAGGCAAAATTAGCAGATTTTGGCCTTTCCAGAATTTTTCCAACAGAAAGTGGAACTCACATGTTGGCAAGTATTGCCGGCACCCCTGGACACCTCGATCCTGAGTAAGGACTCCTGTTTTTGTTATTCTGATCTACTTTTGATGCTATCAATCATCCTCATATAATTATACAACCATTACATTAAAGAACTAGCTATAGGTTCACCATGTGTTGTAAGTTTATATATACTAATTAAGTCATGCATTTCGGCCTTGCAGGTACTATATATCAAGCAGGTTGACTGAAAAAAGTGACGTGTATAGTTTTGGAGTGGTTCTTTTAGAGCTAATAACAAGTAAAACCGTGATTGAAAAATCACATGCGAGGACTCATATAAGTCAATGGGTGAGTTTTATGCTTGCAAAAGCAGATATTAAAAATGTTGTTGATCCAAGATTACATGGAGATTTCAACATCAACTCTGTCTGGAAAGTTGTAGAAATAGCTATGGCTTGTGTTTCTCCTAATTCAGCCAAAAGGCCAACCATGACTCAGGTAGTGATGGAGTTGAACGAGTGTTTAGCAATCGAGACGGGCTGCAGGGAGGTGGATGATGAGACCGACCTGAAAGATTCCGTCGAATTGGTCAATTTCAATATGCATTCTGAAATATCTCCCCTGGCAAGGCAGTACTTTTTTTAATATATGTATACCCTACTCCAGGTAGTGTGATTCTATATATGTGTGTCATATGTATAATAATAGTGTGTGGATTCTACATGTTTTTTCACTTCGGTATTGTGTAGATGAAAACAAAAATGTTTCTGCTTCATTTGATGTAATTTTTCTGAAAAGTGTATGATGGTGAACCTCAAAACATTGAAGATTTACTGTGATTTCCATTTTTTTTTTTTTTTTTTTTTTTTTTGCTTATTAGCTAGCTGACAAAGAGAGAAATGAATGTGTGACATAAACCAATTTAGAATTTAATTGTAACTTTGGACAGAAAAAATGGATGAATTCTGTCAAATTTAGACCACTTCAAATGTTGAAAAAATAAAATCATGAAACTGGAAATTAAACTGTGGGCAGAACATGTGTTAACTTTGAAATTTTTCATGAGTCAACGGTTCATACACTAGCTATACAATATATGGTCCTTAGGTCGAGTCTTCCTTTACAAAAACAGAAAATCTGGTGAGGTTGTCCACAGTCACCTTTGACGCTCAAGTCAGTAAGAGCTCGACTAACCTCATTCGGCTTTATAATAAAAAGAACAGTGAAATATATATGAAAGATAAAAATTAGTGAAAATGGTTAAGGAAAATAATGAAAAGCTGTGTAAGAGCTAGGTCAAAACCTGTAAAAATCCCCCCTGCTTGGAGTAGAAGTAGGTTGAATATGTACTGCTTCAAGTTGAATATATACCAACATGACCTGAGTGTATAAAATGGATATGCTTTCTTCGTCATCTCTCTCGGTCTCTCTCTGTGATCTTGAAAACGCACTGTTTTTAGCTCTATATCAACACAATGTGACATTGTCAATGTCTTTAGTCTAGGCCTTGGCCCATGTGGATTCATACGATTTGGGCCTTGGCCCATGTGGATTGCTAGACAATTTAAGTTGTATCATAAATCATTACACCAGCAAGAAGACTTTAAGAAAGGAGAAAATCTTCATCAGTGGCATATAAGCACGTGTCAGCTTTCTATTTACTTTTCACACTCTTTCATCATTATTTTATTTATTTCTCTTTCATCCTATTTCTTTTTTTATTCTTATTTTACCTTACACATAATTATGTGTTGACATATCAGTGGTTGGGTGCACCACTTAACTCGTGCACCTAGTTCACTAAAGATTTTCTGAAAAGGAAGACTTTAACATGATCTTTCTTTTTTTTTTTTTCTTTTTTTTTCTTTTTCTCTTTTTCTTGTCATAAATCATTTCGGACAATTAATAATACATAATGGATCCATACGGAAAAAACGTTCAGGGTTCTTATATCATTTATTACTTTCGTTTCTGATAGGCTAATAGGTCCTTGTCTAACATTTTATCAATCTCAATCACTTTAGCATATCATTTTGTAGTTAGTGAATATAGTGACATATAAACAACTCAGGATAGGAATACTTAAAACTTTTTGTGTGTGAAGGAAATCTAATTTCATCAACTGATCAACCTATTTTCATGTTTGGTAATTCTTTGTACATAGAATCATTTCTGTATTATGGAAATAATTTTTGAAGCTAGCTTGAATCGTGTAACCTTAGATGTTATTTTTACACCTAATTAAACCTAAAACAGTGGTGAAGAGAAACTGCACAAAACGTTAGAAGATTGTTGTTCAATGCATAATTATAGTGAAAATGATGGATTCATAATATTTAGAAAAAAATTCTGTCCCAAAATTTGAAAAAGTCTTGAAATTAATTACTTTCGTTCATGATAGGCTAAGGTACCTGCAGTCTATCACTTTCTCAATTTTTGTCAAGTCATGAATATCAGTCTTTACACAAATAAAGTTGCTAATTAATTTCTTTGGCTTCTGATAGGCTATAAGATCTTGTATCTGTTACAGGTTCTTAATTATTGTACAACTAAAACTCCAAGTTGAATTTTCCACGGGATAGAAATCTTTTAAAAAAAAAAAAAAAATTGAGAAAGTCTTAGACAGGTACCGTAGCCTATCACAAGCAAAAGTAATTAATTGCAAATTTGCAAGACTTCTTCAAATTTCCGGTTTGGAACTTTTTTCTTAACAAAACTCGAATGAAACAAAAATATAAATATTTAGTGGCAGAGTAGTGTTAAATTTTCATAATAGCTTGTATATTTGAAAATAGCTTGTATATTTTTATATGTTTATGAGAACCGGCATATACGTTGAAAACAAATAAGAGCAGGCGAGATGAGGTTGGTCCAGTGGTAAAACCCTTACACCTACACCATGAGACGAGGTTGCGGTTTCGAGTCCTCACTCCCCAAAAAACCCCAAATTAATGTAGTACTTAAAAAATAATAATAAATAAATAAGAGCATCTCTAATGAAAATATGCATTTTGAGAAAATTGAGTGCCGAAAAACCCTCTCCAATGCAATTATCTAACTTCAACATGGAGATGATGTGGCAAAAAAGAGAGTAAAAAAGTTAGAGAATATGGAGTTCAGTTTCTAGCTAATTCTAGAATCTGAAGAAGTCTTGAAATTAATTACTTTCTTTCGTGATAGGCTAAGGTACCTGCAGTCTAACACTTTCTCAATTTTTGTCAAGTCATGAATCGTCTTTCCACAAATAAAGTTGCTAATTAATTTCTTTGGCTTCTGATAGGCTATAAAGTTACAAGTTCTCAATTATTGTACAACTATAACTCCAAGTTGAATTTTCCACGGGATAGAAATCTGAAAAAAAAAAAATAATAAATAAATAAATTAATTGTGAAAGTGTTAGACAGGTACCATAGCCTATCACAAGCGAAAGTAATTAATTGAAAGACTTCTTCAAATTTCTGGTTTGGAATTTTTTTCTTAACAAAACTCGAATGGAACAAAAATATAAATATTTAGTGGCAAAGGTAGTGTTAAATTTTCTTAATCGTAAAATAAATAAACGGTTTTATGTTGATGAAACTAGTTAAGGACCACTGCGGGCTCAAGCCAAAAAAAATCTCTGTTTTTTTTTTTTTTTTTTTAATTATTAGACTTAAAATTTATAATGAGAATATAATTTTAATTTAAGATCTAGTAGTTCAAATATGAAATAACATATATATATATATATATATATATATATATATATATATATATATATATACACCCTATATATTTTCTTCCCTAAGTGATCCCTTAGGTCGAGTCTTCCTTTACAAAAACAGAAAATCTTGTTAGGGTGAACCCGGTGATATTGTCGGCAGTCACCTTTGACGCTCAAGTCAGTAAGATCTCGATTAACCTCATTCGGCTTTATAAAAGAACAATGAAATATATATGAAAGATAAAAATTAGTGAAAATGGTAGGTCAAAACCTGTAAAAATCCCCCCTGCTTGGTGAAGAAGAATGTTGAATATGTACTACTTCAAGTTGAATATATACTAACATGACCTGAGTGTATAAATGATTGAACTAACTTTCGACTAACCTCATTCGGTTTTATAAAAGAACAATGAAATATATATATATATATATATATATATATATATATTATGAAAGATAAAAATTAGTGAAAATTGTTAAGGAAAATAATGAAAAGCTGTGTAAAAGCTAGGTCAAAACCTGTAAAAATCCCCCTGCTTGGTGTAGAAAATGGTTGAATATGTACTACTTCAGGTTGAATATATACTAACACGACCCGAGTGCATAAAATTGATCAGCTCTATATCAACACAATGTCTCTAGTACAGGCCTTGGCCTATGTGGACTACCAGAATAAATGTGATAAGCACACCAATATTTATAAGTATATTTATATCTAAAATTTAAAATTAAATTATTATTATGAGCATTCATCTTAATACCAATAGTACCCTTATTTAAATGAACATATTCATTTTAATACAATTTATTTATAAACCCTCTTAAGTTATTAACACACTCAATTTCACAAATGATAATAATCAAGTTTTTGATATCTATTACAACAGATTTCACATCCTCATACTACTGTTGATCTCTTGGATGCACAACGATATGTACTGTTATCTTTAAAAAAAAAATTACTTCTCACTTTTTGTTTATCAATAGAGTTTATAACAATAATAATAATAATAATAATAATAATAATAATAAGTACATCTGTATGATCAGAGTCCTCTGAAAATTCTTTTTCCGTTACTTTATTTTATGATAATGAGAGATTTTGATACTTAAAATAGAATTAGGGTTTAGTTTATTTATTTATTTATTATTATTATTTATTATTATTATTTTTATGATATGGGTGTAATTAATGGGTGTACATAGCATTTGGTTTATTTTTAATTAAATTAATTTGTCTTTATCTGTAAATTTCTTTTGGGATATTTTTGTAATTGAATTTTTTTATTAAAATATGGGTATGATTATCATATTTATGGGTGTCAATATCGACACTTTTTTTTCTTTCTTTTTTTTAGTCATAAATCATTTCAGATAATTAATGATCATAAGATGCGAGAATCTCGCATAATTTTTTATTTGATAAAATGTGTAGATCACTTTATAATGTTACAAAGTATAAGTTTTGTAATGTAGTTAGACATTTACATAGTGGATCCCATACGAAAAAACATACAGGATTCTCATATGATTTAAAAATTGTGAAACTTGAACCGGTATGTATGCACATCAAGATTAAGGACCGATTTTTCTGGGTGCTTTTGCACTGTATCTGCTTTGCTTGTTCTCTAGGAGTTTGGTCTCTCTGATGTTGTTTTTCTTTGCTTCCGGTCCCCAGTTGCGGTGTTGCCAGCTTGTTTGTCTCTGTTTTGTTTGTCAACATGTGTCTACATTTATTATTATTATTATTTTCAATTTCTTTCATAAATGTAGACACTTGTCCCAATTTGGTTAGTGAAACACAAATTGGGACACCATTTTTGGACAGCTGATATGAGTCCTTATATGTCATGTTCAATAGATAAACAATGAAACATCAAACATATATGGTTTTTATGTTAAATGATATAATTTTAGTGGTGATAACTACTCAAACTCAAAAAATTATAGAACTTGAAAAATTATCAAATTAAATGAGTATTATTTACTATCAAATCGCATTGGACGCCAGTATACATAAATTTGATTAATTATTCATATACATAACATAATATTATCGAGGTGGTCGGCTTCATATATGAGTTTAATTAATTATCAATATTATGGAGTGATTGGGGTTGAGTCTTGCTTGTCTTCTGCCCTCTTCTCTTCCTCCCTTTCTGCTGTCTCTGTTTTGTTTGTTTTCTGGGCTTGTTGGGGCGTTTTGCTGTTGTTTTTTTTTTCTGTGTGTTTGGTTGTTGATGTAGCGGAAGCTCTGTCGAGAAAAACCTACACAAAACAATTAGAAACATCCTACTAATATCCTGTTGATCAGCGCATGGATACCAGAATATCAGGCTACTGATAACATTCAACTTCGTGCACGAAGGATTGTTAAAAGGCTTCAATTACGAATAGTAACTGGAAATTGAGAAACAATTCTTTGGTATTTTTTTATTAATCAAAAGCTGTCTTTCAAACCCTAATACAATCTACTTAAATAGAATTGCAAAACTTGACTGACAAGAAAATCCTAAACAAACGGAAAAGAATCCTAAATGGAAAAGATATCAAATCTCCTAAAATCAAAAGAATTCTAAAACATTAAAAACCTTTCTAAAAAGGAAATAATTAATAACCTAATTACATATAAACTAAAAGGAAATAAAATAAACGTATCAAATTATGACGATAATTGGAAATAATAATTAAAGCAACAATTGTCTTGCCGCGCACGAAACTTAACAGCCAAATTCGGACATGCTGGAGCCCGTTATAGAAGATAGAGTCTTCATAACATTTGTAGGGCTCGTCTTGAGCTTTCCGGAAACATATTATAATAGACGATCCGATCCCATATGCCCTCTGTAGAGATCCACGAAGTTCAGCCCGGATCATCTCGTCCAGCCCACTGTGTCCAGCTCTCGTCCAGCTCAAGTCTTCGCGCAATAATCTAAATGGCCGAATTTGGGCCTGTTGTGATCTGTTACGGAGGACAGAGTCTTCATAACATTTGTAGAGCTCGTCTTGGGCTTTCCGGAAACATATTATAATGTTGATTTGAAGTTCGTTTTCCCTCTGAAAAGGCCCCCGAAATTTGCCCATTCTGACAGTTAAATCCATTCCGAGTTTTTGCTTCCTTCTTTTCGCACCCTTCGTCTTTGAGTCGATTCCTCCGCTCCATGAAATCCAAACCTTTGTTTGCCGTATCGTCTTTGACGGCTGCATCAGTTGTGGTGTGTTGTTGTGGTGCTGCCCTTTTGTGGCCTTGTTTTCTCCTTTGTTCTTTTTATATAAAGATTGCTGTTCAAAAAAAAAAAAAAAAAATTATCAATATATATGGGTGCCTTTTTTGCTTTGTGGTGGTCTGCTGTTTCTTGTTTTCAGCAGGTTTTTGTGTGGGCTCTTTTGTTGCTTTTGTTCAGTCGTTTTTATTTGTTTTCCTAGCCGTTTTGGCTCTTTGAATAAAATTTATACCGTTTTAAAAAATATATATAAAAAAAAAAAAGCCTGCCATGATATAAAAGTTGGACACTTTAGAATACAGATTTGTGTTATAGAAAGCTGTATCCTGTAAGCCATATTTGCAATTCCTCAAGCAGTACTTCTCAGCTGATCATTGGCAATTAAAACCAACTCAGAATTGGTAAGAACCTTGGAAAAAATAGAATACCAATTCTGTCATTTTGGACCATTTCAAAGGCTGAAAAATCTGAGGCAAGAGAAGATATGTTTCAAAAAATCTTATCGGTTCAAGTTCACCTTAAATAATAGTATAACTCAATTGATATAGCTCTACATTGATGTCTGAGCGGCCTAAATGATTGTAAAATGAGCATGGAGAGATTCGAACCACTCACCACTAGACATGGCACTGGTTCAGTTTGAACCAGCGAACCGGAACCGAACTGTGAACCGGAAACAAGACGGTTCCGGTTCCGGTTCCAATAAATAAGGAACCAACTGTTCTGGTTCCAGTTAGAATCGATAGTTCCAACATATATATATATATATATATATATTTTATATATTTTTTAAAAAAATGGCTTGAACGGTTCAATTTTAAATTTTTTGTGGTAAAAATTAAGTGCAAGGTCAATTTTACATTTTTTAGTTTTATTTTAATTTAATTTTTTAATTTGTCACTTTTATTTTCAGGTGACACAATAAAATGCATTTACAATTTTACGTGTCTAATTTTTTTTATTAAATAAGATTAAATATAAGAAAAAAAATTGCCGGAACCGGAATCGAAACCAGCGTCATGTCTACTCACCACCAACGTGGGAGAGAGGTGCACTAACACCCGTGCTAAGAAATGATATGCATCGTCAGTTGTTACAATCTTAAATCTGACCATTTAATCATCAACAGTTGATTTTAGCAACTTGCAACATTAGCACTTTCTTGGAATTAGAAATTTTTTTTGGAAGTAGATAAATTAATGTTTAAGGAAATAAATTAGAAAATTTTTGAAATTACAGTTGAAATGGAAAATTACTGATACGAATTATGAGATTCCATTTTAAAATTGTAATTGTAATTATAACTGTAAATATACAAGTCAAAAATAAATTTGGGCCCTCAGTTTTGCTGCTACCAGCCAAACTAGTCAAGTCTATTTGTTTGTTTTCAAGAGAGCTCAAAAGCTGAATAGCATTCATAGATGGACATTGATCGATATTTACACTCCTGAAAAATTGTAATATAGCCACAAAAAAGACTTTGAAATTATATTGTAGGTAAAACGGACCTTAATTATAGGTCATGTGATGTAACTTGTGGAATGGTGTACTTTTAGCATTTTGAGAGTAAAAGTCTTGATCCATGTGACATTAAAACAAACTACTGTTCTCTGAACTCTCTGCCTAGTTGCAATGAATTCTAACATTCTAGATTCTGCATTTTACACCGGTGCCAATTGAGATCCCACACCAAAAATTTCAAGACCGTCCAGTCGAGAGAATTTTCCAGGATGTTGAAGTTGTAAATTTAAGTCGTAAAATTGAAATAGTCTAACCAATTGTCTAATAAACTGATCTCAACAGATCAATCAAGTCTCTCCCAATAGTTTAACTGATCAAGTGGAGATCAGATCATCTTCTTTTCTTTTTCTGGGCCACACACTTGTTTGACAAAACAAATTATAGTTGGACTTTTGCAAGTGTATCGTTATAATCACACATGCATGATAGCAACATTAAGTTAAGAAAAATATGATGATAAAAAATTGCATTGCAATATAAATTCAACCACCGCAACTGTTAATTTCTTCAAAATCCTGAGCAAGAAGATACTGAAAATGGTGCTGAAGATCATGTCGAGGCATTGGTTACTTTCATTTCTTGTTGGTCTTGCTCTAAGTACAGTACTTCTGGTTCATGCACAGAATCAAACAGGTTTCACTAACTCCATTTTTAAGTATTGCACAAAATATATACTGAAATTTTATTTGATTCACTTTCTTTTTATACCTCTCAGGTTTCATCAGCATAGATTGTGGAACACCTAAAGATTTCGCATACACTGAGAGGACAACAGGCATAAATTACATTTCGGATGCAAACTTTACCGACACTGGTGTAGGCTATAATATATCATCTGAATACAACAGTGACAACTTGGAACAACCATTCTTGAATGTCAGAAGCTTCCCTGAAGGATCCAGAAGTTGTTACACCCTCAATCCAGTTCGTGTCAACACCGTCAAGTTTTTGATTAGAGCAAGTTTCATGTATGGGAATTATGATGGCCAGAATAAACTACCGCGTTTTGATCTCCTCCTTGAAGCTGATGAGTGGGATACTGTGCAATTTAAAGACGCATCCACTATTGTTTACAAGGAAATCATTCATGTCCCCAAGAAAAACTACATAGATGTCTGTCTTGTAAACACGGGCTTTGGAACACCTTTCATATCAGCATTAGAATTAAGGCCCTTAAGAAATGGCAGTTATCCAACAGATCCAGGAATATCATTACTCCTCTTTTCGCGGTTGGATATCGGTTCGATGGTCAATGATAAGGAAAACTTCAGGTTAGTTATTTATATTATTATGAAAAATCATCTTAACATTCGTCCTACAATTACAGAGTATAACTTTTATGTTTATCCAAAATGTATTATATGTAGGTTGAAAGATGATGCTTATGATCGCATATGGTCACCTTACACAAAATCCAACTGGGTGACTATAAGTAGCCCATTCAGTGTCCACAATTCTCGGTCTTATTACCTGCCACCATCTACAGTCATGCAGACATCCGCCATGCCAGAAAATGGTAGCAATTCACTGGTTATTGATTGGGAACCTAGTGATCCCACATCTGAGTACTTTGCCTACTTGTACTTTGCGGAGCTTGACCAGAGCCAAGCAGATAATGAAACCAGAGAAGAGGAAGTTTTCTTCAATGGAGAGTACTGGGATGGACCCTACACTCCTTCTTACTTGTCCCCGCATACTGTATACAGCTTATATCCCTTGAGTGGACAAAGACTTGAATTCTCCTTCAACAAAACGAAGAAATCACTATTACCGCCCCTTGTCAATGCGCTTGAGTTGTATCAACTAAAAAAGTTCCAGCAGTTGCTAACGAACCAAAAAGATGGTATGTTTTTCTAGGCAATGACATACTTTTTGTAGAAAAATTCTCCGGTTCAGATGTCATATTTTTTTTTTCTTTATTTATTTATTTATTTTCTATAGATTTTGATTCTTTCTTTTAAAATGAATACAAAAATATAAGTTGATGCAATCATGAATATTAAGACGAAGTATGGAGTGAAAAACAATTGGCAAGGAGATCCATGTGCCCCTATAAAATATTTGTGGCAAGGTGTTAATTGCAGCGACTTTGAATCTAATCCTCCAAGGATCATATCTCTGTAAGTCTAATAACAGCCTTTAATTTAAACTAAGCATGCTATACTTCTTGGAGCTTGAAATTTTGTACTGTTACTAAAATTATTGGGCCATTTGTAGGAACTTGTCGTCAAGTGGAATATCAGGCAACATATCTCCTTTTATATCCAATCTCAGTTCAATACAATATCTGTAAGATTAAATCTGCCATGAATCTCAATTAAAGTTAATGTTTCGTATCATTGATGAGAGCTAATTCAATTCAATTGACAATTTTGGGCCCATTTCAGGGACTTATCGAACAATAGCTTGACCGGACCTGTGCCTGATTTTCTATTACAGCTACCATTCTTGACCATGCTGTAAGTTATTTAAGACTGAGATTGATGAAGTTTGTATTTTCAAGAGATCAATCTTATTGCATAAAAAAATAACGCGTTAAAATTGATCAACTTCAACAGAAATCAATAACAGAATAAGTTGCTTTGTTGTAAAATCAATGGATCATATTAATCCATTTGCAGAAACTTGAGCGGAAACGATCTTAAGGGTTCGGTTCCGGTTGGACTCATTGAAAAACAGAAGAGTGGTCTCCTGTCATTAAGGTTTGCTTTCAGTCTTTTAAGTTCTTGATAAATACCCTTCTTGACAAGTCTTCTAAGGTCTATAATGAATGGTATCCTTATCTCTCTTATTTATAGCGTGGATGGAAATCCAGATCTTTGTCTTTCAACATCATGCACAAAAAAGAAAACCATTGTTGTTCCAGTTCTAGCATCATTTCTCGCAGTTTCAGTCCTCATAGCTGCAGCATTATCTATTCTGTGGATCCTCAAAGCAAGAATCCAAGGTACGTGAAGACTTTGCAGCACAAAAAAAGTTATAAAAATGTATTCTATGAATCATGCTTGTGAGACTCATCAATGTATTTTCCAGGAATCACTTGGAACAAAAATAATAGATCACTGGAGCTGAAAAATAGAAGGTTCTCTTACTCTGATGTTGTAAGAATTACTAACAACTTTGAGAGGATTGTTGGACAAGGTGGTTTTGGAACAGTTTATCATGGAAACTTAGATGATCACACGCAAGTTGCTGTGAAGATGCTTTCACTATCATCAATTCAAGGCCATAAGCAGTTTCAAACAGAGGTATCTATATATTTACACGTTCATAACTTGTACAGAATCTTTTCAACTTTGTTATAAAATGTAAGACTGACATGGGGATTTATTTACAGGTTGAACTTCTTTTGAGAGTTCATCATAAGAACCTGACCAGCCTTGTTGGGTATTGTGACAATGGCACGAACATGGGACTAATCTATGAGTTCATGTCTAATGGAAACTTAGAATCGCATCTCCTAGGTTTGTCCATTAATTTGTTTGTTGTTTTCTTGTTAATTATGCATGTATAAGTCTATGCTGCTTTTTATATTTTGGCAATCTACATTCAATGAATAGAACAAAGTTTTTTCAATAATTAATAAAAAAAATTGATAGCTTTTTCACATTTGTTTTTTTATAGATGAAGGAAGCAGTACTGCAGATATCTTAAGTTGGGGAGGGAGGCTTCGAATAGCAACAGAGACAGCTCAAGGTCCGGAGATATTTGTATGATTTTCAGTTTAATGGCCACGTCGACTCTTATATTTATGTAGATGGTTGATAAATTGAATTTGAAATATAGGATTGGAGTACCTCCATAGTGGCTGTAAGCCACCCATAGTCCACAGAGATGTGAAACCTACAAACATCTTATTAAATGAAAAATTCCAGGCAAAGATGGCTGATTTTGGCCTTTCGCGAATTTTTCCAGTTGAAAGTGAAACTCATGTGTCAACGATCGTTGCAGGCACTCCTGGATACCTCGACCCTGAGTAAGCTGTATATGGGATGAAAGTAACTTAATTAATTTGATTTATTTGAAGTTAATATAGACCGAGTCATGCGTTAATGGCCTTGCAGGTACTATAAATCAAACAGATTGACGGAAAAAAGTGATGTATATAGTTTTGGAGTGGTTCTCTTACAGATAATCACAAGTAAACCAGCTATTGAAAAATCCGAAGCCAGGACTCATATAATTGAATGGGTGAGTTTCATGCTTGAAAAAGGAGATATTAAAAATGTTGTTGATCCAAGATTACAAGGAGATTTCGACACTAACTCTGTCTGGAGAGCTGTAGAAGTAGCTATGGCTTGTGTTTCTCAAACTTCAGCCAAAAGACCGACAATGAATCAGGTAGTGATCGATTTAAATGAGTCCTTGGAAATTGAGATAGCTCGTACAAATGTCGGCCGTGAGACTGAATCAAGATCGATTAGTTTGAATCTGCATTCCGTACTACTTCCCGATGCTAGGTAGTGCTTTCTAAATGTATCTTGTGTGTGTCTTCTTTGTATGATAATCGTCGTAACGACAGATCACAACCATATTATTAATAGCTCGTGGAAATTAAGAACAGGACTTTGTTCTAGTGTCTGAAAATAATATTTTAAAGCTTTTGTATATTCTGCCATATCTTGGCAATGGAACTTATTTTGTACACCTGTTCTTGAGTGATTCTGTTCTAGCAATATCTATCACTCACTATAATATCTTAAAATTTATGAGAAGAATGCTGGAGAAAAACAGGGCTGTTAACCACCGTTATTATGCTCTGTTATTTGCTACGCATTCTTATACTTATCACGTGAAAGGGCTACTAGGGTCTAGGGGTGGGTTTATTTGGGTTCAATTTTGGATCTGACCAAACCAAACTAATATTATAATCAGATTGTGTGTTCGAGTTTTGTCCCCTCTTCAATTCCCATCTCTTGAGAAGATATGAAATGTTAAGACTGTATTAAACAAATTTTCTGCCCAGAGTTTTCCACTTCCATAAATTTGTATTTTTCAACATTTGAAGTGGTCTAAATTTGACAGATAATTTATTCATTCTTTTTTCTCTCCAAACCAAAGTTACAATTAAATTCTATATCGGTGTGATTGTATTGTTCAGTATTTGCTTTTTTCATTGCAAAATATCACTTACAGCATTCAAGCGCACATCTCTGATTAATTTTGATGTTATGTCATGCATTATCATTTCTCTCTTTGCCAGCTATTCACTAAAAAAAAAAAACACATAACAATAAATTCTAATTAAAAAAGGAGAAAATCTTCACCGAGCCATTGATATGTTGACATATAAGCACGTGTCAGCTTTCTATTTATTTTATTTATTTTTCTTTCATCCCATTTCTTTTTTTATTCTTATTTTACCTTACACATAGTACTTATGTGTCGACATATCAGTGGCCGGGTGCACCACTCAGCTTGTACACCTGGTTCACTGAAGATTTTCTAAAAAGGAAGACTTTAACATGATCTCTCTCTCTTTTTTTTTTTTTTTTTTTTGTCATAAATCATTTCGGACAATTAATAATACATAATGGATCCATACGGAAAAAACGTTCAGGGTTCTTATATGATTTAAAAATTGTGAAACTTGAACCAGTATATATGCAAATGCACATCAAGATTAAGGACCGATTTCAATAGTTGAGGCCAAATTAAGAACTTTGATTGAAACACCCACTGTCGAGTCTTACCACGTCTTCCAATAGATAAGCTAATAGGTCCTTGTCTAACACTTTATTACTTTCGTTTCTGATAGGCTAATAGGTCCTTGTCTAACATTTTATCAATCTCAATCACTTTCGAGTACAGCATATTATTTAATTGGATTTTAGAATGTTGTAGTTAGTGAATATATATAGTGACATATAAACAACTCAGGACAGGAATACTTAAAACTTTTTTTTGTGTGAAGGAAACTTTTTTTGGTAATTCTTTGTACATAGAATCATTTATGTATTATGGAACTAACTTTTGAAGCTTGAATCGTGTGACCTTAAATGTTATTTTACACCTAATTAAACCTAAAACAGTGGTGAAGAGAAACTGCGCAAAATAAAATTAGGGTTTAAATGTTGGTGTCATTGGTGGGGAAAGTATTTTGATTTATTTAATTTTAATCAAGTTATTTATTCTTTTAATCATTTTATTTAAGGTTATTTTATTAATAATTTATTTTAATAAAATATAAATATATAAATCATATCTTTGGATGACAGTAGTTACCCTTAAATAAATATCTCTTGATTAAATTGATAAGAATAGTCAATGAGATAGAAGATTAAATGAAATATATATTAAAAAAATATACAAGTTAGCTAGAAAGAAGAATAATTTAGGCCAAAATGTTATCTTAATATAATTCTAATCTCTTCCGTCTGAATTTAAACAAAATATCTTATAATTAGTGTGTATACATATATACACATTAAATATAATTATTCGTTTCAAAAAACAAAAGAAAAAATTGATTTTTTAAAAAAATCTAAAATAAATTAATGTCATCCCCTTATTTACCAAAATGCCATTAATTGGATGGAACTGGATAGAATTAGATGGAATTGGATGGAATGACCATTAGTGTCACAAAGTTCGCCAAAAATTGCCATTTTAGAACAACTTTCCAATCCAGTTGCTATTTTGATAGTGTCATCAATTCGATGGCCACCGGGCTAATTATCCCTTTTTTTTAACAGCGGGATTTATTGAGCAGGAAAACAGAAGAAACACCCAGGCCAGCAAAACCACAACGCACAGCAAGCCAAGCCAAGCCACGCCAACAAGGCGAAAAGGAAAACAAGAAAAAAGCAAAACAAGGCGCCCCAACAAAACTAACCCAAACAGAAGAGAAGCACAAAAAGAACCGTGAAAACAAAGAGCATAGCAGGAAAACAGGGGACACAGCCCCAAAACCAGAAACAAACGGGAAACATAATGATAAATTTCGAATCACAAGTCGCCCCAAACAATCTTGTCTCCACTGTTAGACGAACCCATTTTGGTCAACTTATTTGAGAACGAGTTGGACGACCTCTGATAAAAATGGTTAGATTATTCTTACTAATAATTTAAAAACAAAATTCCAACTTAACAAGCATACAACTAAATTTCAACCAAAACAATATGGAAATTGATTAAACAATATCGTTACTTTATAAATTTAAAATTAATAAATTTAAAATTAGATTAACTAATAATTGGATTTCTCCTAAAATCTCTTAAACTAAAAATTATGGTAACTCTAAAATTTCAAAATAAAATAAAATATTTAATCCAGAATATTCACCCGAACATACCTAATAATTGTTGGTGTTGATAAATATATTGAGTCAAATTTGAGCAAATTTGGAGAACGTGGGGGAGAAATTTTTATAAAAATAAGCCCACCCTAGCCCCTTCTATGATCCCTCCTCTCTGTATATTACCAAATAATCTACTAATTAAAAAGTTTTATTTTTAATTTAATACAAAACAATATATGGCCTTTTGTCAAAAGATCTACTCTAGAAGATTTATTAGAAAAGTTATTCCAAACACACCCTTAATCATTTATAGTTTTGTGTGAAAATATCTCCTTCAATTCATATTACACATACAAAAAGACATCAAGAAGATCACGTACGCGTTTTTAGTCATAAATCATTTCATATAATTAATAATTGGAAATCTTACATGTTTTTTTTACAGAAACGATTTTGTAACGTTACTTATTCCACTATATAGCGTTACCGAGTGACATGAAACATGGATACTTTTCGGAAAGTGTGCATGTTACTCCGTATCATCACAGACCATACCAGAGAATCGTTTAGGAGACCTTTCTTAGTACTTTTGGACTGAATATTCTTTTATTTCTCTGGATTTATACTTTGATCTCCACCATATACTTTACTTTCCGCGACAGTCAGTCAAGTGTCTAGGACCACAAACAGTAAAGTGTCTATTCTTGTTTTCAAGGCTGATCGAGTTAAATCATATTCATATTGGGACATATGTGCAATGGTCTTATTAACTTATTAGTGGACTCATATCATGGTACCGTGTGGAATAGAGTACCTTAAAACACATTTTCATACAAGTTTTTTCCTTTTCAAGAGATAAGGTTGGCAATCAACTTGGGCTTCTGATTGGCTAAAGTCCTTGTCTAACTTATTCTCACATCTCAATTATTTTACAAATACAATGGAAAGTTTAATTTTCCACACAACAGACACATTTGAGCGATAAAACAATACCCTCTCTTGAGGGTCTAATATATAACTCCAAGTTGAATTTTCCACGAGATAGAAATCAGAAAAAAAAAAAAAAAATGCGAATGAATTCATACGAGTTGAATTTTCCATAAGGTACCTGCAGTCTAACACTTTCTCAATTTTTGTCAATAGCCTATCACAAGCGAAAGAAACGTACTTGTCTAACACCTTTCACAAACGATTGCCACCTTTCTTTATTACTGATTATGCTAAAAATCTCATCTCAATTTAGACCATCTACAATGCATATGCCAATACTAATGCCAAATTTGGTACCAAAAAGAGTAAAATGTTATATTTGTCACATCAATTTAGCATTGGGTTTCAATACACAATTATATTTAAAATGCTATTTTTATTATTTTATTAATTAAAATTATAAAAGTAAACACTTACCATTAATGCATTCATTATTTCTTTTAATGCTCCAATGCAAAGTTCTATTAATGCATTCATTATTTCATTTTAAAAATATATATAATGGTATTTTTTTTTAATTAAAAAAGGAGTATGCCAAATTTGGCACACAGTATAGCATATGCCAAATTTGGCACAGCATTTGGCACAATAATTTGGAACAACATTTGAGATGCTCTTACAGGGTACCAATTATTTGGATATTTGGATCTTTTGGGGCTTAGGCTTGCGCGGAATTGGGCCTGGGCTGGGCTTGATTCAATTTTGTGTTTGGGCTTGAATTATGGACTTGGGTGAATTTTTGGGATTGGAGTATTATAAAATATTAAGTCTAATATTAAATAACCATTACATTATTTTGAATTATATTTAAAATTATAATTATTATATGAAAATGAATTATTATTATTATTATTATTATTATTATTCATGGTTTGTTAGATACTAGAATCCCGCACCTCAAAACCGGTCTCCTAAGGCCTAAGTAAACAAAAAATTATAAGAAAATGTTGAGAGAGAAAGCTAGAGAGAGGTTCTACAAATCCTTTCATGGTCAGGGTGGAGAAAAAGATTTTAGGGAGAGTTTGTTCTCCATTTTCATTGACAACCTCAACCCTATTGTGGACACAGCTGGATTGTGGGGGATGTTTAAGCCTTTTGGTAAGGTTAGGGATGTGTTCTTGTCTGCCAAGAAGGAGTCAAGATGTAGCCGCTATGCCTTTATTCGGTTTGGTTCCAGGGAAGAAGCTAGTAAGGTAGCCCAAATGGTGCATGGAATGCACATTTACAGTTGGCTGATCACGGCGAAGCTGGCAGAGTTGGGATGGAATAAGCGCAGGTCGCCTGTAGGTCATAACTTTGGAATATCAAGAGGAAATGGCCTTCCCTCCGGGAGCGTTAAATTTGCTAAAGGTTCTAGGGGTATTTCGCCTGGGACATTCCCTGAGCAAGTTAACCGACAGGAGGCCCGATCCTTTGTTGATGTTGTGAAGGAGGATAGGTTTTGGAAACCGAGGAATAGAGGAGATCATAGTGATAGTATTCATAATCTGTCATGGTCAGCATCAAGGGAGGATAAGGTTTGGCTATCTCACTGTGCCATAGGAGAGCTTAAAGAATTTGAGAGTGTTACTCCGGTCAATGAAAAACTGGTAGACAGGGGCTTTGCTTTTTCCTCTGTTTATCTAGGTGGGAAACTTATTGTTTGGAAATTTGGTTCAAGCTGTGAAAGGGATGGGTTCCTTAACAATCGTTTTTTCTGGAGAGACAGTTTTGTTTCCATGAAGGTTTGGAATGAGCTGGGACCATTGTTAAAAAGACTTCTTTGGATTGATGTATTTGGTGTTCCTCTTGACTGTTGGAGTAAAGCCTTCTTCAAGATGTTGGGAGGTCAGGTGGGGGAAATGCTGATGGTGGAGGAGGAAACAGTGAAGAAACTCATATTTGATCAAGGAAGAATTTTGATCCTCTCTCCTTTTGATAAGAAGATTGCGTCGGTGATTCGGGTTAGAGTAGGCAGTAGAGTGGTTCATATCAGAATGGAGGAGTCATCGGATCCGATTTCTGGTGATTGGTTGAATAAAATTCTGGGTTTGAATTCAAAATCAGCAGCAAGCTTAGATTCTGTCCATGAGGTTTCGTCCGGGGCGAGTGAGGAGGGAGAGTGGGGGTTGGTGGAAAGGTGTCAGTCTCAGCCTGACAGATTGGAAGTAAGGAAGGAAGTCTTCGGTGGTGTCAGTGAAAAGGAAGCTAAAATGGGAGTAGGGTCAGGAATGAACAGGTCTGTCAGAGTTCCCATTCCTAGGACTCAAAATTTAAAATCAAAGGCTTTAGGGATTACTTGTAGAGCGTCAGAAAAAGGAAAAGCTAGGTGGATTCAAAAGCCAAAATCAAAAATTATTAGATTTCCTTTTTGCAAGAAAGGTATCAGGATAGGGGGAGACAAGTCTGTCAGAGCCTCTTTCAACGGTTCTTTTGAGTCTAGTTCTTCAGACGAAGAGTCAGAAGGAAGATGTTTAATGAGAAGTGGTGTTGGGGAATGCTCTAAAGCAAAGATTATTGAGCCTTGTAATGATAAGGTTATTAGGCCTTCGGAGGATGGGCCTGGAGGTCTTGGGAAGCAACAGGTAATGGTTCAGCAGAGTGGAAATTCTTCTAGCCCTGTCAAGGACTGTAGTGGGGCTTTAGCTAACTTAGGTGAAGGGGGGTCTAGCCCTAAAGCCCACAGCACTCCTGGGTTGATAGAAGAAGGATTTGTAAGCCCAATAACTGATTGTATTACGGGGAATTTGATGCTTGCAACTGAAAGATGCAAAGGCCAAGGAATTGACTTATGTATCGATTTAAGGGATCAGGATTCTGGTTCTTCTGATGATATTGCTCACTCAAGGGAGCAGTCCTCTTCTCAAGACACGGTGGTGGATGAGACTCAGTTCGACGAGAATGGTAAGGTTCTGAGAACTGTGACGAAGAAACAACAAAGGAAAGGTATAGAATCTTCCATCAAAACTCACCCTATGTTAACTAGAAGAGCTAACGCAAATTCTAGTCTTGAAAACAAGAAGTTTATGTGGAACTTGGAGGTTGAGATAGCTAAATTAATTGAGAAGAGGATGGCAATCTGGGTAAGTGAAGGAAGAGGTTCAAAATCAGAAGATGAGAATGGTAACTCAGAGGCAGTTCAATCTCCTGGAAGGGAGTTAGAGGAGGAGGTGGCGAAGATTTTTGAAACGGGAGCAGCTCTTGGCTTCAATTTCAATGGCAGCAGGTACGAAATTACTCAAGTGGTGTGTGCTATGGAACGTGAGGATGAGGTTAGATTCAATGTGTAATCAGTCTTCTTATTTTTGTTCCTAGTGGGGTTTTTGGTGTTTGATGTTAGTAATGTCTTGGAATGTTAGAGGCCTTGGTAAGGAGGCCAAAAGAAGGAAAGTGAAGAATGTGGTGTTGAAGTATAATCCGGTTGTGTTATTAATTCAGGAGACGAAGTTGGCTGTTTTTGATAATAGCGTTATAAGGGGAATCGGTGGTTCTCTTTTGTCTAGAGGTGTGGGTGTGGAGGCGAACGGTTCGGCGGGGGGTCTGGTTTCTATGTGGAATGAGGATCTTTTCTCGGTTTCTCATTGCATCTCTAACAGTTCGTGTATTATTTTGGCGGGGAAATTAATTAAAATGGGAAAAGAGGTGGTTATGTGCAATGTTTATGCTCCTAATTCTGAAGTGGGTCGTAAGGAACTGTGGAGTTTTCTTCTCAATTCACAACTTGCATTTTCTACTCCTTGGTGTTTCGGAGGTGATTTTAATACGGTTTTGTATGATTTGGATAGAAGTGGCGGAGCTTTTAATGTTTGGTCTTTTAGAAATTTCAGGAATTTTGTTCTTCATGCTAAGGTGGTGGATTTGCCTTTGAGAGGCATTTCCTTTACTTGGTCTAACAATAGAGAGGGTGGGGTGTGGGCTAGACTTGACCGGTTTTTGGTTTCTCCCATTATTTTGTCTTGGTTCTCTTCCTTGGTTCAGAGGGGTTTTCCTAGAACCATTTCCGATCACAATGCTATTTCGTTGGTTTCGAAGGAAGAGATATGGGGTCCGAGTCCTTTTAGGTTTCATAATAATTGGTTGGAAGACAAGGCTCTTATGGAGGAGGTTAAGAAGGGTTGGGTGGGAGTCAGAATTAGAGGTTCTAGTAGCTTTATTCTGCAGTCGAAATTGAGAGCTTCAAAAGCTAGGATTAAGGCTTGGTCAGTGGCTCACTCTAGGGACAAGTCTTCAACTAAGTCTTTAGAGGAAAGGTTGGCGAACATTGATGAGGCTGCTGCTAAAGAAGGTTGGTCTTCTTTGTTAAGGCAGGAGAGGATGAGAACGCTAGCAGATTTTTGGAAAGCTATTCGGTTGGAGGAACAGGTTTGGAAACAAAATTCGAGGGTTAAGTGGTTGGTTGAAGGATGTAAGGATTCCCGTTGTTTCTAATTGGCTTATTTCGTGATCAAACCATATGTGGGGATCCTTGTAAGGGTAGCTTAGGAGTTAGTTTACTATTCGAAGCCCTTTCAAAGACCTTGTCTTGATAAGCACCGAAGGTAAATTCTATGTGCTTACTTATCTTGAAGAGATAGTTGCACACACTCACTTAGCATACTTGTTCATGTGTGCATTCTCTTCACATGTCACTTTACACACTAGCACTTTGATGTTGTATCTTGTTGTGTGTTTTTGTGTCTTGTAATTCGTTTCCCGATAGTGTTCGGAAACGTCCGCGCACGCACTAGAATATGCTTGGTTTTGCGCGAAGACCGCCTATGGAGATGCACTTGGCATCTCCTTGGTTTTCACCTATGTTGGTGATCGGCGGCCTGGCCACCGAATGAAACCGCCGTTTGGAATCGGCGGTTTAATTGGCGGTTGGATGGCCGCCGATCTGAAATGCTGTTTCAGACCTGATTGATTTTATTCTCGGGTTTAATTCGACGGTGGGAACGGCGGTCACGAAACCGCCGAATGGAACCGCCGTTTCTCCCCTGTTTCTCCGGGAGCAATTCGACGGTTGAAATCGGCGGCCACCGACCGCCGATTGAAACCGCCGATTGGCGCGCTTCTTTGAAACTTACTTAAACGACCTCACTTTGGCTTGGCACCCTATATATATGCCATTTTGTCTTTAGGTCAATTAAGAGAGTTCATATTCAGATTTCATACTTAGGATATTTTTCAAAGAGAAGAAAAATTCCAAGAACTCATTTTTAATTACTCAAACACTTTTTCATGATCATCAATCATCATCTAGCATCATCTTTGATCTTCTAGATGTCATCTTGCATGGATTCTTCATCATACTTTGCTTGGTAAGCTTTTCACTAATATCTTACATATTTTGTGTTTCTCTTATCTAGCAATCTCAATTAATTACTTGTATGTTATTTTGTATGCTTTGGATACAATATTGAGATTAGTGTGATGTATGTTTGAGAAGTTGTATTGTGCTAGCATATTAGGTTTTGTGCTTAATATTGATTAGCTAAACTAATTGACATGTCATTTAGTTTTGATATCTAGGATTGTTCTTAATTGCATATTGATCATCTTAGATAAGCATATAGGGTTTCCCTTGCTCTATGTTGCATTTTGGATATTCACATATATTCACTTAGGGTTGTATTCTCTTCTAGAGAAGGTAAGTCTTGTGTGTAGCAACCGGGATTAGGTTGCTTAGATCGCAAGCAAATTGGACTAGGTTCACTCATACCGGGATTAGGTAGGTGTGTGATTACTTCCGGGATTAGGTTGTAATCGTTTGCACATTTAGTGGATTCGAGGTTCGAGTGTGGCTTACTTACATAGCCCGTGGTTTTTCCCGTGAGGGTTTCCACGTAAAAATCAAGTGTTGATTTAATTTCCGCACCATATTACACTTGCTTGTTTATATATATCTTGAGGGTAAATTCGTAATTTTGACTAACACGAAAAATTGGGTAAAAAGCGTAAAATCTATTCACCCCCCCCCCCCCCCTCTAGATAGTTTTATACACACCGTGCTATATTTAGTTTCAAAGGAGACAGGAAAACCAAGTTTTTCCACAGTGTTGCTAGTGGGAGGTGCAGGAGAAATGCTATAGAGGAAATTGTTATAGAAGGTGAGCGTATTACTGCCAGGGAGGAAATTAATAGTAAGGTAGCTGATTTTTTTGAGAATCATTACCGTAATGTGAGGTGGAAACGCCCAACAATCATTGGTCTCCCTTTGAAAAAGCTCTCGGATATGGAGAGGCTGTCCTTAGAATAGCGTTTTTCAGTGGAGGAGGTGTCGGATGGTTTGGCTAGTTGCGATGGCAACAAGGCCCCGGGGCCTGATGGGTTTAATATTAGGTTTTTAAAGGAGAACTAGGATGTAATATAGGGAGATTTTATGGCTTTCTTAGAGGAATTTCATAGGGATGGATCGATTGTTAGAGATCTTAATAAGACATTTATAGCTCTCATTCCTAAGTGCAATAACCCGGTTTCTTTGGCAAATTATAGACCTATTAGCTTGGTGTGCTCTTTGTACAAAATCTTAATGAAAATCTTAGCTAATCGTATGAGAAAAGTTTTAAGCTCGGTGATAGGAAAGGCTCAGATGGCTTTTGTTAGAAGTCGTCAGATTCTTGATAGCTTTGTCATAGCGGAAGAGGTTATTCACTCTTGGAAGTCTAGAAAAAGCAAGGGAGGAGTTATGGTGAAATTGGATTTTGAAAAAGCATACGATAGCTTGGGCCATTCCTTTTTGGATAGTATGCTGGATCAGATGGGCTTTGGTTCTAAATGGCGTAGTTGGGTGTTTAATTCATTTCTTCCCCGAGTCTTTCGATTCTTGTCTGTGGGAAACCTACCCGTGAGTTCGGCTTGGAAAGGGGTCTTCGGCAAGGCGATCCCCTCTCGTCGTTTTTGTTTAATGTGGTTGCGGAAGGCCTTAGCGCTTTGTTCAGAAAAGCTGCTCAGTTAAATATAATTAAAAGGGCTGTTTTTGGTAAGGGAGAGGTTCAGGTTTCGCATTTGCAGTTTGCGGATGACACCATTTTGTTCCTTCAACCTGAGAAGGATTTTATTCAGAATGCGAGAAGAATTCTAAGGTGTTTTGAGTTGGCTTCGGGACTTCGTTTGAATTTTCATAAAACGGGAGTGGTGGCTATTGGGAGGAACGCTGTTCCGACAGATTATTGGGCTAGTTTGTTGAGATGTGCGAAGGTGTCTTTACCTATATCCTATTTGGGTCTTCCTCTCGGAGGCCGTTCGAGTTCTAAGTCTTTTTGGGAGGTTTTGTTAATGAAGATTGAGAGCCGCCTTGCGCCTTGGAAAAAATTATTTCTCAATAAAGGGGGTCACATGGTTCTTATTAAATATGTGATGTCCAATATTCCCATTTTCTACATGTCAGTTTTCAGAATGCCTACTAATATTGCTCTCAAGATTGAAAGGCTCCAAAGAAATTTCTTTTAGGGGGATGGGGGAAATAATAAGAAGATTCATTGTGTGAAGTGGGATCTTTTATGTAAGAATAAAGGTAATGGAGGTCTTGGTTTTGGTTCGGTTCACAATTCGAATAAAGCTTTATTGGCTAAGTGGGTTTGGAGGTTCGGAGTGGAAGATGCTCCCTTATGGAAAAAAGTCTTATGTGAGAAGTATGGGATTCGTAAGGAAGCTCTTCATTGGGACTGGTTTGGTGGTGTTAATAGTTCTAAGTTTGTTAAATCGGTTGGCAAACTTCTCATTCCAGGCTCTGACACTTGTAGTATTTTGGTTAAAGGTATGAAAGTGGTGGTGGGTAGAGGTGATAGAGCTAAGTTCTGGTCCGACGTGGAGGTTGATGGGTCTCCCCTGAAAGTGGCTTTTCCAAGGATCTTCTCCCTTACCGTTAATAAGGAGGGTTGTGTTAGGGAATTTGGGTTTCGGCAGAGGCTGGTGTGGAATTGGGAAGTAGGCCTTAGAAGGGAATTATTTGATTAGGAGGTGGAGCAATGGGGCTGTTTTGTTAGGTGTATTAGGAATATCAAAGTGGTCGATTCCGGTATGATTCTTTGGTGGGGATTTTGACTCTTTAGGCATTTTTTCTATGAAATCGTTTAGACAACGTTTGGTGGAAGGTGAAGATGTGGAGGGATCAGTTTTTAAGGATGTGTGGCTTGGTCTTTGTCCCCCAAAGATTGAGGTGTTCCTTTGGCAAGTGCTTCATGGGAGAGTTCTTGTAAGAGAGGTGATCTCTAGTTTTGGGCTGCATTTAGGGGTGGAGGCGAGGTGTCCTCTATGTAGCATTGGTTTGGAGTCCATTGACCACCTATTTTTGTTGTGTGGCTGGTCTTGGAAGCTATGGCAGGTTTGTATGAATTGGTGGGGTTCCTTGTGTTGTCCTTCTCCCTCCCTTATTAATTGGTGGAAAGGATGGAGCAATCTCTGCCCTTGGAAATTTGCTGAAAGGGCATGGAGAATTCTTTTCTTTGCTATTGCTTGGACAATTTGGGAAGCTAGGAATCTCCTTGTTTTTAAAGGCACTCCTTTGGATATCATTAGAGCGGAGGACTTGGTGAGATTTAGAGTAGGGTGGTGGTTCAAGCATTTTGGTAGGGGTTCTTCAGTGCCCATAACTCACATTCTTTTGAACATTGTGGAGTGTTGCTCAGAAGTTCCCAAAAAGAAAGCCTTTAGGTTGGAAAAATGGATTCCACCGTCGGTCAATGCCATCAGATTTAATGTTGATAGGTCGGCTTTAGGTTCCCCTGGTCCTGCCGGTATAGGTGGTGTTTTACGCGATCATATGGGAAAGGTCTTGTGCTTTTTTTCCACCTTCGTTGGGTCTCAGGATGCTATTTCGGCTGAAATCCTGGCTATATTGAAAGCTTGCAAATTGGTTGGCTCTAGACAAGATTTGGCGAAAAGGCCTCTTGTGGTGGCAAGCGATTCTAAACTAGCTGTTGGTTGGGTCTCTGGTAACGGTAAAGGTTATTTCAATCATGTGAATGTGGTGTTGGACATTCGGAAGTGGCTGTTCAGCTTTGACCACGCTGCAGTGATAGGTCTTCCAATTCTTATGCTGATCTTTTAGCTAAGAAAGGCACGGTCCAAGGTGTGGATGAGGTGTGCTGGAGTGATTTCTAATTGTCTTCTATGGGCTGGTCTATGTTGCTGCTGGTTGGCGGTTGTTTTGTGTTGTCTCCGTTTTTTCTTGTTCTCGTGTGTGGGGTTTTTGCTGTTTTTTTGCGGCTTTCACTGCTCTTGGTTTTTCTGTGTTTGTTGCCTTGCTGCTGGTCTGTTTTGTGGTTGGCTAGCCTCTTTTGGCTCCCCTGTTTTTCTTGGCTTGGTGCTGTTGTTATTGATGCCTTTTAAAAAAAAATTATTATTCATGGTTACCAAAGCCATAAAAGTGGTGACGGTACCAAACTCACCCCCTCTATAACTTATGTGAATGTCCATAAACATAGATACAAAAGCCGTAAAGGTGGTTACCAAAGCCGTGAAAATGGTTGCAACTTATAACTCAAAATTTACAAAATCGTAAAATGGTTACCAAAACCGTAAAAAGGTTACCGAAAATGTAAATGTGGTTATCAAAGCCGTGAAAATGGTTAAAAGTCAACATTTTAAAAATGGTTACTAAAATCATAAAAATGGTTACCGAAACCGTAAAGGTAGTTACCAAAGCCGTAAAAGTGGTTACAAGTCAAAATTTCAAAAATTGTAAAATGGTTACCATGCAAGGCCATAAAAATGGTTACCGGAGGCGTAAAGGTAGTTACCAAAGCCGTAAAAGTTGTTACAAGTCAAAATTAATTTCAAAAATCATAAAATGGTTACCAAAGCCATAAAAATGATTACCGAAGCCGTAAATGTGGTTACCAAAGCCGTGAAAGTGGTACAAGTCAAAATTTCAAAAATCGTAAAATGGTTACCGAAGCTGTAAAGGTGGTTACCAAAGTCGTGAAAGTAGTTACAAGTCAAAATTTCAAAAATCGTAAAATGGTTACCAAAGCCGTAAAAATGGTTACCGGAGCCATAAGGGTGGTTACCAAATTCGTGAAAGTAGTTACACAAGTCAAAATTTCAAAAATTGTAAAATAGTTACTAAGGCTGTAAAAATATTTACCGAAGGCGTAAATATGGTTACCAAAGCCATGAACGTGATTACAAGTCAAAATTTTAAAAATTGTAAAATGGTTACCGGAGCCGTAAAAGTGGTTACAAAAGCAGTGAAAGTGGTTACAAGTTAAAATTTCAAAAATCGTAAAATGGTTACCAAAGCCGTAAAGGTGGTTGCCAAAGCCGTAAAGGTGGTTACCAAAGCCGTGAAAGTGGTTACAAGTCAACATTTTAAAAATCGTAAAATAATTACCGAAGTTGTAAAAATGGTTACCGAAGCCATAAAAATGGTTACCAAAACCGTGAAAGTGGTTACAAGTCAAAATTTTAAAAAATTATGTGAAAAATATTATTATTTAATTTAATTTAATTTAATATGATTATTTAATATTGTAACCTTTTTTTTTTTTTTTGAAAGTTTTATATTTGTTTTATGATTTTTTTTTCATTATTAATATATTTTTTTTCATTAAGAATTAGTTCACTTAAATGTTTTACCGTTCGACTGCCGCTTGGCAGCCAAACATTACAGCATTGGTTAATTTATCATTGCACATACAGGGATTTTTTCAATCCCTGTATGGCAGTCGGGCCAATTAAACACATTTTCATTTGACGGAGAGTCTACTTTGCGTCTTTGTCGGATGCATACTAGTTTCCTTTCTTGGAGAGATAAGGTTGGCCATTAACTTCGGCATCTTATAGGCTAAAGTTCTTGTCTAGATAATGTTGCATATGAGTTGTTTATGTTTCTTCTTCTTTCTCCTCTCTTATAGTTCTTTCCTTTAGTAATAAATGTCTTTGTACTAAAAAAATAAAAATAAAAATAAAAAAAACAAAAAAAACATATAAATCATGATATTATGTGGTGATAGGTGATATGTTAATTGGAAATTCACATGTAACGTCATTTAGACAGTTAGACGTCAATTTGGACAACCTCTAACATTACACCTTACAAATACAATTCAAAGTTTAATTTTCTACACAACAGACACTTTTGAGAAAATAACATTATTCCTTACAAATACAATTCAAATTTGGACGCAGTATATATTGTCTGATGATCAATTTCTTTTTAACTTGAGCAACAATAAGCAGGAATAGTCATGGAGATTTTCAAGCATTTGATGCTTTCATTTCTTTCTATAGCTACTCTCATAGTTATGGTTCATGCTGATAGTCATTCAGGTTAGATTTTGAGTAACTCATCAAGTCTTTATTTTGAGTAACTCAATCAGGTTAATTTTTTTTCTTTGTTATTCACTTACTATATATCTTTATCTCTGTCAGATTTTATTAGCATCGATTGTGGATTGCCGGAAAATTCTGGTTATACGGACAAGAAAACGGGTATAAATTACACTTCGGATGCAACCTTCACAGAGACTGGTGTAAGCTACAATATATCAAGTGAATACAACAGTAACACTCTGGAACAACAGTTCTTGAATGTCAGAAGCTTCCCTGAAGGAACAAGAAATTGTTACACTATAAAACATGCTCTTGCAAATATTAAGTTTCTGATTAGAGCAAGATTCATGTATGGGAACTATGATGGCAAAAGTAAGGTACCAAGTTTTGATCTGTTGCTTGGAGCTGATGTGTGGGATTCGGTCGAATTGGAAAATGCGTCAACTATTGTTACCAAGGAGATCATCCATATTCCTCGGTTAAATTATGTTTATGTCTGTCTTATCAACAAAGGCTCTGGAACACCTTTCATATCCTCGTTAGAATTTCGAGTCTTGAAAAATAACACCTATGAAACTCAATCAGGATCCTTACTTCTCCATTTGCGTTGGGATCTTGGTTCAACAACTAACAAGACAATTAGGTAAAGTTTATGCAACCACAAATGTACAATTTGTATCACAAAATTTTATTATATGAATCTTGTTTACCATGTAATTAGTACTGTACCATGTATGCAGGTACGGGGATGACATTTATGATCGCATATGGGAGCCATACAATAGGCCCAACTGGGCTACGATAAGTACTTCGTCTTCAGTCTACACTGGAATGGATTACCAGCAACCATCAACTGTCATGAGCACTGCCGTCACACCATTGAATGGTAATGATTCCTTGACATTTAGTTGGGCGACTGGTGATAACACAACCCAATATTTTGTCTACTTGCACTTTGCTGAGCTTCAACAGGCCCAAATGACTAAACAAACCAGACAAATGTACATATATTTAAGTGGAACGTTATGGTATACTAAACCTTATGTTCTTAAATACTTGGAGACATCAATTCTATACAGCACAAGTCCCACCAATTATGTTGAGATCTCAATCAACAAAACTGAGGAATCGCCACTGCCTCCCATTCTTAACGCTCTTGAGATATATAAAGTAAAAGATTTCCAGCAATTGTTGACAAATCAACAGGATGGTATGCTCTTCCAGGCATTCATATATATATATATATATTGCTTGGTCAGTTTTTCCCATGGCTATTCTGATTTGATGGATTCTGATTCTGCATCTTATTATATGCATGTAAAAAATATTACTTGATGCTATCATGAATATCAAAACAAAGTATGGAGTGACAAGATCAAATTGGCAAGGAGATCCTTGTACCCCTAAAGATTACTTGTGGCGAGGCCTTAATTGCAGCTATGACGAATATAACCCTTCTAGGATCATATTTCTGTAAGTTTAATTACCCTTTTGTTAATTATCTTAATCTTTCACTGTTAAACAAATATTATTCGGCACATTCATCTGCAGGAATTTGTCATCCAGTGGACTTGTTGGAGAGATACCTCCTTTCATATCTGGTCTCACAATGATAGAATCTCTGTAAGGATATAAGTTTCTCATTGTTAGTGTGTTTAAATACTATTGTTAAATTATTTCTTTATCCGTTTAAGCTTTTGGGTTAGATGGTTTTTAACATAGTATCCAAGGGCGGAATCCTGTGGAGGCTAGGGACCATGGACCCCTTTGGCCCACAGAAACAAAAATTTAATAGTTAAAATAATTTTAAAAAGTGTAAATTTACAATTTAATCCCTTTAATTTTAAGTTTTTGTAATTTGATCTCTCCCAACTTCATACTTCAAGTTCCGCCCCTGATGGTTTAGAGTCTTGGTTGTGCTTGGTGCACGAGTCAGAGTCTGTCATGTGAGGGGTTGTGTTAGACTGCTTAAATACTATTGTTGAGTGATCATTTCCTATCAACTTAAGTTCTTGGGTCTGATGATGGTTTATAATATTCATAATGATAGAACCACTGTATAATGCCAATAACAATAAATCTCTATAAGTTAAACTATATATATAAGAACCAAATTAATCAGCTTAACATTTAATCATGGTACCATTTCAGGGATTTATCCAATAATAGTTTGACAGGACCAATGCCTAGCTTTCTCCCACAACTACCATACTTGAAAGTGCTGTAAGTCTAAATTGGATTGTGATCTGTGATCAATAAGATTATTATTATTTTTTTTATTTTTTTTTTTTTGAACGGCAAGATTTATTGATAAAAGCCAAAGACGGCCGAAAACAAGAAACAGATAGAGACTAACACACAAGTTCTGCAAGCTACAAGAGACCCACCACTAGCCACAACCCAACAAACCCGAAAAGCAGCACAAGCAAAACAGCAGCAAAACAGCCCACAATAAACAAAATCACATCCCTAATGCCAAATCAAAACATGAAAACGAGAAAAACGAAGGATACCTGATGCAGACGAAAGCTTGAGAAAGACAATCTCACGGAAAAGACTAACCTGTGCCTTCTAAAACCTGTTGATTCTATTGAATGCCAGGAGAAAGGAAAACAATTGAGTAAACTCAAATAATTTTATTCATCCAAAAACTCAATAACCAAGAAGACATCAGCAACTTAAATAAGAAAGCACTAAGTTGAGTTTCATATGGAAACAACTTCTAAACTGAAAAGAAAACCTGACTAAGAAAAGACAAAGAAACCTAAACAAATAAGGACTTCAGAATTTGTAGAACACGCCAACTAGAAGTCAGCCAGCTGGGCTCGTTTTGGGTGGACCAAGCGTCCCAAATACGAGTCCGCAACCCTATCCACATCATCCTCCCCAAGTTGAAGAGAATTCGGCCTCGAATTCAGCTCATCTTCGTCTCCGGAAGACGAATCCCCTCGAAAAGGTACCAAATGTTTAACATTGAAAACATCAGCTATCTTAATATGGCTTGGCAGCTTGAGACGATAGGCATTGGAGTTTATCTTCTCAATTATTTCGACCGGACCGATTTTTCTTGCCGAGAGCTTGTTGTAATCGCCTACGGAGAAACGATCCTTTGTCAGGACTGCCCAAATGAAGTCTCCCACACTAAAATCCACCTGACGGCACTTGTTATCAGCAGCAACCTTATACCTGGCCGTGGCTTCCTCCAAATTCTTGCGGGTCTGAGCATGCACTTCCTGTAGCTGAGAGGCAAAATCCTCTGCTTTGCGATGTGTGTAGCTGTGCGTTGGCAGATGTGTGAGGTCAAGAGGATAGCGAGGAACAAAACCATAAACCACCTCAAACGGACTGATCCGCGTGCTGCGATTGACAGTGTGATTAAAAGCGAACTCAGCCTGGCTCAACTTCTGGTCCCATGTCTGCAATTGTTCACCCACTAGACCTCGCAGAAGGTTCCCTAAGGACCTGTTAACCACCTCAGTTTGGCCATCGGACTGAGGATGATATGCACTACTGAAATTCAGCTTCGTACCCATCATATTCCATAAACTTCGCCAAAAATGGCTAAGAAAACGGGTATCCCGATCCAACACAATTGATTTTGGTAGCCCATGAAGACGGTACACCTCTCTAAAAAATAGCTGAGCAACATTGACAGCGTCCGTAGTTTTCTTGCAGGGAATGAAGTGTGCCATTTTGGAAAATCGATCCACTACTACGAAGATAGAATTGAAACCGTGTTGAGTCTGTGGCAAGCCCAACACAAAGTCCATGCTGATGTCCGCCCACGGCTGTTCCGGAATAGGGAGAGGCATGTACAAACCGGCATTAGTGGCGCTACCTTTAGAGACTTGGCAGACGCGACACCTCTCAACGAACCGACCCACCTCCTTCCTCATTGTAGGCCAAAAATAGGAACCCGCCAGCAGCTGAAAAGTTCTGTCACGCCCCACATGGCCCTCATCATGCAATTCTTGAATTATCCTTGCCCTCAGACTACAGGTGGGAATGCACAACAGATTTCCCTTGAAGATGAACCCATCTTGAACCACAAAATCAAAAGTCTAATGCGCCTCAATTTTCTGAAGAATGTCGGCAAAGAAGCTATCCTGTGAGTATAAAATCTAGAAAGAATCAAAACCAAGCACTTTTATCCTCATGTCAACCAACAGGCTGCGCCGTCGGCTGAGTGCATCGGCCACCCTGTTTAGGACCCCTGATTTGTGCTTAATAACAAAAGTGAACTGCTGCAAGAAGGCTGCCCAAGAAGCATGGCGAGATGAGACCTTGTGTTGGCTGCCCATATGCTTGAGAGCATCATGATCAGTGTATAGCACGAATTCTTGCGAGAAGAGGTAATGGCGCCAATGTCGTATGGATTGCACAATCGCATAGAACTCGACATCGTACGTGCTGTAACGCAGCTTAGCACCTGACAGTTTCTCACTAAAATAGGCTACAGGACGACCAGATTGACTCAACACTGCCCCCACTCCTAATTTTGACGCATCACAATGAAGTTCGAAAGGAATGGAAAAGTCGGGCAGGACAAGAACAGGAGCTATTGTGAGCCGTTGCTTGATTTCATGGAAAGCTTGGTCAGCCTCTGACGTCCACAAGAACTTGGTGGCCGACTTCATGCAATTTGTTATCGGTACCATTATGCTGCTGAAATTTGGAATAAAACGACGATAGAAAGAAGCCAGGCCATGGAAGCTCCGCACCTCAGTCACTGTACGCGGCTGTGGCCACTGTTGGATCACCTCCACCTTTGATTGATCAACCGACAGGCCTGCAGAAGACATAATGTAACCCAAGAAAAGCACGCTGTCCGTCAGGAATGAGCACTTTTGTGTTGCTGCGAAAAATTTTTCCCTACGAAAAATCAACAAAATTTCGCGCAGATGCTGTAAGTGCAGCTCTTGGTTGGCACTATAAATGAGGACATCATCAAAGTATACTACCACACACTTGCCAATATAAGGTTGCAAAGCTTGATTCATCACTCTCATGAACGTACTAGGCGCATTCGATAACCCAAATGGCATCACCAACCACTCAAAAAGGCCCTCGCGAGTTTTAAATGCCATTTTCCATTCGTCTCCCGGGCGGATGCGGATTTGGTGATATCCGCTCTTCAAATCCAGTTTAGTAAACACCATAGAACCACTCAGCTGATCCAACAGGTCGTCTAGTCTAGGAATAGGAAATCTATAACAAACGGTAATTTTATTTATCACTCGACTGTCCACACACATCCTCCAAGACCCGTCCTTCTTTGGGGTCAAGAGAGCTGGAACAGCGCAGGGGCTAAGACTCTCCCTGATGTGGCCTTTTGCTAATAATTCCTCCACCTGGCTTCTTAATTCTTCATGCTCTGTGGGACTCATCTGGTAGTGTGGTCTATTAGGTAAGGTCGCACCTGGCACAAGATCAATTTGATGTTGGATATCACGCAACGGCGGTAGGTTTTCTGGTAGCTCACCCGGAAATATATCATGAAACTCATCCAAAATCGGCTGCACCTGACTTGGAATAGCACAAGGACTGACCGCCTCCCTCCCTAGCAGCACATATATGACCCCAGACTCCCTTACAACTTGGCCAAGGATAAAAGAGATGTATTGTCACTTGTAGGAGCACTCCCGATTGCCTCCTTTTTTGGCAAAAGTGTAATCTTTGTTGAATTGAAAGAGAATGTATAGGTGTTCAGGAAGCCATCATATATTACCTTACGATCATATAGCCACGGTCGGCCCAGCAGCAAGTGACAAGCGTCCATAGCAATGACATCGCACCATGATTTGTCCTTGTAAGTCGCTCCAATGGAGAAAGAGATGAGGCATCGTCGCACCACCGTGACGTCATTCCGTTTGTCCAACCATGTAAGTTTGTAAGGTCATGGATGAGCCTCAGTTGCAAGCTATAGTTTACGGACCGTCTCCTCTGAAATTACATTCTCACAACTACCCGAATCGACAATGAACCGACATATTTTACCCCCAATAGTGCATGTCGACTGGAACACATTCGTACGCAACCAGTCATCACCAACGCTCCGAGGAGCAAGGCAGCTGCGTCGGACGACTAATAATGGACCGCAATCCCCCTCTAATTGTTCTTCATCAGCAGCCGTGGTATCATCAAAGGTTGGGTTGGTGTAAACATCAATTGCTTCCTCATTGACCTCATCAGAATCCACAAACAGCCCCTTCTTTGGACCCCTCTTACAATCCGTAAACCTGTGACCGATTTCCCTACAACTGAAACAACGTGCTCGTGAAGACGAACCTGCTACTGGAGACATTATATCTGGTTTCATGGCACTGGACGAACCCGCTGCTGGTGTGCCCCCTAAATGACCAACATTACCACCCTGTACCGAACTTGCTATGCTCATTCCTCTTCTAGCAAATTGTTTTTCCAATTGTATGGCCCTTTGGTATGCTCCGGATACGGTTATTAAGTCGAACAAGTTGAGAACGTCTTGGAATTGAATCCTCATTCCCCCAATGTATCGCGAAACTCGCATGTCATCTGACTCTATGATTGCATTCCTTGAAATCAGCTGATAAAATTCTGCAGTGTAATCATCAATTGAGCGATTGCCCTGTTTCAAGTTTTGTAACCTCTGAAACATGAGGCGTTCATAATTGTGTGGTAAGAAGGCTGCCCTCATGTGCTTCTTCATTTTTTCCCACGCCACAACCTTGGTCTTCCCCTGCATGGTCCTAGTCAATTTTAATTGTTGCCACCACGCACCTGCACGGCCTCGAAGTCTCGTTGCAGCCAGTGAAACACGCCTATTTTTCGAAACTTGTTTGAATTCCAACACTTCCTCGACTGCAGCAATCCAGTCAAAATATTCCTCAGGTTTCAACCCTCCATGAAATTTGGGTATGTCCACTTTGAAACCTGACTCCCATCGCCGAGAATCATCAACCACAGGACCTCTCTGCGTCTGTTGAAGGGGGGCAAACGGGTTGTCCTCATCAGCAGAATTCTCATCCGCGGACTGTGAATTCGGAGCCTCCTGATGACGTCGCGCCATAGCAGCCATCTGCTGCGTTAATGCTTCCACCTGTTGTCGTAACTGTGCGATCTCGTCACGTTCATAGACTTCGTCAACTGGAGCTTCACGAGCGTTTGGAAAATTAGCGCGCCTCCTCGGTGGCATGACGGTGAAATTTTAACCTTGCTCTGATACCAAACTGATGCAGACGAAAGCTTGAGATAGACAATCTCACGGAAAAGACTAACCTGTGCCTTCTAAAACCTGTTGATTCTATTGAATGCCAGGAGAAAGGAAAACAATTGAGTAAACTCAAATAATTTTATTCATCCAAAAACTCAATAACCAAGAAGACATCAGCAACTTAAATAAGAAAGCACTAAGTCGAGTTTCATATGGAAACAACTTCTAAACTGAAAAGAAAACCTGACTAAGAAAAGACAAAGAAACCTAAACAAATAAGGACTTCAGAATTTGTAGAACACGCCAACTAGAAGTCAGCCAGCTGGGCTCGTTTTGAGTGGACCAAGCGTCCCAAATACGAGTCCGCAACCCTATCCACATCAATACCCCAACAACAAAACAAACAAAACCTGGAAAGGCCATCACCGCATAGCTGATCGCGCTGCAAATGTTCACATTTAGCGCTCCCATTTCCTATCTTTTGTATTCATTTCTTGGGTAAAATAGGGATTTTAATGGTTTAAATAAGTGTTTCAGGGAAATAGAGGAATTCAGGGGCATTTTGGTCATTTTGGAGAAATAGGGGCTAAAATGTAATATTTTGGAGAAGATTGAAGATTCTGCTATTAAGGGAGAGATCAAGGGTGCATTGCGTAATTCGCCAACCATGAGCAGAAGTCATGGCGGGTTCATGAGGCGGGCATATGCCAGCCTTCCCGAAGGTATGAAGTCACCATAAAGCAAGGCGGGTTCGCGCGGCGATCTCGTGCGGCGGGAAAGAGGCCTCCGAGGGCAAGGCCGGTTCGCGCGGCGGGTTCGACGGCGGGCAAGAGCTCGCCTTCCAGCCGGGAACAAGCCCGCCCACTTGACCGACTCCAGCCCTTTTCATGCCCAAAACCTTCCGAATATATATATCCCTCTTTCCTAACCCTAAACCACATCCCTAATATCCAAACTCACCTAAAACTCATCTAGAAACCACCTAGTTATCATCTAAATTACACCTTAGAACACCTTACAATTCACCTACAAATCACCAACTTACATCCACACCATCCACTCTCACTCTCAACATCTTTTGGCTCCAAGCTTTGGAAGAATAAGGAGAAGCCTAGCTAGCTTGAAGACTCCTCAAGAGATTGGGTTGTTTTCTTCATCTCTTTTGTTTTACTTAGCTTGTTGTTATTTGTGTTGTAATTTTGATACATGTGTATGTTGAGAATATTGGTGGAATTGTAATATTATTCATATTATAGTTGATTAGTATTTGCTTGAGCTTAATTAATGCATGTTAATTGATTAACTAATTAATTGACATGTAATACGATTTAGACTATTGAGACCTCAATAGCATGCATGAATGATTATTTGTGTGTGTGCCAATGCTAGCCTAATCCTAGACTAGATTGGTTAATACCAATTGTGTAAGCTTATTACTATCAACTAGGTAGTGGATTTATTGCATGAACCCAATTCCTAGCATTTGCATGTATTTATCATCTCACAACTACACTCTCTCATGACCAATCATGAGTGTAGTTGGTAATTAGATTAGTTTAGTTTAATTAATTAATTAGGTAAGCTTGTTAGTTTAGTTAATTTAGTTAGATTAATGTTAATTTAGTTGTAATTTAATTATTGCCATCTTAGTTTAGTTTTAGTGTAATTTTAGACTAGTTAGTTTAAATTGCTTATGACCATCCCTTTTACTTTTCTTGCATGTATATAGTGTAAATAATAACATATATAAATAGTGTGACTATAACATAGGCGTAGAACCTACTTACGTGTAACACCTTTCCCCCGTGGGAACGAACCCTCACTCGTAACCACTATACGTGGCGAACGATTCGTATACTTGCGAGAGGGTAAAAACTCGCACACGCGCCATATCATTTACCGTAGTTCTTAGAACCGGTCCGTGCGCCGATCAAGTTTTTAGCGCCATCGGGGACATATTTTAGAACTACCACGTGTGCGTCAATAGCCTTGTGTTTGAGCACCAACCATCTCACTAAATCCCGAAATCTGTTGTCGTTCACCTCCTCCCTTCTTGAGATAATCTCTGACATCTCCTTTTCTTTCCCATGGAAGTTGAAAACCAAGGCCATGCTTTTTCAAGCACCTTCGCAACTTCATCCTCAAGATTCCATGTCACCTTATAAGAAAGCCTAGAATCCTGCAGCTTCACTTTCTCACAAGCCTTGAAACTTTTAAGAATCATGCTATGCCCTTTCAACGAAACCAAGCTTTATAGAAACAAAGGCTCACATTTCTTATTATTCTTTTGCAGAAACTTGGCAGGAAACAAACTCAAAGGTTCAGTTCCAGCTGAACTCATTGAAAGAAGGGATGGTGGTTTTCTAATTTTAAGGTTTGCTAGATCAAAATATGACTCTAATTTGAGGGACAATTCCAAAAACCCTTCAGGGTTTGACCAAAATTTCGCTGTTTTTATAATTAAATCAAAACTTCTTTAACAAATTCACTTCAAAAAAGTTATATTTGCCAAGACGTTTTTGCCACGAATATAAATTTGTGGCAAATATTAAACTTTTGAGCTTTTTGCCACATATTTATGTCTTTTGCTGCTGATCTTCCGTGGTAAAAAAGGTTTTTGCATCAGTTATAATATGCAGATTTGGCATAACAGTATTTGCAACACTCTTTTGCGGCGGATTGTAGTGTAATTTCTCTGCGTCAAAAGATCACTTTTTTTTTGTAGGGTTTTTGGAATTCTTGCAACGTGTATTATTATTTATTAGATCTTTGGACTAAATAGCTAGCCATATAATACAATACAAATGAGACATTCTTGCAATTAATTACAAAGATATTGTACTTTTGTTGGTTGTAGTAATATGATTTGGTGTTTTGTGAAGAATTAACTTACACTTTTCATTAATTGATTGTAATATATATACACGTTACAGTAGTAATCAGAATAGGAAATATAAAGTAATAACCTATTTACACAAGGTAATATGTGAGAGCTGATGTATATCACACTACAAAAAAATGCATATTTTGTCACTAAATTATTTGTCACGCAAGGTACATTTTTGGTTAGTAATTACTTTTCGCAACCAATTTGTTGTGGTCACCTGTTAATAGCAGTAGGCTGGATACAAAAGGATATTGTAACCAATAGTCATTTAGTTGTAGAAAGATACACATTCTGCAACCAACTATTTAGTAGTAGATTGTATTTGTGTTAGTTGTTTAAGATTTAAAGAATCAAAATCAATAGTTACTGATATTATTGTACAACCACATTTTTGGATGCAAAAAACTTACATTTCGCAACCAAATAAATCTAATAATCATTTTACAACTAAACAAGTATAGTTGTGAAATGTTAGTTTCTGCATCCAAATATTTGGTTGTAATTTAATAGTTATTTTGCAACTAAACAAATTTAGTTGCGAAATATTTGTTTTTACATCCAAATATTTAGGTATAAAAGTATTATTATATTTGATGCCAATGATCTTTAAAGTCCATGAATATTATATTTTGCAACAACAATTTTGTTACTGATTGTTTGTTTCAGTGACTAATATTTATTTGAATTATGACTAATTTAGTTAGTTGTAAAAAACTATATTTGAATTTAATATTTAGCATCCAATATATATTTGGTTACCAATTGAATGTTATTGTGACTAATATTTATATAAATTCGTGACCATTATTTTTTGGTGGTAAAAACATTTTACTGAATTTAATATTTAGAATCCAATATATATATATTGTACCAAATTGTAAAAAAGACAAATAATAAAAAATAAACAAAAATAACTAAAAATCAATTCACTAGCATAAAAAGCAAAGATGTTTGTATTCAACAAGTCATAATAAAGTCATCAAATAAAAAATAAACATTTAATAAGTTTCTACCGATCCAAACTTCTAAAAGATTAAAGAAGATAAATGATAAAACAATACTTTAAGATAACTGAGAATCTTGATCCATATTGAATGACCCAATGTTGGAAGATTCAAACTTGGACATGATTGCCATGATTTTTGCATTTTGCACTTGCAACTCTTTTATGAGTTGATCTTGGTGTTCAACTTTTTCCTTTAGCTCAATGTTTTCTGGTGAAACAACATTAGAAGATGATGATGATGTCTTCTGAGGCATAACTATTCCCAAGCCTTTAAGATAACCGGATTTGTTTCCAAGAACCTTGATACAAATTTCTGCTTCAGATATTGGCTCTGATCCATTTTCAAAGTCTTCATTCCCTAAGTATCCAATCATTGCTTCCTGCAAATTTTTAACAATATGCAAATAAATTATGAACAATTCAACTTTAATACAAACATTTTTTTTTTAAGAAGGTTAAACTTTCTTTAAAGCTAAAAGGGCAACAAGGTGATCACCAAAACAACAACACCAGAGAAAAAGACTATAAAAACACCCAAAGCAAAAGGGTAAGCAAAGAACACCAGGCCCTATAAACAAACAAGAATTGAAAAAACCAAAACAAAGCACCAAAAAACCACAGAAATAGAGACACCCTCTCAAAACAAAGCACCACCCTCCCACTAGCCTCTCAGACTAGAAACCATACCAAGGAGCCAAAATAAACACCAACAGCAAGAGACAGGACCTCAATACAAACATGCATATACGACATTATCTACATACATATTAAACATACTACCTTAAAACATTCAGAAAAATATATAAACATGTAAGAAAATATTAGTTGCCTTAATTTTTATTTGTCATATAGAATAAAGTACTGTTTTAAGAGAATGGTTATTGTTTTACACAACATAACCACATAAGATACAAAAATGTGTGTTTGTAATGCTAGAGAATCTGTGCAACATACTAGAAATTTAGGAAATAAAAGTCTCACAAATATTACAATATATACATTTCAATAACTTACATATAGAGTTTCAGCCTCTGGTTTGATCCATCCTTTCCCCTCACTCCAATGTAACTTTTTGAATAAAGCAATTTTTCCAAGAGCCTTCCCTTCTTCAACTTCCTAATAAATTATCAATGTTATATATATAGTAGAACTTATATACATAAATATCATTGAAAACTTCAAATTAATAGGATAGTAAATTGATCATACCATTTCCATCATATGTTGATCAAAAGATTTTGACCCACCACGATGAACGGGCAACCCCCCTCTATTTTTTTTATTCTTATTCGAACGATCCTGCATTCATGAGTTAGAGTACTTGTATTTTGTAATGAATTGTAAACTATTACATTTTGGAAAAAAAAAATTCAATATTACCTGGAATTTGGCACTATCAAAACGATCACAAAGAAACACCCAATATTCTTGACTATCAAGGTATTTTGGTTGGTTTTCCAATGCAGTTTTTTTGTCAGAAAAGCTCTTAAATTCCTCATTTAATTTGTTTCGAAATCCGTTAAATCGCAACCGCATTCTCTTTAACATCCAATCTTTAACATATGGCCTAGAGATATCAACATCAAACTTGCTCTACAATTAAAATTAAAAAATGTTATCAGTTACACTTTTTAATATGCAAAGTATGATTAATATAAACATTATAATAGGCAAGATAATTTACCAACACACGATCAATCAATGGTTGTGTTTGCTCCTCAGGTATGTCATCCCATTTTTCCACATTAAGAGGTGCATGACTCCTAACAACAATGCCTATCTCTGTAGAGAACATCTCTGCATTAGGACCTTTCGGTTTGCCACTTGAGAAATCAACATGGAGCTGTCCGTTTGCAGATGTTATGAGTCGATCCAATCTCACCCCTCTTGATTTGCCTCTTATTTTCTTGTCAATCTTTCGAGCTTCAAATAGAAACATAATGCTCAAATAATTAATAAATTAAAGGAATGTAGAATGATTTTGCTAGTAAAAAATTAAAAACAAGTCAAAATTAAAAATTCAACACTACCAGGAGCAACAGAGCCCGAGTCACTAGAAGTAATCTGAGTGTCAATGACAGAAACTGCAGAACGTCGTCGATTACCAGGAGCCATATTAAAAGTCTGTGAAAACACAAGTTGTAAATATAAATAATCCATAACTAACCAAAAAAAAAAGAAGTAAAACATTAACTGTAAAACAAAAGGTAACATAAAATTAATAAAATATATTTATACCATACGAGAACCAAAATTGAATCATATGGATATCTATTCATCATCATCAATGTCATCATTATTCAAAAGACTTTCTTCATTGTCACTACAATAATCCATTATTGTTTCATCTTCATCTTCAAACTCGAAAATATCATCATTGATTGTTTGTTTCTCAATATCTAATATAACATTAGCAGAAACTTCCTCTGCGCTCACATCAACACGATGAAATTGTCCAATTTCTAAGTCGTCTTCTTGAACCATAAGTTGAATATCGGACGATTCATTTTCTTGATAGACATCATTGGCATCTTGTGAGTTTTCTGTATCATTCATCTTTAGTATATCCCACAAGTGTCTATGTTGTATATATTGTACAACTTTCCAATTTGTTCCAAACTTGTAGTCATCAACAAAGAATACTTGTTGTGCTTGCACTGCAAGCACAAAAGGGTCACTCTTATACCATTCTCTACTTACATTAATAGATGTAAGATGATAATCTTTGTGTATTCTCCTTTTTTTAACATCAGTGTCAAACCATTGACACTTGAAAAGGAGAACCTTGTACCCAAGTATGTAATTTAGTTGTAAAACAGCAATTACAACACCATAAAAATCAACAGCATTATCATCATGCTCTCCTGGTACAACCACACCACTATTTTGAGTTGTATGCCTTTCATCACGAGCTTTTGTATGAAAGCGGACACCATTAACGATACAACTATTGTATGAATTTACTCGAAGATCAGGGCCACAAGACAATGAATATAGTTCATCGGTAGTTTCAACTAATCCTTTGTGATGCAAAGTAATCATCTACAAGAAACATATACAAATTAAGTATTATATATTTCAAAAATAATATATTATACATCACTATATTTTTGGTTCACTTACACGTTTTTTAAGCCACTCAGGAAACTGTTGTTCTTGTCTTTCAGATATGTTGGTAGGACTTTTCGACTCTAACTCCTTTTTATGCTCACTGAGATTTAAAAAGATGTGTTACAAACATTAAATATATATCCTACACTAAAGTAAAATAAAATAATAGAATAATTACTTACTCTAAATATAGTTGTAATTCCTCACAATTGTTCAACACATACCAATGAGCTCTACGCAATTCATTTTGAGGTAGATTAACCAATTGGTTTGCACCAAAGGGACGAGCTTTCTGTGAGAATACCGACAGCACACATTCTTGTCGATTTTTTCCTTTGTCATCATTCCGTTCAGGCCGATTGAATTTTGTTTCAATTCCACCAAGATACATGGAGCAAAATGTTAGTGCTTCATTCACTACATATGCCTCAGCAATAGAACCTTCGGGCTTAGCTTTATTTCTCACATATTTTTTCAATGTCCCTAAATACCTTTCGAATGGATACATCCAACGATATGCCACAGGTCCAGCAAGTTTAGCTTCAATTGGTAAATGTACAGCCAAATGAACCATAATATCGAAGAATGCCGGTGGATAAATTCTTTCAAGCTTACAAAGTATTAAGACTATCTCCTTTTGTAAACTATCCAAATCTTTCACACATAAAGTCTTTGCACAAATCTGTTGAAAGAAATGAGAAAATTCAATCAGAGTCGTGCATACATCTTTACACAAATATGGCCGTATACCGATTGGAAGAAGTCGTTGTAATAACACATGACAATCATGTGTTTTTAAACCCGATATCTTACCATCTTTGACGTTTACATTTCTACCGATATTTGCAGCATATCCATCTGGAAATTTAACTGATTTTAAGAACTTACAAAATTTTTTTCTCTCATCGGATGTGAGCGTATAACTTGCTTGAGGCTTCAAAAATTTATTCCCATGGGGTTGTAAGTGTAACTCTGCTCTTATCTTCAAATCTGCCAAGTCTAGTCGAGCTTTATATGTATCTTTTGATTTCCCTTCAATATCCAATAATGTTCCCACTATGTTGTCACATATATTTTTCTCAATATGCATTACATCAAGATTGTGTCTTAATTTCAATTGTGACCAGTACTCTAACTCGAAGAATATACTTTTCTTTGACCAATTCAATTCTTCGGGAGTACGTTTTCTTTTATGATCAACATTATTAGGATGTTTTCCAAAATTCACACGTCGGAGACAATCCAACTATTTCAATATATCATCTCCAGATAACATCTCAGGTGCATCCCTAGTTTCTACATTACCATCATATTTCTTACTTCTTCGCCAAGGATAGTCGAGACTCAAGTATCGACGATGCCCCATATAACATATTTTATTTCTCAATAGCTGTGAAGATGTATCACCATTGCAAACTGGACATGCCTTATATCCTTTGGTGCTCCAACCAGACAAATTTGCATACGCAGGGAAGTCATTAATCGTCCACATAATACATGCACGCAAACGAAAAGTTTCTCCACCGCATACGTCATAAGTGTCAACACCATGATCCCACAACTCCTTTAGTTCATCAATTAAAGGTCGTAAATAGACATCAATATCCTTTCCAGGTGCTTGTGGACCAGGAATAAGCAATGACATCATGAGAAATGGGGTTTTCATGCATTTCCATGGTGGCAAATTATATGGAACTAGTACCACTGGCCACAAGCTATATGCATTACTCATATTTCCAAATGGATTGAAACCATCTGTGGATAGACCCAATCGTACATTTCGTGGATCTTGTGCAAATTGAGGATATTGCACATCAAAGTGCTTCCATGATTCAGAGTCAGATGGGTGTCTTAAAACACCTTCTTGTTCAACTTGTTTTTCCTTATGCCACCTCATATCAGAAGCTGTATGTCTTGACATAAATAGCCTTTGCAGTCTAGACTTTAACGGAAAATATCGCAATATCTTATGCGGTATTTTTTTACCTTTCCCATCATCAATTTGATACCTAGATTCGTTACAACTTGGACATTTGTCAGCTCCCGCATGCTCTTTCCAAAATAAAGCACAATCATTTTTACATGCATGAATAGATTTATAGCCCAAACCTAAATCACGCAACATTTTCTTTGCATTGTAATGTGACAATGGAATATTTGATCCTTCAGGGAGAACATCTTTGAGAAATTGAAGCAACAAGTCAAATGATTTGTTACTCCAATGATTGAGCACCTTAATGTGCATCAACTTTACAATAAAACTCAAAATTGAAAACTTTGTGCAACCCGCATAAAGTTCTTGCGTGGCTGCAGCAAATAAATCATCAAATTTGTCACCATCACCATCCGGTAAATCATTGTTACTATCATTTATCGACTCTCCCAAACCCATGTCAACATTTCTATCCATTGGACCTAGTGCATCATTCAACATTCCTATATAATCATCACCATCGTCATTTTCACCTTCATTGTCACCTAAATCATCAGTCTCCTCATTCAAGTTCTCATTAGTTTGATCTATTTTTTCTCCATGAAATATCCATGTACCATAGCTTCGTGAAAACCCATATTCCCTTAAGTGTGCTTTGATGGTTGGTATATTATGTGACCTCGTATTTAGACAATCTTTACATGGACATAACGTTTTATTGTAATGGTCTAAATGATTTCTTGCCACATCAATGAATGACTGAATACCATCTCTGTATTCTTTTGATAATCTATTATGCGACCAAATCCAACTCCTATCCATCCTCAATCACCTATATAAATATTAATAAAACAATAAAACAATGTAGAATATTACTATTTTCTTATGTATCAATTAGTTTATAGTCATGAACCCGCAAATTATATTTATAAAAAAAAAAAAAAAAAAAAAAAAAAAAAAAAAAAAAGGTCTTATCCAAGTTCCTAATACTTATAAATTCAATGCAGAGAGTAGAAATGTAAATAAGTAAACATAAGCAAATTAAAAAACATTACATATGCATCACACCGCACGTAGAATGTAGTAGATACAAATAACTATCCTTGAAATCAATTACCAGGCAAAAATACTTTTTAAAAAAAAATACGAGGGTAAAAATAACTATCCTATTTAAAAATATCAATGTATTTGGTCAATCACATTAGTAAATAGATATAGAAATTGCAATTTTACATCTTATTTCCTTTTCCCTTAATTGACTGTTGTGTGGCTAGATTATATTTGGTCTTCCTAGATTGAGCTAACAAAAGATTTGTTCATTGCATTGTACAAGGTCCAATCTCTATTTTTAGAGTGCAAACTAACAAAAAATTTGGATCATTGTATTATATAGGGTATAATCTCTATGTCTAGATTGTAAACTAATAAAAGATTTGGGTCTGTGCACTATATTAGGACTAATCTCTAAATCTAGAATTCTAGATTGCAATCATTTTTGTCACTATAAATATTTTTTTTATTTATTCATATGTTTGTTTTAGTTTAAGTTGTAATAGTAACTTGTATTTTTTTTTTTTTTTTTAACAACTAAACATGCATAATTGATGGCTTGCAATATTGCGTAGCCAATCAAAACAATAAACTGTTTCATAAAATTATATTATTATTTATAAGCAATGCATATACAAGTTCTCATTCACCATCTACATTTCAAGCTATAGCAATGAACATGATCATGATGTTAAGGAAAGCTGGCTTGACTATTTTAATTTCATGGGTTCTATGGATGCCTTCAGGGCATGGTCTGAAATTAACATAACCTTGTATGATCCAGTAACCATGGAGCAGAGGTATGAGAGGTGGCTAACACAATATGACCAAGAATACGGGAGCAGAGAGGAATGGCAACTACGATTTCAAATTTATACATCTAATGTTCAGTTCATTGACTCTATCAATCTACAAGATTTACCATTCCAATTGACTGACAACCAATTTACAGACTTGACAAATGAAGAGTTTAGATCTGCCTACATGGGGTTTAGGAGTAAGGGGCAACAACAAGCAACGGGATGCACTCAGTGTTTCGAATTTCAGGATTTGCCGACCACAGTAGACTGGAGAACGAAAGGTGTTGTAACCCCAGTCATGAATCAAGGCGATTGTGGTAGTAACTTCTATTGTCATCTAATATGAATACATCAATAGTATATATACAGATCATAAACATTACAAGTAAATGTAGACTTCAACTTATAATTATCAGTCTTTTTTTTTTGAACTGCTGAAATCAGATTTTATTAAAGGCAACAAAGCCAAAACAGGACAACCAGAAGAGAAGGCAAAGCAGAGAAAAAAACGCACAGGCAGCAGGCCTACAAGATACACCAGAAACACAAACAGACCAGTGCCTAAAGCCACTCAAAAGGCAAACCAAACAGGCAAAGCAGAACACACAAAAAACATCAGAAAACCTCCCAGATTACAAAATCCCCTTCCCCATTCGAGGCTCTCTTAGCCAAGCAATCTGCAAGGTTGTTGGAAGATTCAATCTTTTGAATCTATAAATTCATAAAATGACATGAGGCTCTCTTCCACAGCCATGAGCCATGAATAGTATAGGACAGCTAATGAAGGACTCGAATCTCATAATTCAAAAAACCACATGCATGCTGTGATTTCATAAAACAAAGTCTTTATATACCCAAAAGTTGGAACTAAAAGTGAAGACAGATAAACAGGAAACAATATGCAAAATTATTTCATAAAGTCTGAAATAAAAACATGAAAGAAACTAAACTAAATATATATGAAACAAACAACTTTTTTTTTTAAAACCTGATCTGCTAAGACCCGTAATCCAAACAACACATCCCTTTTGGTTAAGTAATCTCTGCCTTTCAGACTTCCCAACCGGACAATCTTGCCAAAATATATTTGTTGAATTTCCCATGGTAGACATCACAATTTTTTTAAACACAGAGCACAGACAGAGCAAAAGCAAAACACAGCAAATAGCAATTAAAATATGATACTATATATATTACTATTAAACATTAATACCATGAAACATACCTCAACTCAGCAAATCACAGCAAATAGCAATAGCTCTCAATCACCAAAAAAGCCCACACTGCCCACACCTCCATAACAAATAACAGCAAAAAAAAAATGATCAATATTAAAAATCTAAATTCATTAAATTGCAAAATTAAGTTACAAGTTTGCAAGTGTCAAAATATAGTATCACATACACAAGTATTCAAGTATTCAGCAAAGACAAAGTTGTTGGTTGTTGTTTAAGAACAACCAAATTGAAACTGAAATTTTTAATGAAAGACCTAATTGAAGAATTAACAAAACAGAGCACAGCATTCAATCATTATATCAAAGAATCCCTTAAAATCCTTAAAACCCAAATTGCAGCAAAGTTGCTGATAAAGGAACATTCAAGTTGAAACTGAAAATTAAAGAAATTGAAAATTTTAACAAAAAACCTAATTGATGAATTAGCAAAATAGAGTATAGCATATCATTCTATCAAAGAATCCCTTAAAATCCATAAAACCCACATTGAATAGACTATCAACAGTAAGAATTCGATCAAAAATCTTTTTTGAAATCGAAAACAAAACAAAACTCTGACACCAGAAAACAAAAACCAAAGAAATACAAAACTTACCCAATCCGTGAAGGCTAAAATCAATGAACTTCGAATCCAAATCCAGCAGCGTTCGTCGATTGTGAGGATGTGAGCAAAAAAATCGATTTAGGATTTAGGGTTAAAGATTATATAGCAGTGAAGAAAAAAATTGTGGGAAAAAACTAGGAGCCTCCCGCTCCGTGTACGTGATATGCAAACCAAATCATCTCCTTCTCTCAATTGGAAACTGATTTGGATTAGGAAACAAAGACTTTTATTTTCCTTGCTTCAACTGGGTAGAAGAACTGAACGTGCTTTTCTTTTTTTTGGGTTTTATTATTATTTTCTTTACAATATCGGTTTTAGATCTATAAAATAAAATATTTATTAAATGACCAAATTACCTTTTTAATATTGAAACATTCATAAGGTCATATAAGTCTTTTTGGTAATGATAAAATTGTAAATATGAGTGGGTCAAACAATCTTTTCAATCAAAAAAATTAATTTTGGGGGCAAAATAGTCATTTCAACATATCTGTGTGCATGTACCCCATTTAATCATGTCTTCTGGTTCCAGACATCAGAGTGTAGAGCCTGATAATTATGAAAATAGTATAGAAGGACAATCTGTAGCAAATTATGAGACCAATTGGAAATACAAAGATTTGTGTAATTGGCAACCGCCTAATATTAACCAAAAAAGTATGTACAAAACCAAAAAACTAGATTTCAGAATTAGGCTCGGACAAATAACCAAAGAAATAATATCAAATTCCAAAACGACACTTTTTCGACAAATCTTTGAATAAGAACACTCTTAAACATTACTACAAAATAAGGTAGTGTCTAGATCGACCTAAAACCACTCTCGAAAATTGGACTCAATAATTCCATTATGATTTGTCTGCGTGATGGCAGGATTACAGATTATATGGAATCAATCCTAGGAATGGCTGAAACCAGCCTCAGTAATGGTCTTATATACTTCCAATGTTACCCCAATTTTGAAATCGCTATATATATATATATATACTAATGTATCGATAATACAAGAATAGTAATGGTCCCAGAATGATTTGGATCCATGATATTTCTTTACTGCAACTACCATGTTACAATGGTTGCAGAAAGTAACATTTAGCAACCATTTATTACATGGTCATATTAGTCACAAAAAGACTTAATGTGTGACTAAATTTATAGTTGTTAATGTCTTATATTTAGTCTCGAAAGGTATATTTTTGGTGGGAAAGGATGACACAAAAATTTATTTGTCTCTTTGTCGACAACATTTAATAGTTACTAAAAGAATTATTTTGAGACTAAAATTATAGTTACTAAAGATATATACTAGTCACAAAACATATGCATGTGGAGGGAAATGGTGGCGCCAAAATATTAATCACCCATTTGCAACTAAATTACACATAGTCACCAAAACATACTTTCATTGACTAAAAATTTAGTCACAAATCACAAATATTTGGTTACAGAATGGTTTGGATCTATTTTTTGTCTTTGTTGTAACTACCATGTTACAATGGTTGCAGAAAGTAACATTTTGCAACCATTTATTACATGGTCAAATTAGTCACAAAAAGACTTAATGTGTGACTAAATTTATAGTTGTTAATGTCTTATATTTAGTCTCGAAAGGTATATTTTTGGTGGGAAAGAATGGCGCAAAAATTTATTTGTCTCTTTAGCAACAACATTTAATAGTCGCTGAAAGAATCATTTTGAGACTAAAATTATAGTTACTAAAGATACATACTAGTCACAAAACATATGCATGTGGAGGGAAATGGTGGCGCCAAAATATTAATCACCCATTTGTAACTAAATTACACATAGTCGTGAAAACATACTTTTATTGACTAAATATTTAGTCACAAATCACAAATAGTTGGTTACAGAATGATTTTGATCTATTATTTGTCTTTGTTGCAACTACCATGTTACAATGGTTGCAGAAAGTAACATTTTGCAACCATTTATTACATGGTCAGAAAATTAGTTACTAAATAACAATTTTCTTGTAGTGTCAGTTAAACTAGACTACTTGTGATCTCGTGAAACACTACTTCTAACATGCCCCCGCAAGATAGAGCTACCGTCAAGGATGCCTATCTTGGATCGATGATCAAGGAACTGTTTGCGGGAGAGAGGCTTAGTAAGAGAGTCAGCCAGCTGATCATTGGTATAAACGTGAGAGACACGCAGCTGTTGACGAGCCACTTGATCCCTAACAAAGAAGAAATCAATAGCAATGTGCTTCATGCGACTGTGAAAGATGGGATTGGTGCAGACATAGGTTGCACCCACATTATCGCAGTAGATGACTGGTATACTCGGTACTTGGAACTGAAGCTCGGAAAGAAGCTGGCTGATCCAGTTCAGTTCAGCCGCTACTGATAGCGATTGCATGAAATTCAGCCTTAGTGGTCGATCTGGCAACAGTGTGTTGCTTCTTGGAGCTCCAGCTGATAGGTGTAGCGCCAAGGAAAATTACATAGGCTATGGTCGACCGCCTGTCATCAAGATCTCCTGCCCAGTCGGCATCAGCATAGGCATGTAATGTGGACGGAGAGCTGCGACGGATGAGCAGTCCATGATCCATGGAGCCTTTAAGATAACGAAGGACTCGTTTGACTGCATTCCAGTGATTTGTAGTTGGACGATGCATGAATTGGGAAAGTTTATTGACAGCGAAGGAAACGTCCGGACGAGTCAGCGATAGGTATTGAAGAGAGCCAACAATCTGTCTGTATTGGGTGGCATCGGTGGGAGTGCTGCCATCAACCAACTTCAAGGTTTCAGTGAGAGAGAGAGGCGTGGAAACAGTGTTGGCCTCAAGCATGTTGGACCGAGCCAGAAGATCACGAATGTATTTATGTTGGGAAAGGAATAGCCCGCCTTTGGTGGGAAGCGCTTCGACTCCAAGGAAGAAGGACAGCTGACCGAGGTCCTTCAGCGAGAACCTGTGGGCAAGAACAGCAATAAAATCACGAACCTGAGAGGTTGAAGAGCCGGTGATTATGATGTCATCCACATAGACCAAGAGGAATAGAGAGTGGCCTGAGCGACGTTGGACAAAGAGTGAAGTGTCGCACTGAGAAATAGCAAATCCTGCAGCCTGAAGAAAGGTACGTAGCTCAGTATATCAAGCTCGAGGTGCCTGACGAAGACCATAAATTTCCTTCCGCAATTTGCACACATGGTGTGGTAGGGCGGAGTCAACAAATGCAGATGGCTGCTCCATGTATACATCATCTGATAAAGAACCCTGCAAAAAGGCATTATTCACATCAAGTTGGCGCAAAGGCCAGCCGTTAGTAACAGCAAGAGTTAGAATCAGTCGGACGGTGATCGGCTTCACAACAGGACTAAATGTCTCAGTGAAGTCAATGCCAGGGCGTTGGTGAAAACCTTTCGCCACAAGGCGAGCTTTATATCTAGCCACTGAGCCATCAGGATGGCGTTTAATTCTGAAAACCCATTTGCAGCCAACCACATTGTGAGATGCAGTAGGTGGAACCAATGCCCAGGTTCCGTTTCTGACCAAAGCATCATATTCGTCACTCATTGCTCGTCGCCACTCTGACAATTTACGAGCCTGTAAGTAGGTGGTGGGTTCGGTCTGAGGAGAGGTACGTGTAGATACATGAAGATTGAAGACTGGTTTCGGTTTGAAGATTTGGTTTTTGGAGCGGGTTTGGATCACATTTTGGGCGGGCACAGCAGGGGAGACGGACAGTGGGTCTGACTCGCTGGGAACTAGATTGACGATGGACAGTTGTGTAGGTGGAGGGTCTGCTCGGATGGCCGCTGAGGCACCTGGTCGCTCGACACCTGCTGTTGAAGACAATGGACAGCTAGATGAGGATTGTATGCTGACAGGTAGCAAATCAGAAAGATAGGCGTCAGCTTGGGGAGAGTCATCTTGTGATAGTGCGGGCACTTGGGAAGAGACAACAGTGAGTGGAGATGGAGCAAACCAACTAGTGACATCAACTGGAGAAGTGGACGGTGCGTGAGCTGCTGTAGTGGCAAAAGGAAACTGATGCTCAACAAACACTACATGTCGTGATATAAAAACTCTTCTAGTGGACCAATCTAGACAAAGGTAAGCATTATGTTCACTTGAGTAGCCGACAAAAACACAAGGGCGAGAACGAGGCTGTAACTTGTGTGACGTATACGGACGGAGCCACGGATAGCAAAGACAACCGAAGACACGGAGTTTCCGATAATTCGGTTCCGTACCAAAGAGGAGAAAGTATGGACTGTTGTGATCGAGAACCTTAGTCGGCATGCGATTGATCAAGTAGACCGCAGTGCTAAATGCTAGGGACCAATATCTGATCGGCATGGAGGCATAGTGAAGGAGAGTCAATGCCGTTTCGACAACATGTCGATGTTTGCGCTCAGCAGTTCCAACATGCTCAGGAGTGTGAGGTGGGGATTTAAGGTGTTGGATACCTAAGTTCTAAAGCTCAAGACCAAGTGACTGGGCCTCCCCACTACCATCAGTGTACACTGTTTTGATACGAGTATCGAAAAAATTCTCAACCAACAATTTAAACCTTCGAAAGACAATAGAGACATCAGACTTATTTTTAAGAGGATACAGCCAGGTATACTTCGAAAAATAATCCACAAAAATAACATAATATTTATTTTTGTCAAAAGATGGAATATGCGCAAGTCCCCAAACATCTGTAAATAAAATTTCAAAAGGTTTATTGCTAGTCAATGAGGATATGCCAAACGGCAATTTATGACTTTTATTACATAAACAAGCTGAGCAATGAGACACAGTATTGGCAGACTTGGTGACTGGAAGACTATGAGAAGAGATGAGCCTCTGGAAAACTGGTTGAGAGGGATGACCTAGACGACAGTGCCAGGACTGAGAGGAGACACGTTGAGGAGAAGACACGAAAAACTGGTGTGGACCGGAGATGGATGGACTCGGATAACTCGACGTTGGCCACACGTAGAGGTTCCCTTTATTCTGGCCGCGGACCAAGGATGCCCCCGTGGTCAGATCCTTCACAGGAAAATAGTTAGGAAAAAATTCAACAGATGTATTATTGTGTGAGCAAAATTTTGACACAGAAACTAAATTTTGTGAGATGTGTAGGGAACGCAAGACATTTTTAAGACAAAAGGAATTAGTGGGAGTAGATAAGGAAGTGGAGCCAATGTGAGTTATAGGGATAGATTTACCGTCCCCAACTATAATATCCTCTGTGCCGCCATATTCCAAGTGCATAGACAAATTCTGAAGATCAGATGTCATATGATGAGAGGCCCCTGTGTCAAGTACCCAGTTATTTTGAGAACCCGGCTGATCAGTGGTCATGTGATGAGCTTGAGGCCAAGTTGGAGAGCCAGGTGGTGGGCGAGAGCGACAGACACGGGCCGTGTGACCAACCTTGTCACATAATTGGCAAACCGGTCGGGACTGAGAGTTATTGATGGGTGGACGCCATTGTGAAGAAAATGGAGAGGAGTTGTGTGGCCGATACGAGCCACCTTGGCCAGAGTAATGACGGTTGCCACCTGTGCTTGCATGCCCAAAATTCTGCTGGTGGTGACTATAGCTGCTTGTGTTGCCGCCACCTGTTGAATTGTGGCCTATTTTTTTTTTTTTTTTGAACAGCAAAAATTTATTAAACAAGCCCAGCGGCACCAGAACAGCAAACAAACACAGCGACCAGGCATAGCAACAAGAAAGAAAAACAAAAAAACACAGCCCAAAGCAAACAAGAGACACAACCCCAACAGAAACACAAGCCACAGCACAAAACACGACCCCTTCTGTTGAAGATCGTTGGTTAAATTGGGCTGTTACTTGTGGGATCCCCTTTCTACTGTCTTCTCTTTTGAGGAAAGCCTCATAGTCAAGCAATTTATCACATAATTCTTCGAATGAGATCGGTGAGTCTCGAGCCCGAATAGCTGAAGCAAGAGGGAGATAAGCCGAACCTAGGCCATTTAGAGTATGTATGACAGCTGCACCATCATCAACGGAGTGACCGATTAATTCAAGATTATCAAGAATGTCTTTGATTCCCTGCATGTAGTCCGCAACAGATTTGTCGGATAAGGAGATGTTCGTAAGTGAATCTAATAGTCCAAGTTTACGAGTATTCAACCGATTTGCATATGTGGACTCAAGTTTAGCCCATGCTTGAGCAGAGGTTGTGGAGCGAGTGACAATTGATTGTGCAGCACCTGTGCAAGTTACCTGGATTGCATGTAAGAGTAGTCGATCCTGACGAAGCCAGATGTGGTAGTCCGGGTTCGGAGTAGTTTCCTGAGTATCAGAATCCGGAGAGGTTGATGGGGGAGTTGCAAGAGTTACTGGAGGACAACTTTTGGTACCGTCCAGATATCCCATAAGGCCATAGCCAAAAAGAAGATTTTCAAATTGCGATCTCCAGGCAGCATAGTTTCCGCCTTTAGAGAGTTTGATTGGAATTTGGGTTGAATTGATGGCAATCAAGGATTGGATTTGATGAGTGTTGTTAGTTCCCATGAGAAGAACAGGCGCAGAAGAAGAGATAGAGGCAGAGGAGGTGACAGAAGCAGCAGAAGACGTCATTATTGTGGTAGAAAAAGAAGAGGAAGATTTGAGTGGCTAGGGTTTCAGTTTAGGGTTTTGGATCTTTAAGCTTATTGTACAGCTTGCTCTGATACCATAATATGATTTGGTGTTTTGTGAAGAATTAACTTACACTTTTCATTAATTGATTGTAATATATATGCACGTTACAGTAGCAATCAGAATAGGAAATATAAAGTAATAACCTATTTACACAAGGTAATATGTGAGAGCTGATGTATATCAGTTAAACTAGACTACTTGTGATCTCGTGAAACACTACTTCTAACATGTAGTGTGGATGGAAATCCAGATCTTTATCTTTCAGCTTCAAGCACAAAAAAGAAAAATGTTGTTGTTCCAGTACTAGCATCAATTGTTGCAGTTTCAGTCCTAGTAGCTGCATCATCTATTTTATGGATCCTCAAAACAAGAAAGGAAGGTAAACAAACAATTTTCAGCACATAAATCTTCTAAGAATAAGCAATTAATTTGTTTCATATGTTTGTGTGACTCATGCAACGTTTTTTCCTAGGTACCACTTGGAATAACGAGAACGACGGGACATTGCAGTTAAAAAATCGAAGATTCTTATACTCTGAAGTGGTGAGAATTACAGACAATTTTGAAAGAATTATTGGGAGAGGAGGGTTTGGAACAGTTTATCATGGAAATTTAGATGATACTCAAGTTGCTGTGAAGATGCTCTCTCCATCTTCAGTTCAAGGCTATAAGCAGTTTCAAGCTGAGGTATATATATTTTATAATCCCAACTTGTCCATAGATTTTTCATTTTCTTTTGCTTTTATTTGAGAGATTTAGCCAATTAGATTTTTTGTCACTGTATAAAATATTGTGTTCAACTTCCAGATGATTTAGTTTATATTTATCATAGCAACGGAGAATGGTTTAGATTTTTTTTTTTTTTTTTTTTACAGGTTGAACTTCTAATGAGGGTTCATCATAAAAACTTGACAACCCTTGTAGGGTATTGCGACGATGGCACACACATGGGACTGATCTATGAGTTCATGGCTAATGGAAACTTAGAATCACACCTCTTCAGTTTGTTCATTAATTACAACTTATTTATAGCTACCTGCCTACCTCTATTTAGCATCTTCATTGCTTAAAATTACGGATCAAGATCCTCTCATTGTCTTGTTTTTCCTTGACTTTTCATAATCTAATGACACCTAAGCAAAATAAAAAAATATATGGTCGAAATTTGATCACTTTTTTCCCTCTCATGCAACTCGGTGTTTTAAATAAGGACCAATGAGAGGATCCTGATCCTAAAATTATATCTTTCTTTTTTTTTTCCTTACAGGTAATTACATTGCCTGCTGCAATTTATCTTTGGCAAACTCATATTCTATCATTAATTCAAGGATTTTTCATTAATTATAATATAATTGATAGCTTTTTTTTACATATTTCTATAGATGAAGAGAGCAGTACTGCAGATGTCTTAAGTTGGGAAGGGAGGCTTAGAATTGCAACAGAGACGGCAGAAGGTTATAGAAATAATATTTGTAAGATTTTTTTTTTTCTTATTTTCATTTCAAACCAATAATTAATTATTGAATTTAAAATGTAGGATTGGAGTATCTCCACAGTGGTTGTAAGCCACCCATAATCCACAGAGATATGAAGCCTACAAACATCTTATTAAGTGAAAAGTTCCATGCAAAAATAGCTGATTTTGGTCTTTCAAGAATCTTTCCGGTTGAAACTGGAACTCATATATCGACAGTGATTGCCGGCACTCCTGGATACCTTGATCCTGAGTAACTAATTATACTTTTGATTTAATGAGCTTAAATTAATTAATTTCATTGATTGGAAATTAATATAGACGGTCTCTTTTGTTCATGGCCTTGCAGGTACTATACGTCAAATAGATTGACCGAAAAAAGTGACGTGTATAGCTTTGGAGTTGTTTTATTACAGATGATCGCAAGTAAACCTGCAATAGAAAAATCCATAGATAGGACTCATATAATTCAATGGGTGAGTTTCATGCTTGCGAAAGGGGATATTAAAAATGTTGTTGATCCAAAATTACAAGGAGATTTCAGCATGAACTCTGTTTTGAAAGCTATAGAAGTGGCCATGGCTTGTGTTTCTCAAACTTCAGCCAAAAGGCCAACTATGAAACAGGTGGTGTTTGATTTGAATGAGTCCTTGGCAATTGAGATGGATCGTACAACGGTTGGCCATGAGATTGGATCTAAAGATTCTATTGAATCGTTCTGAACTACCTCTCCTTGCTAGGTAGTTCAGAACGATTGGCGTTCTCCATGTATCCTCCTATTTCAGTGTATTTACATAAATATGAACATTTGTGTGTCTTTTATAATTTGTACCGATAATCGACGTACTGACAGATCACAACTATATAAATAAGGATAATAGCTTGTGCAATTAAGAACGGGTCTTGTTCTAGTGCATGAAAATAATATTCTAAAGCTTTTGTATATTCCCATATTTGCAACTTCTCAGCTGATCATTACCATGAAATCAACTCAGAATGGGTTTGAAACTCTAGGGAAAAAATGATCTTAACTTAGGAATCACCGTTAATGTTTGGGAACAACCGATGGAGATTTTGGGTCTTTATAATTTCTCCTCACAATTGCATGAATCGTTCAATTCATATAGTGCTAAGCAAGGGACCGTCCTTAGGGAGGTGTGGTATCTAAATCTAGTTCTTGTCTCAATTTATTAAAATCTAACTACATGCATTAAAAGTAAAACCGAGATTGTTGATGGCAAGTTCAGAACACAATTACAACTAAATGCAAATTAACTAAACTAACTTCCAGCTCGAGTAATGGTCATACAAGATTAATGAGATGGTGAAATGGTGATGGGGAATGCTAGGAAATCAATGTGGTACAAGAAATTATCCAATTCATTAATCAATTTACAATTAAGAACATAAGCTTTTGTCTTTAACCAATTAATCACCTAAGGACATTGAATGGCTAGAGAGATAACCTTCAAGGTCAAGAGCACAAGAATCACTCCATCAAGCATGTTCATGCACAAATCAAACAATTCTTCATCAATCTAGCTTAATTAGAATCAAGACCCATGCATCAATGGTCATTCGAACATGAATTTCGATTTCTCAAATGCTAGAAAACATGTTTGCATGTCAATAATTCGTCAACCATTAACATGCATTCACGAAATTAGGCGCAAATCAACAATAGCAAAGCATAGATGGATATATTTAGAGATGGCTCAACCAATTACATGAATAATTAACAAATACACATCAATCTCCCAAGTTTAATTACACATTTGACATGAACAAAAGGAAAATAAGAGAGAAATAGAGAAAGAACCCATTATGGACATGGTGAGCTCTTTTCCAAGCTTGATCAAGTTGGTTTTCTTCTCCTTCTTCCAAGCCCAAGCTTCAATGTGTAGCAGTGGAGGTTTTTATGGTGGAGTTTGTGATTGATATGAAGAAATATGTGGGTTTTGTGTAGAAATGGGTAGATTTGGTGAAGAATGGTGTTGTGGAGAGTGAATGAGAGCTAGGAGAGCTCTCTCTCGGTGTCTTTTTCGGACGAAATTGGGAAATTACCAAACCTATCCTTAATCTAAAATTACGGAAATACCCTCGAGAGTTCTGGGTGTAATTTATCTGAAGTTGATATGTGGGGTGCATTTATCAGCGGACTGTGGTGCGTTTAGAAGCCACCGTTTGTGGCTGCTTCCTGGCCTGATTAGATGACGAAGTACTTTTAGGTCCCTTCCTTCTTCTAAAATCACCCAAATTTCAATCTTTCCTCGAAATATTTACTTTCGCCCCTGATTTCTCCAAAATTTCACCAATCCTTTCCGAAACTCCATTTTTACCTGAAACACTTATTTACACCATAAAATACCTAGTTTTACCCGAGAAACAAGCATAAAACAACAGATAATGATGGCCTAAAATAGGTATATAAGTGGTGTGATCAGTAACTTTAACATTGAAGTTTGTCATCCTTAAATAATTGCATACGAGTATACGACAATTGATATAGCTCTTAATGAATCATTCAAGTAGGTAAGAACTTGGACTAACCCGTTTTATAAAAGAGCAAAAAATATTAAAGATAAAAATAAATGAGAATGGTAAAAGCTAGGTCAAAACCTGTAAAAATCCTCCCTGCTAGGTGAAGAAAAAGGTTGAATATATATATTACTTCAAGTGACTGGTGATTGGTCCACTTGGTACTACTCATCATCTGTAGTAGCTTGTACCGTTTTTAGCTCTATATCAACACCGTTTTTAGATGTTCTCTCCATCATCAGTTCAAGGTTTCAAGCTGAGGTATATAATTGTAACTTGTACATCTCTTAGGTTTTCTTTCACTTTCTATACTAAAATTCCATCCTTGCTGCACTAAATTAATTCTCCTGTCTTTGGCAACTGTAACATGTACTAATGTACTTTCAATGGATATATTGAAGTTTTTTATAAATCAAAACAAATTGTTATATAGATTCTTGTGTATATTATTTTATTGATTCAGGCAATACTAGTGCAAATAAATTGAGTTGGGAAAGGAAACTTCAATTAGCAACAGAGGCCGCACAAGGTTTTCCTTTTTCACTTTCTACATTATTATTTTTTGTCTATGGCTGTAACTTGTAAGTGAACTAGGATGCACTGAATGTTTTTGCAGGATTGGAGTCTCTTCACAGTGGTTGTAAGCCACCTAAAGTTCAAAGAGATGGGAAATCCACAAACATCTTCTTAAATGAAAAGCTACAGGCCAAGTTAGCTGATTTGTTTGATACCGCATACTAAATTATCTCCCCTAGCAAGGTGGTATTTTCTCAATATTTAACAATTCTCTAATTAGGACGGACCTAAAAAAAATCAAGATCTTTGTTTGTAACGTTAGAGAGCTTTTCAGAATCTTCATTTTCTAAATTTTCAAAACCGTCATAACTAGAGAAGTACCATGTTAGTATGTATGTTTATTTTAGAGCAACTAATTTTATTTTGTAATTCAAGAACAATAATAAAAGAATAAATCAGCAATGTTTTTGTTAAATGTGGACTACTTCAAATGTTGCAAATAATTATGAAAGAAGAAAACTATGGGCAGAAGAAGATTTGTTTCTTACAATCTTCTCAATTCAGATTACAATCACATAATAACTCTATTTTAATGAAGTGAGGAAATTTATTTCTCTCAGGATTGTTCTAAACTTCTAATTAAGTTCTAACATTAATTTGCATAAATTGTCCTCTAATATATGCTGGTAAATTAAAGCAAAACACAATACAAGAAAACAGAGAAGAATGCAGGGGAAAAACAGGGCTACACAGACTAAATAGACTAGCTTTGAACATTTCCAGCAAATACTTCCAACTACTTTATATTTATACAGATTGTTTGGTTGGTTATCATAACAAATTTTCTCAAAATTACACAACACAGTTCTAAAGCTAACACAGGTCACCCTCCTGGATACCTCGATCCTGAGCATGCGTTTCTATGGAATGAATGTAACTTAATTAATATCATTTATTGGATATTGAAATAGATTGAGTCATATGTTAATGACCTTGCAGGTACTATAAATCAAGCCGATTGACAGAAAAAAGTGATGTGTATAGTTTTGGAGTGGTTCTCTTACGAATAATCACAAGTAAACCAGCGATTGAAAAATCAGAAGCCAGGACTCATGTAACTGAATGGGTGAGTTTCATGCTTGCAGAAGGGGATATTAAAAATGTTGTTGATCCAAGATTACAAGGAGATTTCGACATGAATTCTGCCTGGAGAGCTGTAGAAGTAGCTATGGCTTGTGTTTCTCAAACTTCAGACAAAAGGCCAACCATGAATCAAGTAGTGATAGATTTGAACGAGTCCATGGCAATTGAAATAGCTCGTACAAAGGTTTGTCGTGAGACTATTAAATCGATGAGTTTGAATCTGAATTATGAATTACCTCCCCTTGCAAGGTAGTACTTTCTCCATGTATGTACCCCCTTCAGTATATGTATTTAAATATGAACATTTCTGTGTGTTCTTGTGTACTGTTAATCAATGTAGTGACAGATCACAACCATATTACTAATAGCTTGTGGCAATTAAGAACAGGTCTTGTACTAGACTACTAGTGCCTGAAAATAATATTGTGCCATGTCTAGGCAAAGGAACTTACTTCGTACACCTGTTGTTAAGTTGGATGTTTTTGTTCGAGTAATAATATCTATCGTTTACTAAACCGTTTGAATTGCAGGAAAGTAGGATAGTCTCAATCTGTGAATTGGCTTTGCGTGCACTCTTGATGTGATTTCCTTTGTAATATAAATTGACAAAGAAAAGCCTGCCATGATATAAAAGTTGGACACTTTAGATTACAGATTTGTGTTATTGAAAGCTGTACACCCTGTAAGACATGGTTGCAATTCCTCAAGCAGTACTTCTCAGCTGATCATTGGCAATTAAAACCAACTCAGAATTGGTAAGAACCTTGGAAAAAATAGAATACCAATTCTGTCAATTTTGGACCATTTCAAAGGCTGAAAAATCTATGAGGCAAGAGAAGATATGTTTCAAAAAATCTTATCAGTTCAAGTTCACCTTAAATAATAGTATAACTCAATTGATATAGCTCTAAATTGATGTGTATGCGACCCATATGATTGTAAAATAAGCATGGATAGATTTGAACCACTCACCACTAGATATGGTGCTGGTTCAGATCGAACTAGCGAACCGAACCAAAACCGAACCGTCTAGAACCGGTTTTCTAGTTCTGGAACCGGAACCAGACCGTGAATCGGAAACAAGCTAGGCTGTTCCGGTTCCGATTCCAACAAATAAGGAACCAGCGGTTCCAACATATATATATATATATACAGTGGTTCTCTCATAAGGGATCCCTTATTTTAATTTCGGTAAGGACCACCATGAAATCATATCGATTTGAATGAATTTTAATCTTAATTTTTTTGTGAATGATAAATTCATTGAAATCTACCTATAAATAAAATTTGAGAATTTTTCAAGCACGAAAACTATTTTTCTTGAATTTCCTATATTTCGCCTATTTTTCTAATGCCTTCGTATTTAAAAAAATCGGTAAAAATAGTTTTCGTGCTTGAAAAATTCTCAAATTTTATTTATAGGTAGATTTCAATGAATTTATCATTCACAAAAAAATTAAGATTAAAATTCATTCAAATCGATATGATTTCATGGTGGTCCTTACCGAAATTAAAATAAGGGATCCCTTATGAGAGAACCACTATATATATATATATTTCTTAAATTTGTTTTTTAAAAAATGGGTTGAATGGTTCAATTTTACATTTTTTTGTGGTAAAAATTAAGTGCGAAACCAATTTTACATTTTTTAGTTTTTTTTTTAATTTAATTTTTTAATTTGTCATTTATTTATTTTATTTTATTTTCGGGTGACCCAATAAAATGCATTTACAATTTTACATGTCTAATTTTTTTTATTAAATAAGATTAAATATAAGAAGAAGAAAAAAAAAAAAAAAAAAAAAAAAGAACCGAACGTTGGAACCGTCGTTTCCGAACCGGAACCGATTGTAACCAGCGTCATGTCTACTCACCACTAATGTGGGAGAGAGATGCACTATCACCTATGCTGAGTAATGATATGCATCGTTAGTTGTTACTATCTTAAATCTTACCATTTAATCATCAACTGTTGATTTTAGCAACTTGCAACATTAGCACTTTCTTGGAATTAGGAAATTTTTTAGGAATTGAAAATTTAATTAACATTGAATAAATATATTTTAGGAGGTGTAATTCAAAAATATATATATATATATATATTTTAGGAGGTAGATAAATTAATGTTTAAGGAAATAAATTAGAAATTTTTTAAAATTACAGTTGAAATAGAAAATTATTGATACGAATTATGAGATTCCATTTTAAAATTGTAATTGTAATTATAACTGTAAATATACAAGTCAAAAATAAATTTGGGCCTTCAGTTTCGCTGCTACCAGCCAAACTAGTCAAGTCTATTTGGTTGTTTTCAATAGAGCTCAAAAGCCGAATAATATTCATAGATGGACATTAACATTAAAAGACCCAGTGATATTTACATCTTAGAAAAATTGTATATGTACAAAAAGGACTTTGAAAATATGTGTAGATGTCAATTTGTCGTAGGTAAAACGGACCTTAATTATAGGCCAGGCCATCTCTTGTAACTTGTGGAATGGTGTACTTTTAGCATTTTGAGAGAAAGTCTTGATCCATGTGACATTAAAACAAATTACTGTTCTCTGAACTCTCTGCCCAGTTGTAATGAATTCTAACATTCTAGATTCTACAAGGTTCAACTTCAAACCATGTGCACCGTGCCCACTCCATTTCTTCTGCTTTCTATTTTTATGTTGTACATCGATTGGAATACCAATGGAAGTTAGCTAGATGACAGGTTTGGAATTTTAACACCTGTACTTTTCACCGAAACAACAATATGATTTCTTCGTAAACAGGCATGCTTATAGTCAAAAGAGATGCACGTTAATGTATGATGATTTAAAAGTCAGTTGAGAGGGATTGGTCCTTAGACTTCTTACTTGCACTGCAAGTGTTTTATTCAATTACGTACTAGCTGGCAGTACTATAAATTGTCTGATGATTGATGCTTGTATTGCATTTTCTATCCAGAGCAACGTATCAAGAAGAAGAAACCGCGATATGGAGAATCTCAAGCTGTTGATATTTTCATTTCTTGGTATACTTGCTCTCACAGTTCTCGTCCATGCCAAGACTCAATCAGGTTAGACTTAGAGTAATTAACTCAACCGTTTTGAATATGTATTAAGACTTTGTTGTTAATTTCTCTCCAAATTTATCTATGTCAGGCTTTATTAGCATCGATTGTGGATTGCCGGAAAATTCTGCCTATACAGATATGAAAACAGGCATAAATTACACTTCAGACGCAACCTTCACAGAGACCGGTGTAAGCTACAATATATCAAGTGAATACAACAGGGACAACCTGGAACAACCATTCCTGACTGTCAGAAGCTTCCCTGAAGGAATGAAAAATTGTTACACCCTGAAACCTGCTCTAGGACATATTAAGTTTCTTATTAGAGCAAGTTTCATGTATGGGAATTATGACAGCCAAAATAAACTACCGAGTTTTGATCTCCTTCTTGGAGCTGATGTGTGGGATTCAGTGGAATTGTCAGATGCATCCACCATTCTTTCCAAGGAAATCATCCATGTCCCTCAAAAAAATTATATAGATGTCTGTCTTGTAAATAAGGGGTCAGGAACACCTTTTATATCCTCATTAGAATTACGACCCTTGGAAAATGCCAGTTATCCTACTAAGTCAGGAACATCATTGCTTCTCTATTCGCGATTGGATGTTGGTTCAACAGCCAATGATAATGAAACATACAGGCAAGTAATTGTTTGGTTTTGTAACAAAAGTTTTCATGATTAAATATTTGTTATTAATTTACTTATTAGAATTACAACATGTAGGTTCAAAGATGATGATTGTGATCGCATATGGTCTCCCTACACCAGATCAAATTGGGTGACAGTAAGCAGTTCATTCAATATCAGCAAAGTCTTTATGAACCAGCCACCATCTATGGTTATGCAGACAGCCGCCATGCCAGCAAATGGTAATGATTCATTGGTAATCGGCTGGAAGCCTAGTGATTCCACATTACAGTTTTTTGCATACTTGCACTTTGCGGAGCTTAACCAGAGCCAAGCAAATAACCCGAGCAGAAAACAAGAGGTCTATTTGAATGATTATATGCAGGGACCACCAATCGTTCCGCCTTACTTAAACCCCTTTTTTTTACGTATCCTCGACTTTAGTGGAGAAAAAATTGAGATTTCAATCAATAAAACTGAGGATTCACCGCTGCCGCCCTTCCTCAATGCCTTTGAGTTATATGTATCAAAACAATTTCTACAATTGTTATCCAATCAAGAAGATGGTATGTTTCTATTGGCTGTAGAGGATATATCAGTTTTTCTTTTTCTTTTTCTAATGGATTTTGCTTCATTTTTGTATATGCATATAAAACTATTAGTTGATGCTATAATGAATATCAAGACAACGTATGAAGTGAAAAGAAATTGGCAAGGAGATCCATGTGCCCCTGTAAAATTCTTGTGGCAAGGTCTTAATTGCAGCTACCCAGACTATACTTCTCCAAGGATCACATCTCTGTAAGTTTTATTAGGGCCTTTAAATGCACATCCTATACTTATTTGCCCTGATTTCTAGTACTATTACTAAAATTATTGTGCAAGCAAATGCAGAAACTTGTCTTCTAGTGGAATATCTGGGGAGATATCTCATTCTATATCTGGTCTCAAGTTGATACAATCTCTGTGAGCTTTTTAATCTGTCACGAATCTGAATCGAAGTTTGTTAACCTATATATATACACTGATGAGGACCAAAACAGATTAATTAACATTTTTTGTCACCATTCCAGGGACTTATCGAACAATAATTTGACTGGACCAGTGCCTAGTTTTCTGTTAGAGCTACCATTCTTGACAGTACTGTAAGTTTTTCTGGGTGAGATGAATAAAAAGTTTACTTAATCGTTAAAATAAGAAAAAAAAAAAAATACTATAATCTTCTTGTGCAGAAATTTGAGAGGAAACAATCTTCAAGGTTCAGTTCCAGCTGGACTTACTGAAAAACAGAAGAATGGTCTTCTGTCATTAAGGTTTGAATTCAGTCTTTTATGTTCTTGATCAATACCCTTCTTGAATCTTGATCAGTCTTTAAAGGTCTATAATCATCTCTCTTGTTTATAGCGTGGATGGAAATCCAGATCTTTGTCTTTCAACATCATGCACAAAAAAGAAAACCAATGCTGTACCAGTTCTAGCATCTTTGCTCGCAGTTTCAGTCGTCGTAGTAGCTGCATTACCTATTCTGTGGATCCTCAAAACAAGGAGCCAAGGTACATTCATGCATAGACTTTGCTGCACAAACATTATCCAAAAAGTACTATATGAATGATGCTTGTGAGACTCATTAATGTATATTCCAGGCATCACTGGGAACAAAAATAACAACTTTTACTACGATGTTGAAAAATCGAAGCTGAAAAATCGAAGGTTCTCTTACTCTGATGTTGTCAGAATTACTAACAACTTTGAGAGGATTGTTGGACAAGGTGGTTTTGGAACAGTTTATCATGGAAACTTAGACGATCACACACAAGTTGCTGTGAAGATGCTCTCACTATCATCAATTCAAGGCGATAAGCAGTTTCAAACCGAGGTATATATCATATGTCCTTGCACATAACTTTTTCAATAAATTAATGTAAGGCTGACTTGGGGTTTTATTTACAGGTTGAACTTCTTTTGAGGGTTCATCATAAGAACTTGACAACACTTGTTGGGTATTGTGACGATGGCACGAACATGGGACTAGTCTATGAGTTCATGTCTAATGGAAACTTAGAATCACATCTCTTAGGTTTGTCCATTAGTTTGTTAATTTGCTTCTAGTTCATTGCTGAAATTTTGGTTCATTTTATTGTTTTCTTGGTCCGCTATGGTCCATTAGGGTTGACGGTTGGAGTTAAGGTTGGCTTTTGCATATTTATACGGCAAACTGGTCTTAATTTTTCAATTGATGTGAGAAAAAACCACCTAACAAAATCAATATAAAGTCTATGCTGCTTTTTATCTTTGGCGATCCACAATCTATGATTATATCAAAGTTTTTTGATTAATTAATAAAAAAACGATAGTTTTTACTTTCTTTTTTTTTTTATAGATGAAGGAAGTAGTACTGCAGATATCTTAAGTTGGGGAGGGAGGCTTCGAATAGCAACAGAGACAGCACAAGGTTGGGACATATTTGTATGATTTTCAAGTTTTACTTTTCAATTTATTGGCCACATCTCTTCTATTTAGGTAGATGGTTAATAATGGGATATCTAATATAAATTAAATTTGAAATATAGGATTGGAATATCTCCATAGTGGCTGTAAGCCACCCATAGTCCACAGAGATGTGAAGCCTGCAAACATCTTATTAAATGAAAAATTCCAGGCAAAGATAGCTGATTTTGGCCTCTCACGAATTTTTCCAGTTGAAAGTGAAACTCATGTGTCAACGATCATTGCAGGCACTCCTGGATACCTCGACCCTGAGTAAGCTTTTTATGGAATGAAAGTAACTTAATTAATTTCATTTATTTGAAGTTAAAACAGACCGAGTCATGTGTTAATGGCCTTGCAGATACTATAAATCAAACAGATTGACGGAAAAAAGTGATGTGTATAGTTTTGGAGTGGTTCTCTTACGGATAATCACAAGTAAACCAGCTATTGAAAAATCCGAAGCCAGGACTCATATAATTGAATGGGTGAGTTTCATGCTTGCAAAAGGAGATATTAAAAATGTTGTTGATCCAAGATTACAAGGAGATTTCAGCATGAACTCTGCCTGGAGAGCTATAGAAGTAGCTATGGCTTGTGTTTCTCAAAGTTCAGCAGAAAGGCCAACCATGAATCAAGTAGTGATCGATTTGAATGAGTGCTTGGCAATTGAGATAGCTCGTACAAATACTAGCCGCGAGACTGAACATTCTATTTCAATTAGTTTGAATTTGCATTCTGAATTACTTCCCCTAGCAAGGTGAACATTCTTGGTGTATCAATTAGTACTTCCTTGGTGTATCCAACTTCACTATATATATATGTTTGTGTGTGTATGTGTGCAGGTGAACATTTGTGTGTCTTCTTATGTATGTAATGACGGATCATAACCATATTGTTAATAGCTTCTAGCAATTAAGAATGTGACTTTGTTCTAGTGCCTGAATATAATATTCTAAAGCTTTTATATATTCTAATAAAGAGAAGAAGTTAAAGACACGATTTTTACGTGGAAATTACCCAAACTAATTAAGTAAAAAATCACGGACCATTCCTGGGTCAATAAGTCATCGAATCTACTAATTGATAGTTTGTTTACAATCACTTCCGGACTTGTAATACAACTCTATCTACCTGCAGTCCTAGCCTTTGGCTAGCAATCTTTGATCTCTTGCTCGTAGAAGTATGGTCTCTGCAAGTCTTCTTTCTTTTGCTCACCAAAGTACAGTCTTCGTTATGGATGGCCATTTATCACCGGGGACCCAAATATATTATTATATATATTATATATAATAATAATATATATAATATATTATATAATATATAATAATATATTTATATAATATAAATATAATATAATATATATTATATATTTATATTATATAAATATATATTATATATATAAATATAAATATATTATTATATATATTATATATAATAATATATATAATAATATATTTATACTTTATAAATATATTATTATTTATATTATATAATATAATATATATATTATTATTATATATAATATATATAATATATATTCATATATATATTATATGTATTATATATTTTTATATTAATATATTAAATAATATATATTATATATTTATATTATATAAATATATTATTATATATGTATTATAAATTATATATATTATATATATTTATATGTATTATATATTATATATTATATATATAATATATTATTATATTAAATAATATATAATTATATATATATAATATACTTTTATATTTTATTATTATTATCCATAATATATCATGTTATTATGAATGTTTTATAATTAGGGGTATTTTGGTCAAAATACAGTTAACTCCATTCCATTCCGTTGTTAACCAAACAAAATAATACTGATTCAAAGACTAATTTTAAAGTTCCAACCAAACAAAAAACTTAGGCCCTGTCCGGTACTGTTTTTCAGGTGCAATTTTTGTTTTTGTTTTTAAAAAATAGTTCAAATGTTCGTTCGGTACCATTTTCAAAATCATTTTCAACTTTAATGACTTAAACATGAAAAAAAAAACGGAAAACAAGTACTTGATGTTTTTGGTTTTGTTTTCCAATTTTTTTCACTTCGTGAATTTTTTTTTAATGGCTTGTATATTGAAAAGAGTAGGAAACTACCCAGAGAAACTACTGCCCAAAAGAGCTGGTGGTGGGCACACGAATCTGACCCAGACCATACTAGAATAAAAAAGAAGAAAACACCACAACAAGAAAGCCTGGCTACACCCAAACACAAAACAAAACAAAACAAAACAAAGCCTAGACCAGAAACCCCAAACAAACACCTGGAAACAGAGCACAAACGATCAACACAGAATGAAGAAGAACTTGAAGCAAATCACACTTTCATCTGCTCATCATCAACACAATCTCAAAAAACAACACTGCTTCGAAATCGTCTCACTAACAACCACAACTTCAACATCATTAAACGCATATTATATCTAATTAACGGTTTAAAAATCATGGAATTAGATGAGATTAAGAGAAAAGATTAGAACAAGATGAATAGAAGTGAAGATGACAGATAGATGTGGCGGAGAAGACGAAGAGATTGAGCAAGTTGAAGAAGAGATCGAGCAAGTTGAAGTAGAGATCAAAACAGAGAGTTGAGAGAAGATGAAGGGAGGCAGGCAGGCAGCAGAGTAATGAAGAGGATAAAAATAATGAAATAAAGTTAGGGTTTTAATCATTATTTATATATATATATATATATATATATATATATATATATATATATATATTATGATTATATGTGGTAAGTCTATTGTAACACCATAGAACAATCAAATAATGTACTGCCATGTGAGTAAAATTATGGCTTTTAGTGTTTTGTTAATTATTACCACCAGACACGTTTTTAACATTTTCATTTTCAAAATAAAGATGTCAAATTATGCTACCGGACGTGTTTTTCAATTTCGAAATTGAAACCAAAAACACTATTTTCATTTTCGTTTTTATTTTCGAAAAACAGCACGTGAAAAACGTTACCAGATGCACCATTAGTTTTCTTTTCTTTTCCTTTCCATTCTCAGTCTCATTCTAATTACCATTCCAACATGTAACCAAACGTGACCATAAAGTATTGACCAATAACTCGACTATATATGTTTTAAAAAATATAATTTTATTAAAAGTTTCAATAAATATTTTTTAATATATGTCTATCGTAGAAATTAGAATTCTGATTAGTTGAATAAATTTAAATTTATCTAACAAGGTTTTTATTTATTTATTTATTTCTAACAACTCATATAGGTTATATATAAATATTATTCAATTGTTAACAAATCAAATCTTGTACTCAAGTGATAAAGACTTACAACTTTTGACTTGAGGTCTCAAGTTCAATTATTAATATCAGATGGCATTGGCGGCAGGCGCTAGACGATGGCGACAGCGGCGGGGGAGGTGGTGTATAAATATAAAAAATGTTATTTAATTAAATATTAAGTAATGACAGTTTTTTATTAAATATTATAAATCTTAACAGTTAAAAACTATCAAGAAAAAAACTGTCATTAATAAATAAATAAATAAATAAATAAAATAAATAAATAAATTGTCAAGACCTTTCTTGACATTAGCATTGTTGACAGTTTTTAAAACTGTTAAGAAAATTTTTCTTGATAGTTTTTAACTTGTAAGGACCTATATTTTGTGATTGGCTTATTTCATGACATACCACATTGGGGATGATTGTGTAATGGGTAGCTTAGGTCAACTTGATGATTATCAATGCAAACTTCCAAGCATATCCATGACTTCAAGATCAAGAGCTTCAAAAGGTATATCACTTGACCTTGATTCTTGAAGAGATTAGATGCACACACACACTTGCATGCATCTTTATCTATCTTGCATTTGTTACCATGCATGTGTGTTTCATTGATTCATGCATCTATGTCATTTAGCGCACACACACTTTCATTGCATTTATATGATTGCATTTGTGTTTCTCTTAATTGTGTGCTTATATGCTTTATCATCACTCTTAAGCATTTTCATATAGTGCATATCTTTTGTGTGTTACATGTTTGGTGATTATTCATGATGTTATCCATTCCCATGTATGTTATTTATTCACAACCACACTTGCACTTCATGTTAGTCTTAAATATAGTGTAATTCATTTCCGTTTGTGTGATCAGAAATGTCTGCGCTTGCACGATGGTGTGCATGTCTAAGCGCGATGGTTGACCTCTTGAGAAGGTCTCATTCTTCTCTTGGATAAGTGTTAGATTTGGTTTGGTTGTTTGGAGTGAAGTGTCTAGTTTTAAAAGATTGGATTTTAAGGTTTTAAATGTTTTTCAAAACTGACATTTGTATGGTCTTGTGATCATAACTTTTTATAAAAGATTGAAATTGAGTTTTGTAAAATTCTGGATAAACTAGATACTCATACATTTCCAACGGTATATTATTTGTAATATTTTATGACCGTTTTAGATTGGTTTTGAAATCTCCAAAGTGACCGGCCACTAAAACAGGGCATCACAACTATTATCCGAATCTGACCTTTGGTCACTCAAATGTCCATACCTCTTTCTATAGACATCAAAACCTATTCTATGAAGTAGATTAGAAAGTAGACTTCCATACCTTTCCAACGATATATTATATGATATATTTCGATGTCGTTTTGGAGCTGAACCGCTGTCACGACCGCTGTTGTTTTCCGCAGTGGTTTGCTGTCCAGTGGAAACCGCTCTCATGACAGCTGTGGTTTTCAGAGCGGTCATGAGAGCGGTTTGGGCTGTTTTTTGATGAAACGTTGTCATTTCAACTATGGCTTATTTATAAGCTTCATCTTCTTCCTTTGGCCGACCAAGAGCTTAAAATACTAGATTTTAGAAAGGTTAGAGCTCCTAGAGAGAGAAAGCTTCAAGCCTATTTCTTTAACTCTCCAAACCCAAAACCCATCTCCATCTTGCATCATTCAACATCATTTGAGCATGGGTCTTCATGGTTTCATGACTAGGTAAGTTAGAACTTCACTGAATATCATTTAATGTTCTTCTTACTCTAAATTAGATATTTATTGCATGATTAAATACCTAAACTCTATATATTGCATATATTTATGAGTATGATAACATGATTTGGTTTGTATTTTGATAGCTTAATTGATTAGGTCTTTTTGTCTAAACAGCTAAGTCAGAAACATTCTTGTGTGATTTATTGATAACTAGGTTGATAGATTGTCTTTTAATCAACCAGTTAAGGCTTTGAATGTTTATTTGTGTTTTGTTGGCAATTAGGTTGCTAGAATCCCTTTGCATCTAATTAAGTCCTCATGTATGAGCATGTTGACATTGTTGAAAACTAGAGTGTCGATTTGCATTATAACATCTAGTTAAGCATTATATGTTTGTCTAGCATATTTTGTGTTGAGCATAATTGTCATATGCACATAGACTTTTAATTCTCTTCATAGAGTCAAAGTCTTATGGCTTCTAGGTGAAGTTGCACAAGCATTGTACTAGCTCCTCTATAAAAGGCATGTGGGTAGATTAGAAGATTCTCACGCCAATAGTAGTGGATCATGGAGATCACTTGAGAGTGTAACCTTCTCTTCATATAGAGGTTGTCTAGGGTTGGTCTAGGTTCGCTATAAAAGGCCTACGAGTAGTAGTGGTGGGTTAGTAACCAAAAATGGTTGAGGTCAACGTAGGTTGTAAACATCATTACATATAGTGGAATCGTGTGTGGCACACATATTAGCCCGTAGTTTTTCCTTGTTGAAGGTTTCCATGTAAAAATCAAGTGTTCTTTAATTTTCGTACTTTACACTTTATTTATTTTGTTGTGTGTTTGGGTTTTCATATGTTATCTTTGACTAATCGAAAAATTGGTAATAATCGATTAACAACCCGTTCACCCCCTCTCTAGGTTGTTTTAGACATGCACGCTATATTTATTTTCATAACTGTCAATAAATCTAGTATTTTCTTGTAGTGCATCCTCATTTGGGGGAATTTTTTTAGGGAAAAATCGGGAAATGAGTGGGGATGAGGATGATTTTTATCCCCAAATTGAAATGGGGGGACCCCTCACCCTCCCCATTTCCTCATTTCCCCCACAAATTTATATAAATGGGGATGGGGATAGGTGCCCCCATCCCAATTTCCTCATTTCCTCCAAACCTTATATATATATCTATCTATATATACATATATATAATCTTAATATTTTTATTCTTTCTATTTTGCTAAGTATATATACTTCTTTATAACTTTAAAACCTGACCCTAAATACTTTATACTTCTTTGTAATGGATTGTGTATTTTTTACTTAAACAGTGAAAATGGGGAAACGGGGAAGACAGGGGAAACGGGAAAAAATGGGGATGGGGATGGGGATGGGGATGGAGGGACCTCTCCTCAAAACTACCACATCCCATTTTCCCCAAATGGGGAAATGTATGGGGGATGGGGGAGGGTTTGGAAAATGGGGATGGGGATAGCGGGACCGATATCCATCCCCATTCCCCAATGGCCATCCCTAGTCTTCGTAAGACTTTCTTTATCACGATCCCATCAAAAATCCAAACTCTAATAGCTTAAGAGAGTGAACAAATTGCTTATGAATGTAATCAATAAATTTCAAAGAGTGTGTACGAGATCAATGACACGTTATGAAAGGCTAGAAAAATGAATCACAATGATAAAATAATAGAGTAATACTATACAACCTAAAAAATTAATCCAAAATTCAACTCAAATGATGTGGCAAATGAGTTGTCATCACTCATCACCAAACAAATCATAGGGTGATATGATGAATGATATGGTAATGACAAATCACTTGCCACATCATTTAGATTGATTTTTTTGGACTAAATTTTTGGGTTGACTGCTAGCATTAGTGAAAATAATAACTAGCCTTAACACTCTCAAAAAGTCACACAAAAATAAGCTTTAAGAACTATGTGAGCACAAACCAATGTAGAAACAATTTGTGTAGTGAGTGGTTGTCTATAAACAATGAGAATCCTAGCTCACTATTTATAGCCTCTAAGACCTAAAAGAATCCTAACACAAATAAGGATTACTTTTGCAAGAGGGATTGGAAAAACCAAGTTAGAAAAGAAAGATAATTTCCTAAATTGAATCTAGACATAAAAAAAAAAAAAAAAACTTTCCAAATACCAAATAATAAATCTAACTCAAACAAGTTATTCCAAGTTGAAAACAATTTCAAAAGTTAGGAAAAACAATTACAGAAAGTTTGAAACAAACAAGACGTCAAACGGACATAAAACAATAAGATACGACGAAAATAGAAAAACCGTGGAAAACCCTTTAGGTGCCGCCATTGGTAGTGTTGGTCTCGGGATTCAAACACTTTGAAACCTATCCAAATAGTGTCCAAATGTTATGTAAGATACCATTGGAAAGGTACCGCCGATGTCTACTTTCTAAAGGCGTTTCAAAATGCATTTTGAATGACTACACAAAAAGTGATGATTGAAAAACGAAGCAAATGTTAGTTTTCAAAACTCTAAAAACCTTGAAAAATATTTTCCAAACTAGACAAAATGTAACTAATGGACTCAACACCTCTTAAACATGAAACTCCACAAGCAAATGGATAAAAATATATGTATATATGTGTGTGATCATCCTATCATTCTCTCAAGTAATATAGAGATTAGATTCTAAAACCTTATCCTTTTAAGAGCCATTTGAGATCACTTTAGCTTTGACATGTGCTCATTCCTTCAACGTTAGTAGGTGATTTGATTACGTTGTGGAACAAAGAGCTCTTTTCGGTTTCAGCTTGTATTTCCAATGATCATTGTTTAATTGTGGCAGGGGTTTTGTCTCGTTTAAGGGAGGAGGTGGTTTTCTGTAATGTGTACGCAGCTAATCAAGAAGGTGAGAGGAAAGCTTTGTGGGAGTTTATTTTATGTGCTCAAGCATCTTTGTCGGGACCTTGGTGCATAGGGGGTGATTTCAACACTATTCTTGATCCTAGTGAGAGGTTGGGGGTGTGTGCAGTGGTGGTTCCATGAGAAATTTTAGAATATTCATAGATTCGGCCAAGGTAATCGATATTTCTCTCCATGGTTCATCATTCACTTGGACTAATAATGGAGAGAATGGCTCTTGGTCAAGGTTGGATAAATTTTTATGTTCTCCAACATTCTTATCGTGGTTCCCGAACCTGGTTCAGACGGGTCTTAACAAGTTCTTATTGGATCATAATCCTATTGTATAAGGGAACCAGGGGAGGATTAGGGGCCCAAACCTTTTCGTTTTTCCAATGACTAGCTGTGTGATAAGGATCTTATAAAGGGGGTGGCTGGCTGCTGGTCAAATGGTAGGACTGATGGTGTGAAAAAGGTGGTTGGTGGTCCGAAAGGTTTATTCTTGCAAGCTCAAGTGAAGAATGTGAAGTTTTTCATTAAGAAATGGTTAAAAGGCAAGGTTGGGGCAGGCTGTCAGTTGAAGGTTCTGGAAAAGGAGTTGGCCTCTGTGGAAAAAGGGCATTTGTTCGTGGCTGGTCTCAAGACCTGAGGCAAGAGAGGTTGATGGTTTTGGCTAAGATAGGGAAGGAGATTTGTCTTGATGAGCAGAGGTGGAGGCAATCCTCAAGAATAAAGTGGTTGAAAGAGGGAGACAAGAATTCAAAGTTCTTTCACTTGGTTTCGAACATTAGACGCAAGACGAATTACATTGGAGATATTTTTATCAATGGTAAGCTTTGTAAGGGCCCAACATCAGTTAGAGAAAATGTGTTTGCTTTTTTTAGAGATCATTTCAAGAAGGTGTTTTGGAAGAGACCTATTATCCATGAGCTTGGTGTAAAGGCGATCTCGGAAGGGGAAAGGTTGGCCTTGGAAGCGGATTTTTGTGATGAAGAAGTTTGGGAGGCTTTGTGTAATTGCAATGGTGATAAAGCGCCGAGCCCAGATGGTCTGAATTTCAACTTCATGAAAGCCAACTGGGAGGTGATCAAAGGTGATTTTATGGCTTTTATTCATGAGTTTTATAGGGATGGTTCTGTGGTCAAGAATCTGAATTATACCTTTATTGCTTTCATTCTGAAAGTGTTAAAGCTAAAGTCCTTAAATGATTTTAGGCCGATTAGTTTAGTAGGTTCAATGTACAAAATTCTTACGAAAGTGTTGGCTAATTAGCTAAAAAAGGTTTTGAAATCAGTAATAGGTCCTACTCAAATGGCTTTTGTGAAAGATCACCAAATTACCGATAGTTTCGTGATTGCAAAAGAGGTGATCCATTCTTGGAGGAAGGACAAGGATGGCGATTTGTTATTGAAACTGGACTTCGAAAAAGCTTATGATAGTATTGATCATACTTTTCTGGACTCTATTATGTCTAAGATGGGTTTCGATTCTTGGTGGCATGGGTGGATTAGATGGTGTATTTCTTCCCCTCTTTTATCTGTGTTGGTGAATAGGAGCCCAACAAATCAATTTGGGGTGGAAAGGGGTTTACGTCAAGAGGATCCTTTATCTCCCTTTCTCTTTAACTTGGTTGTAGAAGGGCTAAGTGTTTTGATTAATAAAGCTACAGACTTGTAGCTCTTGAGAGGGGCTGTCTTCGGTGATGGGAAGGTGCAAATTTCGCATCTCCAGTTTGCCGACGATACGATTTTATTTCTTGAACCTATGATGGATTACGTTCTCAATGCTAGGAGGATTTTAAGATGCTTCGTGCTTGTCTCGAGTCTGAAGATTAATTTTTACAAATCTTGTTTGGTGAAAATTGGCCAAAAAAACTTGGGTGATGATCAGTGGGCTGATATTTTCAGGTGTTCCAAGTCTTCATTGCCAATTAACTACCTTGGTTTCCCTCTAGGGGGTAATCATAAGAGGAAAGTGTTAGGATTATGCTCAATAACAAGAATGTAATATTGTTTTTGACAATCTTTTCATATTAATAAAGTGATTTCTGATTTAAACAAATCTTATAGCATTTATAGATTGAATATTATAATTGTCAAAAGTAAATAATCATAAGGTCAAAAGACTATGAGAAAAGAAGAATTGTTCGTACATCTGGATATGTATGAGGTAGACACAATTCTTTAGTTAGTCTTGAATAATGTTCACAACTTAAGTTAAAGGTTGGGCACATTTATCTTGTTAAAGTTATAGGATTCTTTTACTAGCATTTGAGTGGGATCAAATGTGTTATGATGAGTTTAAAATCATCGGAGGGTATTCGAGTAAAAGAATCTAGTGCACTGGGTGCATTAAACTGGATCACAATGAAATACTTTTTTTAGATAATAGTCTTTTCATTATCAGGACAATCGGAGAGTCTATCTTAATCCAGAGATAAATGATGGACTTATGGTTGAAAGTGGTATCATTTGAGTTATCAATGAGTACGATTATATAGCATAGTCTATCATCGATTGTTTGGTGATATTCATTTGTTAATCGATAGAGGACTTCATTGTAATGAATGGGTTAATCGATAGAAGACTTCATTTGTTAATCCATAAGTTGAGTCGTTTGATTCACCTGAAAATACAAGTCAAATTTTAACAAAATAAATATTGTAATGAATGGGTTGAAGGATGTGATTGTTTTTAAATATTACTTTATTAATAATTGTTAGAGTCAAAAAATTGACACGCTTTGAAAGGAGAATTCTCCCATAAGGGTAAGAGGGCAAGCCCTCATAAAGGAGTATTAGAATTGAACCCATGGGATTGCCAAGCAAAAAATGTACGGCAGGGGATCACAGATGAAAAAGTGGAGGAAAGAGCTGACAGCCCATGGTTTTTTTCCTAATTTAGTATTTCTACATATATCTTGTGTTCATATGTGATTGGTTATTTTCTCTCATCTTATTTTTTTGCTAGTAGACGTTATTTGTTATATGGTGAATATTAGACATGTATTTCCGCAATCATCGGTTGAATTTCAAACATAACTACCTTTTTTTTCCCTCGTAGAACTTTTCTATTTAAATCAGATTCATAGTGACAGATCGACGTATGCGCAATGATCTATTGACCATAAAATGGACCTTTGACATATGTGCAATTGTCGATTCATTGAAGATTAAACGGGCCTTAATTATAGGGCGTGATATGTAACGTAACTTGTGGACTGGTGTAGTTTTAGCATATTGAGAGGAAATGCCTTGAGAGATATGACATTAAAACAAATCACTGTTCTCTGATTCTCTGCCAATTGCAATTAATTCTAAAAGTCTAGATTCTACAACCCCACAAGGTTCAAAGCATGTGCACCGTGCCCACTCCATTTCTATTTTTCTGCTTTTGTATCGGTTGGAAAAGTCATTTTACTACTTGTGGTCCAAAGCTGTCCGTTTTTGTTTTACTAAGGTGAATTTATGCATATAAATGACATGATATGATTTTGTAAAAACTTTTATATAAATGACATGATATGATTTTATTAGATAGATGTATTAAAAAACCGAGTATAAGCAACAAACCCAAACGATTAATGTACTAAGTGATATCCTATATACTCATCCTTCAGGAATCAAGAATATTCGTTAATCATTCTGTCCAATACTTCAAGTCTATTTGTATCAGGAAAATTGACATCTAAACTAATCAAATTAAACGTTCCAATCCCATGAAAGTTGGATGATAGGTTTGGAATTTGAAGACTTTTACTTTTCTATAAAGTAATGCCGTTCAAGATGGTTTAAAAGTCAGTTGAGAGAGATTGATCCCTAGACCTCTTACTTCCACTCCAAAAGTTTTAACCATCTACTAGGCCTAGCGTGACTCGTTTATTACATTGTGAAGTTGTCGTACTTCATTACATTGTGGCAGTATAAATAGTCTGATGATAAATGCTTGCATCGCCTTTCTATCCTGAGAAACGTATCAAGAAGCAGGAACGGGAAATGGAGATTCTCAAGCTGTGGATATTTTCATTTCTTGGTTTACTTGCTCTCACAGTTCTCGTCCATGCCAAGACCCAATCAGGTTAGACTTGAAGTAATTAACTCAACTGTTTTGAATATGTATTAAGACTTTGTCTTAATTTCTCTCCAAATTTTTATCTCTGTCAGGCTTTATTAGCATCGATTGTGGATTGCCGGAAAATTCTGCGTATACCGACAACAAAACAGGCATAAATTACACTTCAGACTTAACCTTCACAGAGGCGGGTGTAAGTCACAATATCTCAAGTGAATACAACAGGGACACCCTGGAACAACCATTCCTGACTGTTAGAAGCTTCCCGGAAGGAATGAAAAATTGTTACACTCTAAAACCTGCTCTAGGAGATGGCAAATTTCTTATTAGAGCAAGTTTCATGTATGGGAATTACGATGGCCAAAATAAACTACCGAGTTTTGATCTCCTTCTTGGAGCTGATGTGTGGGATTCAGTGGGATTGGCTGATGCATCCACCATTCTTTCCAAGGAAATCATCCATGTCCCTCCGACAAATTATATAGATGTCTGTCTTGTAAACAACGGGTCAGGAACACCTTTTATATCTTCATTAGAATTAAGACCCTTGAAATATCACAGTTATCCGGCTTTTTCAGGAATATCATTACTCCTCTATTTGCGATTGGATATTGGTTCAACAGCCAATGATAATGAAACATACAGGCAAGCTTTTAATTGTAACAAAAGTTTTATGATTGAATATTAATTTGTTACTAATTTAATTATTTAATTTCAAATTGAATATTTGTTACTATTAAATTTAATTAAAACTTTAACATGTAGGTTCAAAGATGATGATTATGATCGCATATGGTCTCCCTACACCAGATCCAACTGGGTGACAGTAAATAGTTCATTCAAAATCAGCAAAGGCACCAATATATTTTTTAACGAGCCACCATCTATGGTTATGCAGACAGCCGCCATTCCAGCAAATGGTAACGGTTCATTGGTATTTGACTGGAAGCCTAGTGATTCCACATTACAGTTCGTTTCATGCCTTCACTTTGCTGAGCTTGACCAGAGACAGGCAAATAACCCGACTAGAAAACAAGACATCTATGTGAATGGGGAGAAATGGACAGGAATACCTTTCGTTGTGCCTTACTTAACATCGTTTACTTTAGTTTCACCACTGCCGCCCATCCTCAACGCCCTTGAGTTACATGTAACGAAAAAATTGAGATTTCAGTTAAAAAAAGTGTGGATTCACCACTGCCGCCCATCCTCAACGCCCTTGAGTTACATGTAACGAAACAATTTCTACAACTGTTATCCAACCAAGAAGATGGTATATATGTTTCTATCGGCTACTGTAGAGGATATCAGTTTTTCTTTCTATTTTTTTTTAATGGATTTTGCTTTCATTTTTCTGTTAGTTGATGCTATAATGAATATCAAGACAAAGTATGGAGTGAAAAGAAATTGGCAAGGAGATCCATGTGCCCCAGTGAAATTCTTGTGGCAAGGTCTTGATTGCAGCTACCCTGAAAAAAATTCTCCAAGGATCACATCTCTGTAAGTTTTATTACGCCCTTTAAACGCCCATCCTGATTTCTAGTATTATAACTAAAATTACTGCACAAGCAAATGCAGGAACTTGTCTTCTAGTGGAATATCTGGGGAGATATCTTCTCATATATCTGGTCTCAAGTTGATACAATCTCTGTGAGCTTTTTAATCTGTCATGAATTTGAATCAAAGTTAATGTTAACTTACTATAAGTTAGCTGAGTTAACATTTTCAATCACATTTTCAGGGACTTATCGAACAATAATCTGACCGGTCCAGTGCCTGATTTTCTGTCAGAGCTACCATTCTTGACTGTGCTGTAAGTTTATTCGATTGTGATTCATAATAGAAGTTGCTTTGTTAATAAAATAAATAAATAAATAAATAAAATTATATATTATTCTCTTGCAGAAATTTGAGAGGAAACAATCTTCAAGGTTCAGTTCCAGCTGGACTTGCTGAAAAAGGGAAGAATGGTCTGCTGTCATTAAGGTTAGCTTTCAGTCTTTTAAGTTCTTGATCAATATGGTCTGCTGTCATTACTCGTTAATATGCTTCTTGAAGATGACTAAAAGATGCCTAAAGACTCTATGCATATGCTTAAAGCCTTAAAGGTCTGTATGATTAAAGCCATTTTTGGCTTGGCCCTACCCAATTCTAGAAGCATTGATGAGGTGTCATCATGCAATGGAATGATGTGGCTTCTTTCTTTGACACATGAAGCCTATGTGTCATCCAATGGAGGCCATCACTGCTTGCCTATAAATATAGTGATATGATGCACCAAAAATCTTCTCAAAATTCCTAAAATCTCATTTCCAAGAATTTCTCCACTTCAAGTAATTCTTCAAACCTACGAAATTAGTTCTGTAGTAATATGTTCAGAGTGTACTCTATGTATGAACTCTCCTCCAATCTTTTACATCCTCTTAATTGCTTTAGAGGTCCAGAAAACGCGTCAACGTAGTCCCACCTTGTGATGCATGTGGCTGCTAGCTTTGCGTTAAGTGGTATCTAACCTGGCCTACTGCCAAGTATTTCACAGGCCTTCTAAGGACCACGTGTCTTGTAACAATAGGTCAAAATTCAAAGGTATGGGTAGAGTCCCGGCCATCTCTTGAAAACTCTAAACTGAATCCCCCATCTAGTGAAACTGAAACTACCATGTTCAGTAGATCTGCTTATCGTTAGACCTTTTTAACTGATCCTCTACAGAGTTTGACTTCAGTTAGACCTCTATTAACTCCTATTTCCCATGGACTTGGTCGCAAAAGTTCAATCAGATCTCGATACATTTCACGGTCCTTGGGATTTGCCTAGTCCATTAGTTGTCGTAGTACACCATTTGGGTCACTTAGGCAAACTAGAATCAAGGTGGTCACCCGTATTCATCCTGCTTTTAGGAATCGGATTCCCACCTGGATGCCTTTTGATCCACCTCGCCCCCTGAGGTAGTGGAGGTAAAATGGGCTGTGCCTGATAGACCAAGTCCAGCCGGCACGACGGCTGGGCCTAGCACTAACAAGACCCGCCCCATCTCCTATCTTGAGTACGAGGGGATCCTGTGAGAATCTTATCTTTTTCTTTCTCTGGTGGGCTTGAGTTTGGAATTTACAACCCAAACGTCTAAGTACCCTATACTCAATAGGGATCAAAGCCCTAGTAGTTCATTCTAGAAAAATAATGCAAAACTCAAGATGGCTTTTTATCAACTAAAATTTCGTTATCTTATTTAATAGAAATCTCAGTATACGTAATTTTAAAAAAGTTCAAAACAAAAACCACATATTTACATATTCTTATTCAAGTAAAAGCACAATTAAAATCTCTAACAAATCTGAACTTACAAACTATGTTTCTTTACCTTTCTACATGATAAAATAGTTTCCGCTTTGATAAAAAAAAAAAATAACATATAATTAAAAGTCAGTTATTCTGATATCTCAAATCTTTTCTTTATTGATCATATAAAATCTGAAAACTCTATTCCAAACTAGTACCCAGGGGAAATATCTCATGTACGTGGCAAAACATCTCAATGCACAAGCAGAGTGGGGGGGAATACATATCTCACATACACGGTGATATATATTCACCCGTGCAGAGCTATTAATCTCACATACACGCTGATCAGACGTGCAGAGCAATATATATCTATATATTTATATATACATAATGTCACATACACGTCGATATCTGATCAAACGTGCAGAGTAATCTCACATACATGGCGATATTACCGCACATGCAGAGTAATGATCTCACATACATGTGTAGAGAAGCCCCAAAAGCCACATACACGTGCAAAGTAGCCCCAAAGGCCAATAGTTCAAATCTGATACAACTAGGGAGGGTAAAAATATGGTATGTTAAAATCTCAGCAAATCCTTCTTGAAAATCTTTTTGAACATATCATACTTATAAAATTCTTAATATATCACATCTCAATGCTAAAATAATGATCCGCTTTCGTTGTTGAAAATACTCTGAATAAATCTCAAAAGAATAATTCAGTTCTCTTGACTCACTAAACTCTATAAACACTTTTTAAACATATATAATACTCATCTGGAAGTCTGAATATTCTGTGATAATCCTTTAAGAGGATAACTATATTCTCAATTTAAATAAACTAAATATTCATCAATCCTTTGATATCAAAAGTATACACCACCCTTAATACTCTTTAAATGACAATTAGTGAAAACCCAATTGTTTTCATTCACAATTTCCAATTCCAAAAGTTACTGCAAGTATAATTTCTTGCCTATTCTCAATCAAAATTATCAAATATCAAATACCCATCCAAAGATTTCCTTATAAATTCATATATTCTAATCAAGTTTAAACATTCTAAATTTAGCTCAAATGCATAATTTGAAACTCAAATCAACCATATGCAAGAGATTTAGAGTTTTCAGGTAGAGACTCCTAAAAATAACAAGAAAATCTATAACCAAAATTCCAAAGAGAGCATGAATACATACCTCAAAGCTTATAGGTAATTCGGCACTTTTCTTCTTTCCTTTCTTGCTCTTCTTTTTCATTTTCTTCTTCTCCTACAACGATTCTTCTCTCCCTCACTCGGTCACTCTCCTTCTCTTTCTCTCCTCTCTTCTTCACCGAGCTGTCTCCCTTTTCTCTTTCTTTCTCTTTCTCATCTCCAGATTCTGCTCTCTGTTTTATTTTACAAATACGTTTCATTCTTCAATCAAACCCCTCTCCTGAATCTCTGTTTTCTCTCTATCAATCTCTCGGTCTCCCTCTTCTCTCTGTTCTCTTCTTCTATTTTCTCCCAGCTCTCTTGGCCGAATCTCTCCTCTACATCTCTTTTCACACGATCTCACGATTAGCTTCTATTTTATTTTCTCTATTTTCTCTCATCCTCTGCTTCTATTCTCCTTAGCCGTGACTCCTCTCCGATCTTTTATATATATATATCTAAAAACATTTGACAGCAGCTACTGCCATGCTTATGCAGACAGCTGCCTGTCAAACTGAGAAGTAGAGCAGTGCCAGCTCTCTATCACTTTTTATATATAAATATACATATCTCAAACTTGAATTGGGCCAGCTTGGGTTGTAAATATTGGGCCTAATCTAAACTTCAATTGAATTTGGATCTCTTTTTTTTTTTTTTTTTTTTTTTTTTTTTTTATTCAAACTTCTAGTGGGCTGGCTTGTTAAACTAAATTGAGTCATCTATTTGAAATTGAATTATAGATGAGTATATTTTTGTGCCTGGACCTTACAGGCACAGCCTGGCCCATAAACAGGTCAGGGCAAAGCCTGCATAAGGCAACAGGCCCAGCCCGGCCTGTAAGGTTGTGGCCTTTATTTTTCAAAAAAATATATATATATATATATGTTGGCAGTGATAGGAACTGAACCAAATATTTGGTTAAGAAAATTGAGAAGAATAAGATCATCTTCAATGCATATGCCAATGCTAATGTCAAATTTGGCACAAAATATAGTGAAACGTTATATTTGACACATCATTTTAGTATTGTACTCCAATGCAAAATTCTATTTGATATGCTATTTTTTATTATTTAATTATTTAAAATTATAAAAGTCAACAAATACAACCATTGCATTGAATATTTTATTAGAATTGTTTTAATCTCAATTTTCCCTATCAAATTTGTTAAATTTTTATTATTTAAAATTAAAAAATCAACAAATACGACTACAAATTGTTGTGCCAAATTTGACACAGCTTTTAGCATTGCATTGGAGCATGCTTTTTTAACTTTGTACTAAATTATAGCATTGATACAATAATTTAGCATTACATTGGAAATGCTCTAACCATTTCATTACAAATTCATCTTTGTTAAGCTATGAATATTTTAATATATATATTATTTAATATATTTTTTTAATTTTTTTTAGTGTTCAAAAGTTAACAACAAACAAAAATAAAAAATAAAAATTGAATATATATATATATATTATGGGTATCGATATTACTACCCATAAAACTAATTAGTATACCCATATTTTATTTAAAATTTTAATTACAAAATTATCCCAACATAAATTTACCAACAAGAACAAATTACTTTAATTAAAATAAGATTAATGCTAGACATCTCACCTACAATCTCATCTTTTCCATCCCAACACATTTGACAACTGAGATGTCATTTGGTGAGTTGATACATATTAATTGTAATTTATCTCACTTACCCATATATTCGAGTACAACTTTGCTCACCTCCTTTAACCGGAGGTAACCATTACCCCCCACCCCAAGTGTTGACACGTGCAACACTTGGGGTGGGGGGTAATGGTTATCTCCAGTTAAAGGAGGTGAGCAAAATTGCACTTCATGTATTCACTCACCAATTAATGTCTATTCACTCATCAAGTGACACATCATCTGTCATATATGTTGGAATGGAAAAGGTAGGATTGTATGTGAGATATCTAAAATTATTTTTAAAATAAACCAAATAATATATACATCCATTAATTACACTCATATCTTCAACTAAATCTCTTTAATAAAAAATAAAAAAAAATGATAAACCCTAATTAAATTCTAATTTTATTTCAAGTATCAAAATTTCTCATTATCGTATAACAAAGTAATAGAAAAATAATTTTTAGAGGATTATGATCATACAGAGTAGGGTATTATTATTATTATTATTATTATTATTATTATTATTATTATTATTATTGTGTTTCTTTTATATCTAGTTATGAACTTTATCAATAAACAAAGTATATATATATATTTTTATAAAACTTAGATATCAATGAGGGTTTTTTCTTATTATTATTATTTTTTTTATATTTAAGATAGTTGTATTTATAAGGGAGTTCCAAATTGAAAATCTCTTGACCCCACATACAATCAAGTTCAACATCTTCCCTTTTATAAGACTCATACATTCAAAACATTCCCAAAAGTAAATTGAACCATCATAATAAGAGGATTTGTTTCCAAAAATAATATGATTTTTTTTTTTTAATTTGATTTGTTACTAATTTAAGAGGGTTTATAAATAAAATGTATTAACATGAATATATTCTTTTCAATAAGGGTACTATTGGCGTTATGATGGGTGCTTATAGTTATATTTATTTTTTAAATTTTGGGCATGGGTATACTTATAAAAATGAGTGATTAGTTTTATGGGTGGCAATATCTGCACCCATATATTATTTGATTTTTTTTGTTTTTTTGTTATCGGTTTGAACACTTAAACAATATTAAAAACAAATCAAAAATAAGAATATTAAAAACTTATTAAATAATATATATTAAAATACGCACAACTTAACGAAGCTAAACTTGTAGTGAAATGGTTAAGTTACACAACATTTTCCTCAAGTACCTTGGTTCGATGAGGTCTTTCTCTATTTCGATAGTTAGATAATGAGGTAGAAAGGAATTGAGTTTCTAACTTACATTTAAGATGATTTGTAAAAAATGGATACATATTTGATATCAATTTTTTATTTTAGATAATTGCATTAGAGATGAGAATATACATTTTTTTAAAAAAAAAATTGACAAAATTGATTCATATTCAATATATATACTGATGTGTCACTAGTCAGAAACCCAAAAATGTATATTTGCATCGGAGATATTCTTATGTTTTGTAATTATGCTATAAATGAAGTATTTAACTTGTTTTTAGAAGAATTTATTAATAAGTAAATATATTCTTAGAATTTATTATAGGGTGCGCATGTTGCCACCATAGATATGATTTATATACCTATTTTATTAGTATATCCATATCTTAAATGTGCAAATTAAACTATTACTATAAATTTACATCCACATCTAATGTCAATATTACCCTCATTAAAATAAATTTACAATTTATACATTATATTTGACTTGTTTAACAGCTAGCAAACTAGATACATATTATGTTTTGTAATTATGTTATAAATGAAGTATTTAACTTGTTTTTAAAAGAATTTATTAATAAGTAAATATTTTTTTTTAGAATTTATTAAAGTGTGTGGATTTTGCCACCATAGATATGATTTATACACCCATATATCCATATCTAAAATGTGCAAATTAAACCATTACTATAAATTTACATCCATATCTAGTCAATATTACCCTCATTAAAATAAATTTACATTTTTTTTTATACATTTTATTTGTAAACCCTCTAGTATTAATGGTTAATACACCCAATTTAATCCTCACATTATCTCTTTCATATAAAAAAAATAATAAATTAAAAATAAATAAATCCTCACGTTATCATATTAATTGAAAATGGATACACATTTATTAGCCAAGTGCAACAACCCAGGCCAACAAGAAACTCCGGTGGTATTCCTACATGTACAGAAATAAATTCTATACTCTGAAATCATAGGCCAATAAAAAATGTTCCCAATCTCAATGTCCTACCCCAACACTTGAAATTTCACTATAGCATTCGTATTAGTGGGCCAAGAAGAGTACTCACCAATTCACCATCTCCTTCTTACTACTCTTGAGGTCTCTATTAGTCTTTTCAGGTTATTCTTTCTTCTTCTGTTCTTCAAGAAAATAAGAGATGGTTGAGAATCGGGGTTTGGTTTGACTGCTATACGAATAATGTAAGTAACAGAGGGTAGTGGTACACAAGTGGGGTTCTGTGCGAATGATCGAGTAGTGGGAGCAGATTTTTTAGATTCAAATGGGTGATCAACAACAGGGTTTAATTATTATATTAGTTGAAAAAAGTAAATAAAAAATTAAAGGGTTTAATAAAGGTTTAAGATAAGAAGGGTGTAGTTAATAGGTCATTTTATGTAGGAATGTGATGTAGCTTTGGTATAACTGATCAAGCTCTGTTGATTTTGGAAATACCCAGGACTATGAACACTTTGCAAACTTATTGATTCATTATAATACCGAGAAAGCAAACAAAAGAAATTTCATAATTAGAAATTTTATTATCAACTCCCGTCCACCATCAAATGGCTACAAATCTACCTTAAATTAATAAGATTAGAACAATGAAAAGTAGGAAACAATTCAAAATTAAAACAAATAATAATCATCTCTCAATTAAGCCATAAATCATAACTTGAGTCTTACTTTTCCATAATTCGTAGAGCCATATTAACCACACGATCATAATCAGAATGTTTTTGTAATTAAAATTTTTAATAAAAAATGGGTGTGTAAATTATATTTACGAATAACAATATCGGCACCGTTTATTAATTTATTTTTTAGATGTATTTGATACTTTAAATTTTAAAATGTAAATACATAATAGTTAATAGTTGAAAACGTGTATCTTGTTTACAGCTTAGATGGAAATCCAGATCTCTATCTTTCAACACCATCCACAAAAAAGAAAACCATTGCTGTTCCAGTTCTAGCATCATTTCTCGCAGTTTCAGTCCTTGTAATAGCTGCATTATCTATTATGTGGATCCTCAAAACAAGAAGCCAAGGTACATTAAAACATAGACTTTGCAGCACAAAAATTATCAGAAAAAATATTCTATGAACCATGCTTCTGAGACTCATTCATGTATTTTCCAGGCATCACTCGGAACAAAAATAATAGGTCATTCGAGCTGAAAAATCGAAGGTTCTCTTACACTGATGTTGTCAGAATTACTAACAACTTCGAAAGGATTGTTGGACAAGGTGGTTTTGGAACAGTTTATCATGGAAACTTAGATGATCACACGCAAGTTGCTGTGAAAATGCTTTCACTATCATCAATGCAAGGCGATAAGCAGTTTCAAACAGAGGTATATATCATATATATGTTCACAACTTGTACAGAATATTTTCAATAAAGTAATGTAAGGCTGACAAGGGATTTCATTTACAGGTTGAACTTCTTTTCACGGTTCATCATAAGAACCTGACAACCCTCGTTGGGTATTGCGACGATGGCACAAACATGGGATTAATCTATGAGTTCATGGCTAATGGAAACTTAGAATCACATCTCTTAGGTTCGTCCATTAGTTTGTTAATTGGCTTCTTGTTCAATTCATTGCTGAACTTGCGTTTCATTTTATTGTTTTCTTAAAGATGATTACATGTGTGTTGACCCAAAATTGGTGAATTGGTGCGAGGTTGTAACCCAACAGGTATTATCCACTTTGGTCTATTGGGTCTCACGGTTAACGTTAAGGCTAGTTTTGTTTATTTATACCATGAACTAGCTAGTTTTAACTTCAACAAATATATGAGAGAAAACAATACATGTATAAGTTTTATCTTTCACAATCCACAATACATTAATACATCAAAGTTTTTTGATTGATTAATAAAAAATGATAGTTTTTCACATTTTATTACAGATGAAGGAAACAGTACTTCAGATATCTTAAGTTGGGGAGGGAGGCTTCGAATAGCAACAGAGACAGCACAAGGTTGGGATATATTTGTATGATTTTCAAGTTTTACTAGATATATAGAGTTGATAATGGGATATCTAATATTAATTGAATTTGAAATATAGGATTGGAGTATCTCCATAGTGGCTGTAAGCCACCCATAGTCCACAGAGATGTGAAGCCTGCAAACATCTTATTAAACGAAAAATTCCAGGCAAAGATAGCTGATTTTGGCCTTTCACGATTTTTTTCCGGTTGAAAGTATAACTCATGTCTCCACGATCATTGCAGGCTCTCCTGGATACCTCGACCCAGAGTAAGCGTTTTAATACATGGAATGAAAGTAAATTACTTTTGTTTATTAGAAGTTAAAATAGACCAAGTCATATGCTAATGGCCTTGCAGGTACTACAAATCAAGCAGATTGACCGAAAAAAGTGATGTGTATAGTTTTGGAGTGGTTCTCTTACAGATAATCACAAGTAAACCAGCAATTCGAAAATTCGAAGAGAGGGCTCATATAATTGAATGGGTTAGTTTCATGCTTGAAAAAGGGGATATTAAAAATGTTGTTGATCCAAGATTGCAAGGAGATTTCGACATGAACTCTGTCTGGAGAGCTGTAGAAGTAGCTATGGCTTGTGTTTCTCAAACTTCAGCTAAAAGGCCAACCATGAATCAGGTAGTGATCGATTTGAAAGAGTCTTTGGCAATTGAGATAGCTCGCACAAATGTCAGCCATGAGACTGAATCAAGATCGATTAGTTTGAATCTGGGTTCTGAACTACCTCCCCTTGCTAGCTAGGTAGTTCTTTTTGAATGTATTCTATTTAGGTATGAACATTTGTGTGTTTTCTTGTGTTGTGATAATCGATGTAGTGACAGATCACAGCCATATTATTCATAAATAGCTTGTGGCAGTCAGGAAGTGGTCTTGTTCTAATATGCTTGAAAATAATATTCTAAAGCTTTTGTTTACCTTGCTCTGTCTTGACAAATTATTTAGTAATCAATCAGATCAATTTAGTAGGTCCTCAAAAATACAGCATCGTATTGTTGAGCTCCTCAAAAATATATTATTTTCAACCGTTTTACTTCTCGAAAATACAATAATACCGACCACTACACTTTCCTTGGTGATAGTGATGATCCCCTAACCTGGTTTTCAAAACCATTTGCGATGATATAGTTCATTTATCTCTAACAACTCATAGCCCTTGTAAATATCGTATTTTCGATAACTTTTTGACATTTTCCGACTACATTTAACGCTCGAAAAAAGACCCTATTTCTTGTAGTGCCTTTTGTTGAGTGGTTGCGATTAAGCAATATCTATCACTAACAATAAATTCTGACATTGAAATTAAGGTAAGGTCAGAATTTGTTGGGCCCTACTGGCATCAAATAGCTAGTGTGTATTCCACCCGGATATTTGCACTTATAACAAGAAATATCAACTCACACAACCCATGGCGAAACCAGCTCTCCATCAATCGGGCATCAATTAGAGGGACCAATTTGAAAAAATTATAAAACTTTTAGTAGACTAATGTAAATGACAGAAAAAAAAAAACTGTTGCGTAAAATATAAATAATATAATCCGTTAAACTATTATAAATTTGAAAAAAATTGTTGTGTATATTATTTTATTGATTCAGGCAATACTAGTGCAAATATATTGAGTTGGGAAAGGAGACATCAAATAGCAACATCGGCAGCATAAGGTTTTCTTTTTGATCACTTTCTACATTATTTATTTTTCTGTGGTTCTTTTAGAGATAATCACAGGTAAGCCTGTGATTGGAACATCCCCTGGGAGGACTTGTATAAGTCAATGGGTGAGTTTCATGCTCGCAAATGGGGATATCAAAAATATCTTTGATCCGAGATTACAGGGAGATTTCAACATCAATACTGTTTGGAAAGCTGTAGAAATAGGTGTATGGCTTGTGTTTCTCCAAATTCAGCAAAAAGGACAACCATGACTCCGGTAGTGATGGAACTGAAGGAATGTTTGGAAACTGAAATAGCTCGCACAACCGGGGACAATCAGACTGATTCAAGAGATTCAAGTGAATGCGAACTGATTTGTTTGAATCCGCATACTAAATCATCTCCCCTAGCATGGTGGCATGTTCTCAATATATAATAATTCTCTAGTAATTAGGATGATTCTGAAAATTAAAATAAAAATAAAAAATCAGGATCTTTGTTTATGACGTTAGAGAGCCTTTTCAGAATCTTTGTTTTGTAAATTTTCAGATCCATCCTGACTCCTGACTAGAGAAACTACTTCTTTAATTTTGTACTTCAAGAAAAATAAATAAATCAGCAATATTTCTGTTAAATGTGTACTACTTCAAACGTTGCAAAAAATTATGAAAGAAGAAGATTTGTTTCTTGCAATCTTAGCAATTCAGATTACAATCACATAATATCTCTATTTTAAAGAAGTTAGGAAATTTGTCGTCACTTTTTACTTGTTATCTGAGGACGGTTCTGACAGTAAAGCAAAACAGAGAAGAAAACAGGGGAAAAACAGGGCTACACAGACTAAATATCCTGAACAATTCCAGCAAATACTTCCAACTACTTGATATTTATACAGCTTGTTTGCTCAAAATGAAGTGATCTAAATTTAACAGTTCTTTTCTTTTTTTCTCCAAACCCAAGTTACAATAAAATTCTAAATTGTTTAAAAAAAAAAAAAAAATCAATTCTAAATTGGTTTGATTGTATTGTTCAGTATTTGCTTGTGTCATTGCAAAATATCACTTGCAGCATTCAAGTGCACATCTGTCATTTCTGATTTCTAATTAATTTTGATATTATATCATGCAATATCATTTCTCTCTTTTTCAGCTATTAACTAAAAAAACACAACATTAATTAAAATATTTGATAATCAAGATATAATTCTTTTGAAATCGAAGCACAAATATATATAAAGGAAATCACAATAGATCGATCTTCAATGTTTTAAGACACTTATACACTGTTCAAAAGAGTAATGCTAGAGGACCCAAAAAAGTGACCCAAATTTTGGACCCAAATCTATGTGGCAACATCACATGGGATCTTTGGGAAGAGTGACGTGGGCCCATGTTGTGTGTGATGTTGCCACATAGGTTTGAGTCCAAAATTTGGATCACTTTTTTGGGTCCTCTAGCATTACTTCTTTTCAAAAAAACTGCATCATACGTGAATTCACACGGTACCGAAGTGGCAAACATATATATCACACTCATTTTCATTGTGGGATTGAATCTCATCATTACTCGCTTCACACGTGAATTCTCTAATAATCTTCGGGTTCCGACCCCAGCAAATTATTACTTTCTTAATGTATCCAAGCTACTTCAGTATATGCAGTACTTCGTATATATTTAAGTAAACAATATTTGTGTATAGTTCTTGTGTACGGATGATCGATAGTCATACATGGTGAGCTTTTTGTATGAGATTACTGAGCCCTTTGAACTGCATGAAATGAAAATATGTGAATTGACTTAACATGAACTTTTCTGTGACTTACTTTGTATATATGTGTTTGTAGGAATCATTTCTTGGTTCTGTTGTATGGTAATCGGATATAATTAGTAGGCTGAATCTATTAATAATCATATTAGATTTTAACTACCCTTTTTTTTATATACCACAAGAAGTGGTGGCTGAGACATTACTCGACTGAAAAAGCGTGCTTACCACCAATTCACATTGCACAGTGGTAATTCGAACTCCATAAGGAGAATTCAATTGTTGGATATTATAATCAACACAAACATTTCAACGGCAAAACATTCAATCAAGTTATTAATTATTCTTGACTTCCACAATTTTATGTTCAGCAAAACTAATTCTATAATCAAGTGAAAATAACAATTCTGAGTTCTGAATCAGCCACTGACCCAATAGTAGCTTATATATAATCAAACATTTACAAAATGATAGTTGGTGAGCTATCAATACTTAGGGCTATTCAAATTGTACATTACCATTCAAATGTATATTATTTTTCTTGGTGGACTTTTTCCGGGACATGTTAGTGCTGATCTTACAATTCATTTACCATCCATTTGCATACCGTGTCTACTAATTAACTTATCAAAAAGATCTGTTATAATTGTATGAAAGGTCTTGGGAAATTAATTAATTACTTTTATTCTAGATCGATAAAACTACATGTTACAAAAAGAAAATACTGTACTCTTGTTTCTAATCCTTCTATAAATTCTATGTAAATAGGAACTCTCATTTCCTTCTATTTTATTACTTTATGATTGCATTTTTTTATCATAGAAAATTTCAATTCAACACTTTACACCCAATTGCAATTTTGAAAAGACCAATTTTTAGAGGTTGTATTTGATTTCTTTTTTAAAGGTTTTATCCTGGGGAAACTCTTTTCAATTGAGAGATATATATGATTTATTTAAATTGCAAATAGCAAGAATGAGGTCATTAGATGGCATGATTCAGGAATGACTATGAATTGAAATGACTATATATGGACTATTAAAAATGACTATGAACTCCTGACTTAAATATTTTCTAATCAACTGATCTGAACAGATCAAGTCTCTCCAATTTTAAGTCCTTTTCATGTCTCTCCCAACATATCAAGTTGGAGATCAACTGGTATTTGACTAGATTTTTTTTTTTTTTTTTTTTTTTTTATACCGACTAGGTGGTGACTCGAATCTGGGACACTTTTTTTTTTTTTTTTTTTTTGAACAGCAAATACTATTGAAGCAAGCCAAACAAGGCAACAAAGCACAAAACAGGACAACAAGCAAGACCAGCAAGCACCAGACCAAGCAAAAGAACACAAGCCAGCCCGCACAAACACCCCAAACAATGCAAGCCAAAACAAAAAGCCAAACCAAGAAAGCAACACAAAACACGAACACCCACTAGAACCAAAACAAGAAAAAAGAGCAGAAAAACCAAGAAAACAGCAACGATCACTCCTCCCACTCCACAAAATCCCCCAGCCTACTCGCACCCCTTTTGGCTAAACTATCCGCAAGATAATTCGACGACCTTGATCTGAAAGAAATCATCGTATTGCCAAGAGACTCAAGCTTACTACGAATATCATAAATATGATTCACAAGCTTTATGTTGCCAAAACCACCATTATTTATCTAGGAAACTGCTACTTTCAAATCACTTGCCACCTCAATATTACGACCAAAGAGAGCCGGATTTGACACATACAGACCACAAGCTTGTTGGATTGCCATAACCTCCGCAAAAATAGAATCAAGAGTGCCAGCGAAGATCGAAAACCTGAATAACACTTTCCCCTTAGCATCTCGCAATGCCCCTCCAATACTAGATCACCCGAATTACCTTTCGAGGAACCATCAACATTGAACAAGAGATCGTTATTCAAAGGAGGAGACCACCCAACTGATTTCGAACGCTTACTAATAATAGGATCCACGCACAGGTCTCTGATGTTCAAAAGAATGGCATTTATTTGATCCGACAATCCCCTACCGTGATGTTTAAACCACCACGTAACTCTGAATTTTACCAAGTCAGTAGCTTGGATCACACACATCTCCTTGTCTCTAAACACCTTTTGATTACGAGATTCCCAAATCGTCCAAACCACCGCATAAAAGAGAGTATTCCACCCATGAAGACTTCTTATCGAAGGAGATAGACCCTCCCAACACTCCCACCAGTCAAGAACAGAACCACTAAAACAGAAATGAACATCCCACCACCCCATACAAATCCTCCACAAAACCGACGACCAAGAGCAAAAAAGAAAGAGATGGTTGACAGATTCTTTCTCCTTATTGCAGAGAGGGCAAACCAAACTGATGCAAAACCTCCCCAACCATTACTCTACCTCTCAATAATTGCCACACAAAAACCTCAACATTAGCAGGGCATATTATTTTCCACAAGTACCTAGACCGAAGTTCCTCCCCAAAATTTGAGCTAAGAGCATGGCAGAAAGATTTAACGGAAAACATCTCTCTCGAGTCAAAGCTCTAAGCCAGCAAATCTTTGGTGGAATTCCTAATAACGATGCTATCAAGAAATCGCAAAAAACAACCCCATTGCATCAACTCCTAATCAAAAGGTTGCCTTCTTAAATTCACCTTCCACACATAAATAGACCGGTGGAAAGATTTAACGGAAAACATCTCTCTCGAGTCAAAGCTCCAAGCCAGCAAATCTTTGGTGGAATTCCTAATAATGATGCTATCAAGAAATCGCAAAAAACAACCCCATTGCATCAACTCCCAATCAAAAGGTTGCCTTCTTAAATTCACCTTCCACACCCAAATAGACCCCTGCCACTGACCAAATTTAGAAACAGAACCAGTTTTTTCTGCAGCCAAGGCAAAAAATCCAAAGGAAAGCCTCCTTTAGAGGTTTCGAATCCTTCTTCAAATCAGTCTAGAAAAGAGCTTTATCACCGTTTCCCACTACCACCTTGAAACCATTCATAATAATGTTCCTTGACTGCGACCCTTGAGAGAAAAGGGAAGCAACCGCCTTTACGAAAAAAGAGCAAGAGGGATGGGAATTCCACTCCCAAACAAGTCTTTTGTTATCAAAGTTATACCTGTCACACACCACCTTTTTCCACAAAGGCATATCTTCGGTTCCAAACCTCCACAACCATTTGGTCAACAAGCCCGCATTCATATCTAAAATTTTGTCTATCCCCAAACCACCGTCCCTCTTGCTTTTGCACACCATTGACCAATTAACCGCATGCATCTTTCTTTTTCCAATGTTATCCCCCCACAAAAAACTGCATTGACGTTGCTTGATCCTTTGAGCCACACCAACTGGGATCTTAAAGACCGACAAAAAGTAATTAGGAATACTCTCTAGCACTGACTTTACCAAAACCAACCTACCACCTTTAGAGATAAACTTTTTCTTCTAAGGAGCAAGACGTTTTTCAATCCTAGAGACAACCGGATTCCAAAAAGCCTTAGTCCACGGTCTAGCTCCTAAAGGAAGACCTAGATACGTAATGGGGAGGTCCGCCTTTTTACTCCTAAACGCCTCAGCCCAAGAACTATCATCATGAACATTTTTCCCAACTCTCACCACACACGATTTATGGAAGTTGATTTTGAGACCGGAGGAAAGCTCAAAGCATCGAAGAATCCTTCTCAAGTTAAGAAGGTAATCCAATCTAGGATTAAGAAAGACTATGGTGTCGTCGTCCGCGAATTGGAGGTGGGATATATGCAAGTTTCTATTTCTAAAAGTCAGACACCCCCAATAAACCAATGTCCACAGCTTTCGAAAACACGCAACTTAACCCTTCCACCACAATGTTGAAAAGGAATGGGGATAGGGGATCCCTTTGCCTCAACCCACGTTTTATATTAAATTGTGGCGTCGGACTCCCATTAACTAGGATCGACATGGCCGGAGTAGAAATACAGTGAAAAATCCATTGCCTCCATTTTAACCTGAAACCCATTCCCTCCATCATATCCTCAAGAAAACTGAAATCCACACTATCATAGGCTTTTTCAAAATCCAATTTAACCAATAGCCCTCCCTCTTTTTCCCTCCTCCCCATGTGAATAATTTCCTCCGCCACCACAAAACCATCCGCTATTTGCCAGTCCCTAATAAACGCCATTTGGTTTTCCTCAATCACCGAATTCATCACCTTTTTTAACCGGTTAGCCAAGACCTTAGCAAGAATCTTATACATCGCTCCAACCAAACTAATCGGACAAAAATACCTCATTGTCGTCGGATTGATAACTTTCGGAATGAGAGCTATAAAGGTATTGTTGAGATCTTTCACAATAGATCCATCTTTGTGAAATTCATGTATAAACTTCAAAAAAATCCACCTTTATGACCTCCCAATTTTCCTTGATGAAAAGAAGATTCAACCTGTCTGGTCCCGGGGCTTTATTCCTGTCTCAACTATTCAACACCTCCCAAATCTCATCTTCGCAAAAATCAACCTCCAACCCCTCCTTTTCAACCAAATTTAACCTCTTAAGCTCAAGACCTCTAATCTTAGGTCTTTGCCAATCCACATTATCATAATGCTTCTTGAAATGATTGAGGATACCTTTTTTAACTTGCATAGGATCCGAATAAGTAACCCCATCGAAAGAAATGTCTCCAACAAAATTTCTTTTTCTTCTACCATTAGCAATGAGGTGAAAAAACTTAGTATTTTTATCACCCTCTTTGAGCCAACGAACTCTAGATTTTTGACGTCAACTTTGTTCCTCCACCCGGAAACTTTTCCACCTCCAACGACAACGAGGAACGCTCAGCTCTAAGAGAATCAGTCCACCCTTCCCTCTCAACTCTCTTATCTAACTCGGTCAATTGAACCTCCAACACAAGCGAAGACACATTTTTCTTCTTGTTTAAAACAGCTCAATTCTTCAATATTGACTTGGCAACCTTAATTTTTTACCACAGGACATGACTTCTAGACCCTCTACCTTCACATTCCTTCCACCCATTTATAACATCCTTCATCAATTCTTTCTCCTCAAGCCATCCATTGAAAAACCGAAAAGGACACGGACCCCAATCGATCTTAGGAATTCCGATACCTATAGCATTGTGATCTGACAAGCTCCTCACCAAACCTTTTTGAACCAATTGAGGGAACCACAAGAGGATATCTGGAGACAATAAGAATCGGTCCAACCTCGCCCAAGCCGCACTTTCCCTAAAATTTGTCCAAGTAAAGGACTGACCAAGCATTGGGATATCAACCACCTTCGCCCTACCAATGAAATCGTTAAAATTCCTAACCGACCCTTGATAACAACCCACACCAATCCGTTCCGACGCATGAAGAACTGCATTAAAGTCCCCTCCCAACACCCAAGGCATCGAAAAATTAATCTGAGCATTGACCAAGAAATCCCACAACTCCTTCTTTTCCCGCTCCAAAGACGGACCATAGGCATTACAAACAACCATCTCTTTATTCACAGCTAATAACACACCAGCCATAATGATACAATTTTTATTTGAAATACGAGCTCTAACCTCAAAAGCTTCCTCATTCCATAGAGACAACAGCCCTCTCGATGCTCCTTCAGCTTCAACACTCAACCCACACAAAAGAACCGATCCCCCAAGACTTTTAATCAATTTATTATCAAAAGGACCCAGCTTGTGGTCTCTTGCAGCAACAGAATCGAAGGCTTGTGTTCCTCCACCAAATTTCTAACCATTTTCCTCTTCTCACCCCCTACCCAAACCTCTGACATTCCAAGATACCGCAAACATAAAAAATAAAAAATAAATAAAAACCTTATCCTTCACCATCAACTTACTGAACTGACCTGTCACGATCCTTAGCTAAACAAATCTCGTCTTCGACTTCCCATTTGGCTATCTCCGTTTCTGCCTCCTTCTCCTTACTGTTGAAGTCGAAGCCTAACGCAACTCCTGTCTCTACAACCTTTGAAACCTCTCTCTCCAACTGTCTCGCCAATTTTTTAGACACTTTATTCTGATTGTTCTTCTGTCCAACTTCGTCTTTCTCCTCTTCACAGCTCCCAGCATTTCTGGTTCTCATTCCATGCCTTTGAACAGAATAATCTTTCCTCCTGTGGCTTTTTTTTTTTTTTCTTGCACATCCGACGACATACCTCCTTTCATCTCCTGATCATCATGACTAGAACTTTCAATACGATTATCCTTATCACTTTCCCCTTCCACACTTACTTCAACCTCCAGCTCATCATTCTCCCCATTGAAGTCATAACCCAAAGCCGCCCCTTCCTCAATCACCTTTGCAACTTCATCATCCAGATCCCAACCTGAAAATGTACCATCCTAATCCTTACATGCAGTTTCATCTTCAATTCTTATATCTCCCTCGAATTCCCCAATGCGTTTCATTCCTGAATCCCTGTCATTCTTCGCTGAGTTAAAAACGTAACCAAGGGCCACCCCTCTTTCAAGGACCTTGGATATCTCCTCTGCTAGATTCCAAACCACCTTCTTCTTACTCACCACTACACCATTGCTATGTTACAAATTTCTCCTAATCATTTTTCGATCCATCTTCTTCCTATGCGTTGAGCCATTTCCCCTATCCTCCTCAAATTGATATCCGTCCGTTTCGTCCAGGTCCACTGTAATTGGCACAGCCGCCAAGTCTTTCCCTTTTATTTGGCCTCCTACAGAATCTACCAAAGGTAATTGAATCGGTTCTTCTAATGGAAGGCTGATAATGCTCCCAATCTGACTTGGTTTTAACCCCGTCCTACTAATATTATAGATCCTCAAACACTGCCTTGGGCCTTTAGACAAACCACCCTTAGCCCAAATGTCTGGGTCCCTTCTACCTTTAACAAGGCTGTCAAACGAAAACCCCCCTCTGGACTTTGATGGGCTATAAACAATCTTATGTTGTCCATCACCACTAAGTGTCCCAGCCCATTGGGTTCTTCTACCATCTGACATTGCTTTAGAGCATTCCCCTCTAACTACTTCATAATTTCTCAATTGCCCTTCTTCCATTGACAATTCGGTTGAGGAAGTACAACTATCATCCTTAAACCCTTTTTTCATGACAGCTGCATTTTTCTACAAAATCAACTTTCCACTCAAACTTTTCTGATATGATGGTCTTCTTTTTTCCTTTTTAGCTGCAGGTTTCTTCCCTTTGTCCACCTTTTCAAAAAGCTAGTTACCAACTCTAGATCTTTCTCTTCTCTTTAAAAGGTCCCCTTTGTCTTTATTTGTAGGATTAACCCTGACATCTCTCCCATCTCCGGTCATAACCCATCTCTCTTCACCCTCTCCCATCACATCACCATCCTTGAAATCTTCATATCTGATAGAAGGGCCGTCATCCCTCCTATCATCAGTTTCAAATTTCAAATGCAGCACTTTCGAAACCCAATCTAAATTGACCGGAGTCGATTCTTTCTTGACCCAGACCGTGAATGCCCGAGAACCTTCGCTGACCTTTACGGATTTCGGACAAGGACGATTGATGTAGTGGAAGCTCTGTCGAGAAAAACCTGCAAGAAACAAATCGAAATCGACCTACTAAAGTTCCGTTGATTTGCACCAAATACCGGAAATTCAGGCTTCAAGTTCGTTGATTCACAAAGAATACCAAAATTGGAAAGATTAGAGAAACTCTAAAATTTTATTAAAAGCAAAAACTGATCAGCCATTCGGCTTACATCCTTATTTAAAGCAAACAAATCCTAAACCTAATCGTATTCCTTGCAGAACACGAAAACGACTCTAAAACGACAAAATTACCAAAAAAGGCAAAAACGAGATTAAACCAAAAACTAAAACTATTGAGAATCCTAAACACCCCAGAATTGACGGAAGTCGATTCGGACTTAGGAATCTCAATTTATTGCAAAAAGGAAACTTTCCAAAAACGGCCTTTTCGGGCCCGAAACGATGGAATTTGACCAAAAAATGGTATGCCCCAATAGCAAAGCTATTGACTATTGACGGTCTCACCGAAAAGCATCAACTGTTAAAAACTCAAGTTATTCCGACTCGTCGCCCGACCCTGAACTTTGGTCTTTTTCCGATCCCACCCCTCCATATAGTCTAATGCCACAAAATCCACATAATCTCTAGCTGCTGCATCAACGATCCTCTGGCAATGCAAGAAGCAACTTGCTTCTATCAAGTCTTCTTCTTTGGACAGAATCATCTTCAATAAACAAAATATCCCCTAAAACACCCCCTTAATTTCCTGAAAAAAGATTCATTCCAATGGCTCAAAGGAATCCTATAAAACTGGATCCAAACAGGGCTGGGTTGAGGAAATAGAGTTTCTGTCCATCTCTTCATTGAATGAAAAGTATCATCCCAAAAGAAACTATTCTTGATGAAGCCCATACAATCATAGTCGGATTCGAAGCACCATAACAGAAATTTTCCCCCCATATATTTAGAAGAAAAATAGAATCCCCTGTCAAGCAGCCTCTTATTCACTTTTTCCACACTGGAAAACTCCTTTAACTCACCAACGACACACCATTCCAACCAACTCCTGTCACTGGAGCCCCTCTCTCGAATCAAGGAAGCATAATCCTCTTCAAGCCTATCCGTAACCTTCTTCTGGTTGCCATGAACTACCTCAGCAAAGGTTCTGCTGCCCCTGTCCGTTTCCACTTGATGATGCCCACCCCCTCGTTTATCATCTCCATCCCTATCTCCATACTTACCACTATACTCTCTCCTAGCTGCGCCGTTTGGTACTCTAGATACTGCTTTTCTCCTTTTGTTCCACTCGTATTGCGCCACTCTTGTGCTGATCGGCTAACCGTAGACGTGCATACCGTTAGTTGTGTCTGCCACCTTCCTAGCCTCTTCTAAAGTCGCAAATCTCACAAAAGCAAAGCCTCTTTTCCTTGAGTCATTTGCACCAGTGAGATAAATGTCTCTCACCTTACCAAAGGTCTTGAATAAGGTCCAAAGACATAGCTGATCCACCTTAGAGTTGAGGTTGTCGACGAAAATGGAAAAGAGATTATCCCTAAAATCTGAAGATCTCTGCTGGTTGCGATAATCAAAGTTTCTCACTCTAGAATTCTCTCTCATTTTCTCTCTCGTTGATAGTAGAAATTTAATATGTTTACTTCATGTCGAATCTAGGACACTGTCTGGCTGAATTAGTGTCTTTTACCACCAAGCAACATTGAGAGGCCGGTGGTGTAATTGTTGGAGTTTTTGTAAGAGTATCATTTTGCTGGTAAACTGTGGCAATATATAAATTCAACCACCACAACTGTTTCTTCATGATCCTGAGCAAAAAGAGACAAAAAAGGTTCTGGAGATGTTGAGGCATTGGATATTTGCATTTCTCGGTCTTGCTCTAAGTACAGTGCTTCTAGTTCATGCCCATAATCAAACAGGTTTCACCAACTCCAATTTTAAGTGTCTTTTCTCTTTGAAAGCCTCACTCCCTATCTCTTTCTTAGGATTTCCGTTGGGTGCTAGATCGTCTTTTTTGAGTTTCTAGAATCCTATGTTAAAACGAATGGAGAACAAATTAGCTCCTTGAAAGAGGAGGTTTCTTGGGGGGAGGGGGGTTCGAGTATTCCTACTTACTTTATGTCGGTTTTTAAGGTTCCGGTTGGCATTGTTAGGTCGATTGAAAAATTGCAATGCTGTTTTTTTTTTGTTGGGTGATGGAGTTGTTAAAAAAAAAATCCACCTTGTGGATTGGACTTCGGTGTTTAATCACAGGAGCTTAGGTGGTTTGGGGATTGGTAGAGTTGCTCAGAAGAATTCTAGCCTTTTAGCCAAATGGGTGTGGAGGTTTGGCTCGGAGATTTCTTCGCTTTGGAAGAGGGTCATTTGTGCTAAATATAGCATTGACTGTAATTTGCTTTCTTGGGATTGGAAGGGGTTGGCCAAGGCTTCTAGTTTTGTCAAAACAATTGGTAGCCTCTTTGCTCTCAACTCTAATTCTGCCAAAGTCTTGGAGGATGGCCTCAAGATTGTGGTGGGTAATGGTGCTCGTACAAGGCTTTAGGAAGACCTCAAAAGTGACAGCCGCAGCCTCAAAGAGGTCTTTCCTAGGATCTTCACTTTGGCTTGCAATAAGAAGGGTTCTATCTATGATGTTGGTAGGTGGGATGGTGATTTGTGGAGATGGGAGATTCCTTTAAGGAGGCAGCCCATTGCTTGGGAATTGGTGCAATGGAAAAGTTTTCTTTCCTTTTTAAAGAGCATCCCTGTTCAAAAAGAGATCCAAGATTCCGTGGTGTGGTCGTTCTGCCCTATTGGCATTTTTTCGGTGTGTTCCTTTCGCCGTAGTCTTGAAAATATCTGTTTCCAATCCTTTTCTGCTCCTGGCGTGTTTAGTTGTTTCCTGTGGCTTAGATGTTGTCCTCCTAAAGTGGAAGTTTTCCTTTAGCAGCTTCTAAGAGGGAGAGTGGCTGTCAAGGAGGTTCTCTCTCGGTTTGGTTTAGGTGCTCAGTCGGATTTGGAGTGTAAGTTGTGTAATTCCGCCCCCGAAACAATTGATCATCTCTTTCTCCATTGCGGTTGGACTTGGAAAATTTGGTCCTGTGTCTTGGATTGGTGGGATATTGTTTGCAGCCCCAATAGATCTTTGTATGGTTGGTTTTGTGGGTGGCAGTATCTATGTCCTCTGGCTGGTCATGATAGGATATGGAAAGCTCTGTTTTGTGCTGTTATTTGGTCTTTATGGAAGCTAGAAATCAGGTTATTTTCGAAGGAAAGGTGCCGAATTTTGTTCTTTTAGTTGATTCCATCAAGTTCAAATCCGTGTGGTGGTTCAAACATCTTGGAGTTGGTTGTCAAGATCCTATAACTCATATGCTTCTTAATATCAAGGAAAGATGTGTGGATCCTGTTGTTTTCAAGAATCATAGGGATGTTGCTTGGTCCCCACCTCTGGATGATATCCTTTTCTTTAATGTTGACGGGTCTGTTAAGAGATTGTCGAGTTTAGCCGGCATTGGAGGTGTGCTCAGGGATTTTAAAAGGGATATTCTGTGCCATTTTTCTTCGTCCATTGATACTCAAGATGTTGTTTTAACCGAATTGTTGGCTATTCTGAAGGCATGTCAGCTTTGTTCCTCTAATTCGAGCTTGAGCAATCGAGACATAGTCGTTATTAGTGATTCTTTATCTGTTGTTTCTTGGGTCAACAATGAGAGGTTCGGTTGTCTTAAGTTTGTCAATACTATCTATGATATCCGCTCCTTTCTTAAAGTTCGGCAAAATATTAAGATTGTTCACAAGTCTCGGGATTCTAATTCGCTAGCAGATTCGTTGGCTAAGAAAGGCTCTTCCATCAGTGGAGACTTCGTGGTTTGGGGTTCTCTCTAGTTTGGTTTTGCTGCAGTTGCTGCCTATCTTGGTCCGGCTCCTCTGCTGTCTTTTGGGCTCTCTGTATTTTTCTTCACTTTGTTTGTTGCTTTCCTGTCTCTTTCCTGTTTTCTTTGTGCTGCTCTGTTTTTCTTTGTGTTGTTACCGTCCTTGTTCTGGTTTTCTTTGGCCTCTTTGGCCCTTAATAATACTGCAGTTGTTCAAAAAAAATTGTCATTTCTCATTGTCATTCACAAACTATGTAATAAGATTTTTTCTGTTGCTTTTGTCTTTCTATATCTCTCAGGTTTTATCAGCATGGGTTGCGGAACACCAAAAGATTTCAAATACACCGAAAGTATAACAGGCATAGATTACATTTTGGATGCAACCTTCACGAACACTGGTGTCTGCTACAATATCTCATCTGAATACAACAGTGTAACCCTGGAACAACCATTCTTGAATGTCAGAAGCTTCCCTGAAGGAACCAGGAATTGTTACACCCTCAAGCCAGCTCGCGGCAACACTGACAAGTTGTTTATTAGATCAAGTTTCATGTATGGGAATTTTGATGGCCAGAATAAAGTGCCAAGTTTTGATCTCCTTCTTGATTATGATGAGTGGGATTCAGTACAATTCAATGATGCATCCACTATTGTTACCAAGGAAATCCTCCATGTCCCCAAGAAAAATTACTTAGATGTCTATCTCGTAAACACAGGCTCTGGAACACCTTTTATATCAGCAATAGAATTAAGGCCCTTGAAAAATAATGACACTTATCCGGCTGGTCCAGGACTATCATTGCTCTTCTATTCACGATTGGATAGCGGTTCAAAGGCCACTAATAATGAACCTTTCAGGCTAGTCAAACTGTATTATAACATAAGAATTAAGATCATATACGTTCTAACCCCAATTACAGAATTTTTCCTTACTAATCTTTATCTGAATTGTATCACAGGTTGAAAGATGATGGTTATGATCGCATATGGTCACCCTACACAAAATCCAACTGGGTAACGAAAAGTACCTCGTTGGATGTCTACAATAATGGCCCTATGAATTACCTGCCACCTTCTATAGTCATGCAGACAGCTGCCATGCCAGCAAATGGTAGCAATTCACTGGTTATTGATTGGGAACTTAGTGATCCCACATTAGAGTACTTTGCCTACTTGTACTTTGCGGAGCTTGACCCAAGCCAACCCGAGAAACAAACCAGAGAAGAGAAAGTTTTTTTCAATGGAGAGTCATGGTATGGACCCTACACTACTTCTTACTTGTCCTCATTTACTGTATACAGCATAGATTCCAGGAGTGGACAAAGACTTGAATTCTCCTTCAACAAAACGAAGAAATCACTATTACCGCCCCTTATCAACACGGTTGAGTTGTATCAAACAAAAATGTTCCAGCAGTTGCTAACAAACCAACAGGATTGCAACATATTTTCTTGGCTGCAAAATGTCACTTTTTTAAGTCGGTTGTAATTTTTTATTTGATGAATTAGTGCTCATAAACTTTTCCAGCTAGAAATCAAGCTACCCAATCAAATGGAATGAGTGGTTCTTTTGAGTTGAAAAATCAAAGATTTTCATACTCCGACGTTGTGAGAATGACCAACAACTTCCAGACGATTATTGTAAAAGGTGGATTTGGAACAGTTTACTATGGATGCTTAGATGACAGTCAGGTTGCTGTGAAGATGCTCTCTCCATCGTTGATTCAAGGCTATAAGGAGTTTCAAGCTGAGGTGTATATATATGTAACCTTAACTTTGTACAGAAATTTCACAATTTTTTTCTTTTATCACTAAACTATGATATATATGGCTTTTTTCCTTTACAGGTTGAACTTCTAATGAGAGTTCATCATAAAAACTTGACATCGCTCATTGGATATTGAATGTCAGAAAGGATTGAGATTAAATCTCTAATGGAAATTTAGAGACGCATCTCTTAGGTTTCCTTTTCATTTTCATTCTAATTTTGTTGAGTTCTTGTACCTATACAAGAACCTTTTAACACCTTCCTGTTAACAACTCAATAACACCGTAAGATTCAATTACAAAAACAGGCAAGAATATATTCACCAACAGCAGATTAATTCGCAGCATACAAGAACAAATAACTGATCCTAACAGATTTATATCAATATAAATACATGCAGATTCCAGATTATTGACAACAACAAATCTAAACGTACTAAACAGAGCAGTACTAACAACTTAGATTTATTACAAGTAATCTAAGAATTAATCACAACTAGATTAATCAATAGAAAACAACCTAATATGATACTACAATATCAGATTAAGGAATATAAGATTTCAGATCAGATATTGTGCCACTTATTGCAAAAACAACAAAGCTATTAATATCAGATTTATGCAAGTTATTAATATCAGATTTGACTCAACAAAGAATCAGTATATGATGCCTTACAAATACGAGCAGAATAATAGCAATACCACAATAAGCAACCTAACAATAAATGCTAATCAAGATGCAATAACAGAGACGAACAATCAACAATAAAACATGCAAATACAGAGCAAGAGAAGAGGAGAAAGAGAAGGACACCGAGTTTATGGTGGTTCGGCCAAAATGGACTACATCCACATTGAGCCTTCACAGAAGAGCTCTCTCCACTATATATGTCTTTACTACCAGATATATCCAACCAATACCTCACACACAACCCAGAAATCCCTCAAGAACTCTAGATCTGTCAAATACAACTTATATCAAACCCTCAAACCTCACTTAGATCACACACAGCAAATACACTCAACCTTTCTTAGTACAAACACTCTAGCCTAACAGAGATAAACTATCTCACAAAGATTATAAAAGACTTCACTTGGATTCACCAAGAAATCAGCGAGAACACAAGAAATGGTTGAGAGCAATTTCGAGAGAGAGAGAGAAACGCTGGAAACCTAATCTGAACAGAATGAATTGCGTAAGTCCCTTTCTCTCTCCTGTTTCCTTATGTAGGCACATCCGATGAGCAACAGAAAATCTACAACAGCCAATGCAAGTTCGCCACGTTGGATTTCATCACGTGACACGGCAAGCTTATATGATTTCATCTGATGCAATACGCTGCGTTTTCGTAAGTCAACACTAGTCCACATTTAGTTTGAATTCTTTTATAGATCTTGGTTCTGATTTGGGCTTCTAGATTGGGTATTTGATTGGGCTCTTGTTTGGGCCTAAATTCGCAAGATGGGCTAACCCAAACTTACAGATTTCAACAATTGTATAGAAGGCTTATTGTTTACATACTGTCAATGGAATTTAATATACTTTTTTCATTAATTGATACCAATCCTTAAGAGGTTAATATATTTTTAAATGATACAGATAAAAAAGTTGCAGACATCTTGAGCTGGGAAAAGAGACTTCAGATTGCAACAGAGGCAGCACTAGGTTAGGAATTATATGATCCACAATTTTCTTTATTACTTTCTTCACTTTTTCTATGATTGTAAGTGAACTAATATATGCATCAAATTAATTTCTTAATGTAGGATTGAAATATCTCCACAGTGGTTGTAAACCACCCATTGTTCACAGAGATGTTAAGTCCACAAACATCTTATTGAATAAAAATTTCCCAAATTATCTGATTTTGGCCTTTCCCGAATTTTTCCAACAGAAAGTGGAACTCACATCCTGAGTAAGGACTCCTGTTTTTGTTATTCTGATCTACTTTTGATGCTATCGATCATCCTCATTTAATTATACAACCATTACATTAAAGAGCTAGGGTTCACCATGTATTGTAAGTTTATATATACTAATTAAGTCATGCATTTCGGCCTTGCAGGTACTATATATCAAGCAGGTTGACTGAAAAAAGTGACGTGTATAGTTTTGGAGTGGTTCTTTTAGAGCTAATAACAAGTAAAACCTTGATTGAAAAATCACATCCGAGGACTCATATAAGTCAATGGGTGAGTTTTATGCTTGCAAAAGCAGATATTAAAAATGTTGTTGATCCAAGATTACATGGAGATTTCAACATCAACTCTGTCTGAAAAGTTGTAGAAATAGCTATGTCTTGTGTTTCTCCTAATTCAGCCAAAAGGCCAACCATGACTCAGGTAGTGATGGAGTTGAACGAGTGTTTAGCAATCGAGACGGGCTGCGGGGAGGTGGATGATGAGACCGACCTGAAAGATTCTGTCGAATTGGTCAATTTCAATATACATTCTGAAATATCTCCCCTAGCAAGGTTGACAGGACCCGCCCCGACTCCTATCTCGAGTACGAGGGAATCTTATAAGTATCTTATCTTTTTCTCTCTTGTGGGCTTGAGTTTGAGATTTACATCCCAAATGCTTACGTACCCTATACCCAATAAGGATCAAAGCCCTCGTAGTTCAATAACTTAATACTGGCTAACATCAATCTAATCCGTAAAGCAAAACTATTTTGAATCTGTTTCTATATCTCATTATGAATTTTGTATCTCTTTCTAAATCTCTTTCTAAAACTATATCTTTTTCTGTCTCTTTCTGAATTCTTTATCTCTTCCTGAAACTAATCAGGATTTATTCTGAAACTGATCTATAATCTGAATTTGTTCTGTAATACAAGCTGAGAACTAACTAAATATCTTCTCTGTAAATAAAACCCATTTTCTACAAATCTATAGTAAAATCTTCATTTCCTTTTATAAAATAACCTACAAACTTAAAATCAAATAATACTTTTCTTTAAAAACTTTAAACATTCTTTCTTTACAAATCTAATATATATATATATATATATATATATATATATCCTTTGCAAAACTATTTGATATAATAATATATTATTGAGTAATTGGCACAAAATCCCCCTGGAGTATACATAGTTTTGCATGTTGCCACCTGGATTAATTTTTTAGGCATTAAACCCCCTGAACTATCGAAAATTAGCATTAACCCTAGTTTCTTCGTCACATGTGCGTCACATGTCATGGCAAATTGCACTAAGTTCCCCTTCTTATATACATAATTGCATTAAACCGGAAAAAATATAATAATATAACCTAAATACCCCTCTGAGCAAATTTAAAATACAAATCAATTTTTAAAATTTAAAATTTAAATAAAATTTGCTTTTAGTTTTTTTTTTTTAAAAAGTCTCCAGAATGATCGACAAATAATTTTTTTTTTAAAAGTAATTGTTTTTTTTTTTATTTTCCATTAAAAAAATTCAGATTTAATAATAATAATAATAATAAAACTTCATCATGTTCATCTTCCATCTTCAATTGGAAACTCAAACATCCAAATCCAAATCCAGATTTTTGTCTTTTACAAATACAATACAAATTCAAAATGTCTCCAAAAAAAAAAAAATACAAAAAGGTAAATTAAAAAATCTTTAAAAATTTGGATCTCCAGATTTATCACCAAAAAAGAAAAATGATTTATCACAAAAAAAAAAAAAAAAAAAAAAAATTAATAACAGAAATCAGAAATTGATGGGTTGGATCCATTGATTCCCATCTCTCCCCCCATCATCTATCGATGATCCCTATCTCTCAATCCCTTCATCATCTCTCCAACCTATCATCAACCTCATCTCTCCACCATCATCACCATCCTTCAATCTCAAATATTTCCAGGTAATTTCGTCCTTTTACACTTTATATACTGTACATCTTCTTCTTCTTCATCGTCCCATCATCGACCATTACCATCATCATCATCTTCCTCATCATCGACCATCACCATCATCAACCATCATCTTCCTCATCATCCCACAAATCCAAACCCAGAAATCTCTCTTTCTTCAACCACCATCATTTCCAAATCTCTCTTTCTTCACAGCATCACCTCTGGATCCGACGATCTGCTCCTCTCGTCGCTCGACCTTGACGATTTGAATCATCTCGACCTCGCGCGGAGTGATTTACACCTTGCCTTGACGATCTGGATCTGTGTCCATCTGCACTCCAGGTGGAGCGGATTGGTTTTGGTGTTGAGAGGTGGCGGGTTTGGTTTCGGTGATTATGGTGGTGGTGGTGGTTTGAAGGGTTGTTTGGGTTTTTTGGGTTTTCTGGGTTGATGATGGTGGTTTGGATTGATTTCGAATTTGGGTGGTGAGGTGGTGGCTGGGTTCGAATTTAGGTTTGGTGTGGTGGTTGATTTTGATTTAGTTCACAGAAGTTGTTCTAATTTGAAAATTAGGCATTAAGCTAATAAGATTAAAAGATTTTGTTAAATTTCAAAATTAATATATAAGAAAAAAATAGGCAAGAAGAAGAAGAAGAAGATATAATCGATTGAAGAGGAAGAACAGAGATTGAAGAGGAGGAGCTGGAGAAAAGGCTAGGGATGTTAGTGGAGACCAATCCCAGATTGGATCTCCACCGTTCATCAATCATGATGGATGGTGGAGATTGGATCTCCACCTCTTCTTTTTTTTTTTTTAATGTTTTTTTTTAATTTTTCAGTTTTTGTTTTTTAAAGAAAATAAAAGTTTTCTTTTTTATTTTAGAATCCCAGATTGGATCTCCACCGTTCATCAATCATGATGGATGGTGAAGATTGGATCCCCACCTCTTTTTTTAAAAAAAATGTTTTTTTTAATTTTTCAGTTTTTGTTTTTTAAAGAAAATAAAAGTTTTCTTTTTTATTTTAGAGTGAAGGGTAAAAAGGTCATTTAGTATTTTCTATAAAAAGGTTATTTTTAAAAATTGATTTGTATTTTAAATTTGCTTAGAGGGGTATTTAGGTTATATTATTATATTTTTTCCGGTTTAATGTAATTATGTATATAAGAAGGGGAACTTAGTGCAATTTGCCATGACATGTGACGCGCATGTGACGAAGGAACTAGGATTAATGCCAATTTTCGATAGTTCAGGGGGTTTAATGCCTAAAAAATTAATTCAGGGGGCAACATGCAAAACCATGTATACTCCAGGGGGGTTTTGTGCCATTACTCTATATTATTATATAAAAAGGTTTGTTTCAATCAAATCTTTTTGTTACTATAAATCTTTACAAATTATGCAATAAAGCGATTAAAAGTATCTTTGGAATGCTACATGAAGAAATCTCTTTTCTCTAAAACATTTAATGTTGTAAATCAAATCCTACTGAATTTCTGATTCTCAAATATTTGGTGTGCATCTGATAATCTCTTTTCTTTCTCTACTAATCGTAATCAATGTAATACCAAACTAGTACCCCCAGGGAAATCTGTCATACGTGTCCCTGATCTCTATAAGCTCATGCAGAGCTGGGGATAAACATCTAGTCATACACGTGCAGAGCAACTCTGACTCTGACATGCACATGTGCATAAGCCCCAAAGGCCAACAATCTGAATCTGATACTGCTGGGGACGGGTACACATCTGGTGTTTGAAATCTCTTTCTAAATATACATATATTTCTTTATAAATGCTTTTCTTTAAAGCATGCATAAATATTCTTTTCTTTTCTTTTCTGAAAATCTCATAAATAACTTAAATCTCATAAATAACTTAAATCTGAAAATCTAGAAATCTGTTTGAAAATACATGTACTAATCTTCTTTATAAAATCTTGCTCAATATATCTATCTCTCTAATAAATCTATTTCGAAATTCTAGAAATCTAAACATTTCTTAAAGCACCTCACTTCATTTGGAAATCTGTTTTCTAAATAAATATATAATCTAAAATCCATTTTCTAAATAAATGAATAAATAATTTATTTTTAATAATTCTCTAAATTATTAAAGCTATCGAATAATTCTAAAATGAATAACTTTTAATAATAATATCTACTCACAAAACTCATGTGCTCAAATCTACTTATGGGACTGGATTCCGTTTGGATTCATCTATTTCTGGATTCATCCTAAAATCATATAAATTCAATTTAGGAATCATGGGAAATCTAATAATATGTATCTCAATTATTATACTAAAATAATCACTTATCTGAGTATCTCATTCCACCAAGTATACTGAACCATGTTGCTCCACCTTTAATATCTCAGCTTTCCTTTCTATTTAATACTTCTTCTTCTATACTTCTCTCCATGATCTCTCGGCTGCAACCATATATTTTCTAAAGCTGATTTCTTTTCTTTTATTCACCTACCATCTCTCTCTATCTCACTCTCGCCCAACTTCTTCTTCTTCTTTCTCTGATTTCTGATTTTGCACAAACCCTCTTCTCATTTTTCTAATTTTGCTTCAGCTGAAAACCCCCTTCTCTCTCTTCAATTTTCTTTCTCTTAATCTCTTTCTCTCACGATTTCACGCTCATCTTCTCTTTTCTTCTTTTCTGTTTCTGTTTTGTCTTGGGCTCTTGGCCGAGTATCTCCTCTAGCTCTCTCTCACATATCTCCATCTCTTTATTTCTCTTATTCTTCTCCACCGCATGTCTCCACTTTCTTTTCTTCTTTGATTCTCTGATTTGCCTCTTAATTTTCTGATCTTTCTCTTATTTCTCACTCTCAATCTCTCAGTCTCTTGTCTCTCGTCTAACTTCTTCTTCTTTCTTCCTCTGTTTCATTCTTTCTCTGTTTCTCTTGATGCTTTTGTACGAAAATCCGACTTTTCTCCTCATTTCCTTTTAATCTTCTTTTATATAATAGGGTTAACAGCACCAGACCCCCCTAAACTATAAGTGAATTTGCAAGTTGCCCCCTCAACTTTTTTTCTAGACAATTTACCCCCTGAACTCTCATTAATTGGCAATAAGTGACGGAATAGTGACTGACGTTAAAGGCAAATTACATTTACATACCCTAATTATATGTATAATTGCATTAAAACTGAAAAAATATAAAAATATCACATAAACACCCTTTGACTTGTTTGACTAATGTCAAAAAAAAAATATATATTAATAATTTAAAATAATAATAATAATAATAATAATAATAATAATAATAACAACAACAACAATTAGGGGAGTGTATTTTATATATTTAGCATATATTTAATTTTTCTCCAAATTCTTTATATCATCAACACCACCAAACCAAATCAAAAAATTCATCAACAAAAAATGAAAAAAAAAAAAACTGATATTAAATTTATAATTAATTAAATTTAAAAATAAAACTAAATAAATTTATAATTAGTGAACTAGTTAACCTTAAATTTAAAGGATTTTTTTTATTATTATTAGGTGGAGATCCAATCCAGATTGGATCCCAACCGTCCATCGCATAGATGGATGGTGGAGATTAAGAATTGAATCAAAAGGAAAAAAAGAAAAAAAGATATTTTGATATTAAATATTTAAGATTAAAAAAATTAAAAAGAAAAAATCTTATGAAAAAGACAAAATATTAAAAACAAAAAACAAAAAACCAAGATTGAGGACCAGTAATTGGAAGAGAAATTCATATGAATAAAGATTATTATTATTATTTTAATTCTTGGTTTTTTGTTTTTTGTTTTTAATATTTTGTCTTTTTCATAAGATTTTTTCTTTTTAACTTTTTTTAATCTTAAATATTTAATATCAAAATTTCTTTTTTTCTTTTTTTCCTTTCTAATTCAATTCTTAATCTCCACCATCCATCTATGCGATGGACGGTTGGGATCCAATCTGAATTGGATCTCCGCCTAATAAAAAAAAATCCTTTAAATTTTAGGTTAACTAGTTCACTAATTATAAATTTATTTATTTTTATTTTTAAATTTAATTAATTATAAATTTAATATATTTTTTTTTTCATTTTTTGTTGATGAATTTTTTGATTTTTTTTTTTTTTTTTTTTTTTGGTGGTGTTGATGATATAAAGAATTTGGAGATAAATTAAATATATGCTAAATATATAAAATACACTCCCCTAATTGTTGTTGTTGTTGTTGTTATTATTATTATTATTATTATTATTATTTTAAATTATTAATATTTTTATTTTTATATTTTTGACATTAGTCAAACAAGTCAAAGGGTGTTTGTGTGATATTATTATATTTTTTAAGTTTTAATGTAATTATACATATAATAAGGGTATGTAAATGTAATTTGCTTTTGACATCCATCACTATTCCGTCACTTGTTGCCAATTAATGGGAGTTCAGGGGGTAAATTGTCCAGAAAAAAAGTTGAGGGGGCAACTTGCAAGTTCACTTATAGTTCAAGGGGGTCTGGTGCTATTAACCCTATATAATATCACGCCTACTCCTCATATCTTACTTCAATCTCTATCTATTTCCCTTTTTTTTATTCATTTATTTGTCACCTTCTCACCAAATCTTGCCACCTCTCTTCATCATGCACTGCCACCTGGCAGCTGCTTGCCTCCACAATGCATTTTTTTTTTTCTTTTTTAAATATCAATTGGTCTGGACTCTGGATCAACCTTTTGGGTCTTAGGCTTGGGCCTGGATAAATATTGTGTTTGAGCTTGAATTATGGATTTGGGTAAATTTACAGGATTGGGGTATTACAAAGGTAGTACTTTTTTAATATATGTAATATATGTGTGTCATTTGTATAATAATAGAGTGTGTATTCTACACGTTTTTTCACTTTGGTATTGTGTAGATGAAAACAGAAATGTTTTTGCTTCATTTAATGTAATTTTTCTGAAAAGTGTACGATCGAGAACCTCAAAACATTGGGATTTCATTTAAATATTTGTGTTCCAAAGAAATAATTTAATGTTATCTTATCTTCTTTTTTTTTAACTTATTAGCTAGCTGACAAAGAGAGAAATGAATGCCTGACATAAACCAATTTAGAATTTAATTCTAACTTTGGACAGAAAAAATGGATAAATTCTGTTAAATTTAGACCACTTCAAATGTTGAAAAAATAAAATCATGAAAGTGGAAATTAAACTATGGGCAGAACATGTGTTAACTTTAAAAATTTTCATGAGTCAACGGTTCGATACACTAGCTATACAATATACCGTCCATAGGTCGAGTCTTCCTTTACTAAAACGGAAAATCTGGTTAGGGTGACCCCGGTGAGGTTGTCTGCGGTCACCTTTGAGACTCAAGTCAATAAGAGCTCGACTAACCTCGTTCGGCTTTATAAAAGAACAATGAAATATATATGAAAGATAAAAATTAGTGAAAATGGTTAAGGAAAATAATGAAAAGCTGTGTAAGAGCTAGGTCAAAACCTGTAAAAATCCCCCTGCTTGGTGAAGAAGAAGGTTGAGTAAGTACTACTTCAAGTTGAATATATACTAACATGACCTGAGTGTATAAAATGGATATGATTTATTCTTCATCTCTCTCGGTCTCTTTTTGTGACCTTGAAAACGCACCGTTTTTAGCTCTATATTAACACAATGTGACATTGTCAATGTATTTAGTCTAGGCCTTAGCCCATGTGGATTCATATGATTTGGGCCTTGGCCCATGTGGATTGCTGGACAATTTAAGTTGTGTCATAAATCATTACACCTGCAAGAAGACTTTAAGAAAGGAGAAAATCTTCACTGAGCCGCTGATATGTTGACATATAAACACGTGTCAGCTTTTTATTTATTTTTCACACTTTTCCATCATTATTTTATTTATTTTTCTTTCATCCCATTTCTTTTTTTATTCTTATTTTCCCTTACACATACTTATGTGTTGACATATCAGTGGCCGTATTGTGCACCCGGTGCATTGAAGATTTTTTGGAAAGGAAGACTTTAACATAATCTCTTTATTTTTATTTTTATTTTTCGTTTTTTTGGTCATAAATCATTTCGGATAATTAATAATTATAAAATACGAGAATCCCGTATATTTTTTTGTTAAAAAATATGCAGATCATTTTGTAATTTTACAAAGTAAGCTATGTAAATATGTAATGTAGCTAGACCCATGTAATATTATATAGTTGATTAAGGACATCAAGATTGTGAAACTTGAACCAGTGTGTAAGCACATCAAGATTAAGCACATCAAGTTTGATTGAAGTCTCCTTGGCTTTTTCTGGGTGCCTTTGCTCTGTATCTGCTTTGCTTGTTCTCTAGGAGTTTGGTCTCTCTGATGTTGTTTTTCTTTGCTTCCGGTCCCCAGTTGCTGTATTGCCATCTTGTTTGTCTCTGTTTTGTTCCTTTGCCTTTTTTTTTTTTTTTTTTTTTTTTGGCTTTCTTCAATATTATCGCAGTTCAAAAAAATAAAATAAAAATTAAGGACCGATTTCGTTGGTGAAACTTGAACCAGTGTATTAAGGACATCAAGATTGTGAAACTTGAACCAGTGTATATGCACATCAAGATTAAGGACCGATTTCGTTGGTGAGGCCAAATTAAGAAGTCTCCTTGGCTTTGATTGAAACACCCGCATGTCGAATCTTACCGAGTCTTCCAATAGATAAGCTTGGCCATTGATTACTTTCATTTCTGATAGGCTAATAGGTCCTTATCTAACATATTATCAATCTCAATTACTTTTTTAATTTGGTGGGAGAATAAAGGGAGAGTCGATAGAGACCAATGGTGATGGGTGATGGGTGATGGGTGAGATCTGAATTACTGAAAATAAAGACTTCGATTAAAGTTAATTTGTATTTATTTTAAGAAAAAAGAGTTTTGAGAGAATAAAAAGAAAAAAAAGATTAAATTTATGTAGACGATCGCTTTCCGTACACAGTGAACAGTGGGTGCTCACCACATCCAAAGCAATAATGACTAGTTGTACATCCTAGTCCCCAGGCCCAGGCACCACTCGTCCTCTCTCCATCTACCATAATGACTATTGCCCTTCATGTAATGTAATAGCCATTACCCCACTTGCCCACTTACCTCCAAATTTATCTACTCTCCTCCATCTATCATATATTTTCAATTTATCCCTTCTATTCTTATTTTTAGGGTTAATTACACCAAAATATTCTGAATTTATCCTTCTACACAAAATATCGTATTGATAATATTTCATCAACCTATTTTTCATGTTTGGTAATTCTTTATACATAGAATCATTTTTGTATTATGGAACTAATTTTTATAGCTTGAATTGTGTGGTCTTAGATGTTATTTTACACCTAATTAAACCTAAAACAGTGGTGAAGAGAAATTGCACAAAATGTTACGATCGAGATTGTTGTTCAATGCATAATTATAGTGAAAATGATAGATTCATAATGTTTAGAAAAAAAGTTCTCTGTCCTAAAATTTGAAGAAGTCTTGAAATTAATTACTTTCGTTCATGATAGGCTAAAGTACCCGTAGTCTAACACTTTCTCAATTTTTGTCGAGTCATGAATATTAGTCTTTCCACAAATAAAGTTGCTAATTAATTTCTTTGGCTTCTGATAGGCTATAAGATCTTGTATCTGAGTTGAATTTTCCATAATACAAGACTTCTTCAAATTTCGGGTTTGGAATTTTTTTCTTAACAAAATTCGAATGAAACAAAAATATAAATATTTAATGGCAGAGGTAGTGTTAAATTTTCAAACTTGTAAATTTTTATGTGTTTATGAGATGTGGCATTCATATTGAAAACAAATAAGCATCTTCGATACAAATATGTATATGGAGAAAATTGAGTGTCAAATAAGATAAATAGATAATAAGTTAGAAAAAAAGTTAGAGAATATGGAGTTGAGTTTCTAATTCTATAATCTATCTTAGAAACTCTCCTAGAAATGCTGCTAGGATTTCTAACTTTTTCCCATCAATGATATTAACTGTAAAATAAATGAGGAGAGAGAATGAGATAATTATTTTATGGTGATTGATCATAGAGTGGATAAATATAATTGTTTATTTTTTTAACTCACAATCAGATCCATATATTTTAATTTACAAATTATTTTACTTCAAAAAATACATATTATTTAATGAAGCCGATGTCACACCAAACTAGCATTGTTTTATAAATACACTAGTTTTCATACACGTGTAATTAGTATTATCTTACAAATACACTAGTTTCATACACATAAAACTAGTTCTTTTAATACCTTACTTATATGCACTAGTTTCATCACGTAAACAAGTTCATTTAAATACTTTATTCATAATTAAATAAATTCATAATTTTTTTTATTTGGGAATTTAATTAAACAGTTAGTGTGCAAGACACATTAAAACTTCTTTTCTTTTTCCTGTCAAATTAATTAGGAGAAAGTGTATGAAAAATGTTTTAAAATCTCTTAAAATAAAAAATATAGTAACTCTAAAATTTCAACCCAAAAAAAAAAAAAAAAAAACTATAAAATTTCAAAATAAAATAAAATATTTAAAACCATAATATTCACCTGAACATATGGATGGCAAAATAACCCACGGGAACCCGCAATTATGGGGTGGGGATGGGTTTCAATTTGGTCGGGATGGGGCGGAGATGGGGATAGATAGTAAAACCCGCAATGGGTATGGGACGGGGATGGGTTTTATAATCCCTGCACGCCCCGCCCCTCCCGCTTAAAATATAATCTTTATTTTTTTATTATATATATATATATATATATTATTTTTTTTTCTTTTAATGTTATGTTTAAATTTTTTTAATTTATTTGTTTAGTTGTGAGATTTATGTTTATTTTTTAACGTTTATGAGATGATTTTCAATAAATTTTTAGAATTACTTTATATATTATATCATATTCATTAGGTTATATATTTATTATTTTAATAAATAATTTTGATAAATGGATTAAATGAGACAAATGTGGTGAATAGGTGGGGATGGGTAAAGCATTCCTCCCCGCCCGGCTCCATATGTGGTGGGGTTGTGGGGATGAGGTTTCAAAAAATAAATGGGGCGGGGTGCGGGGAGGGCCACCCCGCCCCGAACCTGCCCCATTGCCATCCTTACATGAACTGAACATATCTAATTTAAAGACTAATTATTGGTGTTGATAAAGAGATTGAGCCAAATGTAAGCAAACTAGGAGAATGTGGGAGAGAAAAATTTTATAATAAAAAGAAAAAATAAGAAAAAGAAAAAAATAATTTTCTGCTTTAAATAGGAAATAAAAACTGTACTTTATTAATTATTTTTTATTTTTTACTACTTGAAAAAAAAAAATTAAGCCCAGCCTAGCCCCTTCTACGGTCCCTCCTCTCTATATTACCAAATAATCTACTAATTAAAAAGTTTATTTTTTATTTTAATACCAAACAATATAAGGTTTTTTGTCAAAAGATCTACTCCAAAAAATCTATTAGAAAAGTCATTCGAAATACACCCTTAATCATTTCTATTTTTGTACGAAATTATCTCTTTCATATTACAACTACAAGAAGACTTCAAGAAGATCATGTTTTTAGTCATAAATCATTTCATATAATTAATAATTATTTGGTGCGGAAATCTTGCACGTTTTTTTAGATGCATAAACGATTTTGTAATGTTACATAGTCCACTCTGTAACGTTACAGAGTGACATGAAACATTGATACTTATAGAAAAGTGTGCATGCAATTAATCACTATGTAACGTTATAAAGTTGGTTATGTAATGTTACAGCAGAGTCAATCCCGTCAGAAAAAAACAAACGGGATTCCTACACCATATAAGGACTCTTTATATAATAACCTTAAATACGTTTCAAAAATTGTGAAACTTAAACGAGTATGCACATCAAAGATTAAACGATCTGCTTGGTGAGGCCAAAGAAGTCTCCTTGGCTTTGATTGAAACACCCACATATTGAGTCTTACCAAGTCTTCCAATAAATAAGCTTGGCCATTGATTACTTTCGTTTCTGATAGGCTAATAACTACTTGTATAAAACTCAATCACTTTCCGCTACAATACATTATTTGATTGTAGGTAGTGACATATCAACAACTCAGGACAGGAGAGTATTAAAATCCTACCTTTTTTTTAACGGCAAATATTATAACGTCAACAAAACAGAGGTACACAACAGGGGAGCTAGGCTCCAAGCAAAGGAAAAACTAATAATTAATCCTCCCAAACAAAAATATCCCCTCCCATGTTGAAACCCCTTTTAATAAGCATGTGCGCAAAAGAATTCGATGCCCTAGAATTAAAAATGATCTCCATATTAAAATCCTACCTTGTACGTCAAAAAGTTTATGTGGATTTATCTTGGACACTAGGACAAATATGACACCTTAATGTTGATTATTATAGTCTTGATAATTATGTCGATGATGTTGCCAAAGCTACTATCATTTTTAAAGTTTCTTAATTAATTCGTATATATATATATATCAGTTTCTAATTCTATAACAGATTTTCTATTATCAGTTCGAACTGACAATAAATATATCAGAACGAAGAATGTGGACCAATAGATTTACATACTTTGACTCAAAGTGTATGCACTTGTCAAAACTTCTCCATAATCTGTGTTCCACATTCTTCGTCCTGATATATTCATTGTCAGTTCAAACTGATAATAGAAAAACTATATATATATATATATATATATATATATAATCTTTCTACTATCAGTTCGTCCTGATATAAAATATATTAGGACGAAGAATGTGAACCATAGATTATGAAGAAGTTTTGACAAGTGCATACACTTTGAGTCAAAGTATGTAAATCTAATGGTCAACATTCTTCGTCCTGATATATTTTATATCATGACAAACTGACAATAGAAAATTTTTGTATATATAGGGACAATCTATAAAACACCGGTGTACCTGTACACCGTGTAGAAAATATTGTGATTGAAGCTTGGATCACACTTTTTCAAATTACGATCATAATATTTCCTACACGGAGTTCGAAAACATCGGTGTTCAATAGCCTAACCCATATATATATATATGGTGATTTTTCTATCGGTGCACACTGATATAAGGAAAACATATGACATTCAAATCTAAGAGTCGATTTCATCAATGGTTAAATTTGGATGTTAAAAATATATATTAAATGAGAAGAAAATATATATTAATTTGGGACTAGGTATTTTTTATTTTTTTTTTAAAAAGCTTTCGCCATTTGTAGGATTTGAGCCACTGACCACAAACTCGTCCATCTACCAGCTGAACTACGACCCTGTTGGCAAATAAGAAGATATATATTAGGGGTGTGTTTGGTGCACGGGATAGGATTGAACTATTTTTAAGAGATGAGATTGGACTGGACTGGATTGGATTGGATTGGATTGGATTAATTATAATGTTTCCAGTGTTTGATGTAACATGAGATTGGACAAAAATAGTGTTATCTTGTGTTTAGTATGTAATGGGATTGGAGAATATTAGAATAAAATAATATATATGAAATTAATATTTAAATCAATTTAAATAATTTAATATTTTAAATATAAATAATATAATATAAAATAAATAAAGTATGGGTCCCATCCAAAAAAGTAACAATATAAAATACATAATGGTGGGTCCCACCCAATTTTGTTTATAAAAAAAAAATGCCTGGGACTTAAATAGTCCCAACATAGGTGTCAAGACAAAATAATCCCACAACAGCAGGATAATGGGTCGTCCCCATAGGATTGTTTTCCAATCCATTGCTCACACCAAACGTGGGGAACGGGATTAAAAATTGGCCAATCCAATCCTCTTGTGTAACAAACACAGCCTAAAGGAAATGATATATATTAAAGATTAAGATTTAATTTCTATAAAACATTTTTTTTACTCTAAGTTCTCTATATCTATTTTCTTCTCCAACAATGGTTCTTATCTTCTACAGCAAACTGAAGAAATAAGATTAAAAAAAATATATTGTACTTCAAAAGCTATTTTTTATATTCATGATTAACTATGTTTCCAACACATTATGAAAATCTAGAACCCAATAGTTTTACAATAGAAAAACTGTCTCCTTTAGATATGCTAAGGCCAAAAATCCATGTTGATTTATCTAAGAATTCTCCATTGTTAATAACACATCTGGAAACGATATCATTTATTGCGATTCTGCCTGCATCTAATGTCTCAAAAGAAAACTTACCAGTGAAAATGATTCCTTCTGAATTGCCTGGCATTTTAGCAAATGTGGAAGACTTGGTTTTTGCGTATATATATAGTATAGTGCATCCTGCTGCACCCAAGTTTTTTTCCTCAATTATTGTACAACTACACCTCCAAGTTGAATTTTCCACGGGATAGAAATTTGAAAAAAAAAAAAAATGTGAAAGTGTTAGACAAGTACCGTAGCCTATCACAAACGAAAGTAATTAATTGCAAATTTGCAAGACTTCTTCAAATTTCGGGTTTGGAATTTTTTTCTTAACAAAACTCGAAAGAAACAAAAATATAAATATTTAGTGGCAGAGGTAGTGTTAAATTTTCTTACTTGTATATTTTTATGTGTTTATGAGAAGTGGCATAAACGTTAAAAACAAATAAGAGCAGATGAGACGAGGATGATCCGGACCATCCGATGGTAAACCCCTCACACCTGCACCACGAGACAAGGTTAACTTCAATATATAGGTTATGTGGCAAAAAAAAGGACTAAAAAAGTTAGAGAATATGAAGTTGAGTTTCTAGTTCTAGAAACTCTCCTAGAAACCCTTGTCTAGAAACTCTCCTAGAAACGCTGACAAGGGACTAGGATTTCTAATTCTTTTCCACCAATGATGTTAACTACTTTTTCTCATGTGATTTAAAAATTGTAAAACTTGAACCAGTATATATGCACATCAAGATTAAGGACCGATCTCCTTTGGTGAGGCCAAAGAAGGCTCATTGGCTTTAATTGAAGCACCCACATGTTGAGTCTTACCAAGTCGATCTTCCAATGATAAGCTTGGCCATTGATTAATTTCATAGGCTAATAGGTCCTTGTCTAACATGTTATCAATCTCAATTACTTTCGAATAGGGGTGGCAAAACGGGTTGGCGGGTCGTGTTAGGCCCAACATGAACACGACCTGTTTATTAAACAGGTCAGACTCCCTAAACACGAACATGACACGATTATATTTGGGTCAACACGACACGACACAATTAACCCACTTATTATACGAATCAAATTGTGTTGGGTCAAATGACCCGCTTAAACAACATTGAACCCATTTAAAAAACGTTGAACCCGTTTAAAAACACGACACGACACGACTAGGTTTCCTTCTATATTTATATAGAAAGGTAAAATTACATAAATATCCTTATAAAATAGTGAAATTACATTTTTATCCCTATTAATCATGTCAACCGGCGACACGGTGGGTTAACAAGAACATGACCCGTTTAATAAACGGGTTAGATGGGTTGACACGATTATTGACACGACCCGTTTATCCTCAACCCAAACCCGCAATAATCATGTTCGTGTTGTGTCGACCCGTCGTGTCATGACCCATATTGCCACCCTTACTTTCAAATACATCATATTATTGGATTTTAGAATATTGCAGTTAGTGACATATCAATAACTCAGGACATTAGTACTTAAATCCTACCTTGTACATTGTTGTAGAAAATCTGATATCACAGTTTACACAAATCACACACACAGATAATATGAAAGCAATAAAGAAAGGAGAAGACCACACAAAAGATTTTACGTGGTTCAACAATTGCCTATATACACGGAACGCACCTGCACTCAATCCACTATCAGAATTTAAATTACAATCTCTCTGTCTCTCTCCTCCAATCTCTTTACAAGTTGCTCTCAGCCTCACTTGTTATTTTGTACACACCATTAATCTTAGGGAAACAATAGTATTTATATGGGAGCACTAGGGTAAGCCAAAACCCTAAAGGAGTCCTTTTATTCCCGCATAAGATTTCCTGTTTGGCACAACTTTCATCGTCACCGTATTTTGGGCCACAGTATGCATCCCACGTCTGAACCACGGTATTCCTCTGTTATTCACCACTTAGAAAACCGCGGTGTGTGTGTGCCGCTGTAAAACCTCTAGAATTCATCGCAATATGTACCGCGATTTTTGTACCATGTTTCTGCCGCGGTTACACCTCTAGAATTGACTACGATATGCACCGTAGTTGGCACCCTGTGGTATTCTACGGACTTCACTTCTTCAGCTAATTTCAAGCTTCACATATCCTAACAATATCCCACTTGAAGACTGAAACTCAAATGTACTTCGTCCTTCTCCCTCGATGACTAGTGGATAGTCACAGTGCACTTATCCCTCCTATCTTTAACCTTGAAGACCCACTAAAGCTGCACACAGCTCCAGTTTCTCTATTGTGACTGGCTTAGTTAACATGTTAGCTGGATTCTTACTTCCTGCTATATCCACAAGCTTCAATACCTCATCCTCGATTAATGACCGAACGAAGTGGTAGCGTAGGTCTATATGCTTGGTCCTAGAATGGAATGTCGAATTCTTGGCCAAATGTATCATACTTTGACTATCATATGCAGCACATTTATCACTTGTTTGAATCCCAACTCGGCCAACAAACCATGTACCCATATCAGCTTATTGCTAGCTTTTGTTGTAGCCACATACTCTGCTTCAGTTGTAGATATTATCACTATCTTCTGCAACTAAGTGACCCAACTTATGTCGGTACTTCACATTGTGAACACTTATCCGGTGGTACTCCTCATGTGATCCACCTCCCTAACAAAATTAGAATCCACATAACCTTTTAGCTTGAGCTCTTCTCTTTTGAAGGTTAGACACATCTCTATCGTATCCCATAGGTACCTTAGGATCTGCTGCTTGCCAGGATTAGACATGTATCTACTCCCACTACATGGGCAATGTCTGGTCTTATGGAAACCATGGCATACATCAAGCTTCCAATGGCTGAAGCATATGGTACTCTAGCCATAAAGTCATTCTCTTCATCCGTCTCTTGACTTTGCTCATTAGACAATCTGAAGTGATTAGCCCAACGATGTTCTAACTGGCTTTGCATCGCCCATGTTGAATTTATGTATCACCTTGTGAACGTACTCTACTTGAGATAGTTGCAAAGTATCCATTTGTTCGTCTCTGTTAATCCTCATTCCAAGTATCTACTTTCCTACACCTAAGTCCTTCATCTTGAACTCACTCGAGATCTACTTTTTCAAGTAGTTAATTTCTTCCAAATCTGCACTAGCTATTAACATGTCATCAACATAAAGTAGTAATATTATGAAACTCGACTTAACCTTCTTAAAGTAACAGTAGTGGTCAACATTGCATCTGAAGAACCCAATATGTTGTATAAACACATCAAACTTCTTGTACCATTATCAGAGAGCTTGTTTCAAACCATACAAGCTCTTCGTCAACCTGCAAACCATCTCTTCTCTATCCTGTTCTCCCTCTAGTTGTTGCATGTATATATCTTCCTCCAAATCACCATGAAGAAAGTCAGTCTTCACATCTAACTGCTCAATATATAAACTCTTTACTGCGACAATGCATAACACTAACTGAATTGTAGTTAGTATAACAATTGGAGAAAAGATGACATTGTAGTCAATACCTTTCCTTTGCTAAAAGCCTTTGACCACATGTCTTGCATTGTATCTCTTAGAACCATCATGTTCCTCATGCGGATCTTCTTAAAGCATTCCCAACCTACAAATTCAGTACTCTCTGACCGATCGGACTCTATGGTACTAAAACTTCATCCTTCGGTATAGGTTCTTCAACCTTGGGTTGTACACCATGCTCTTCATCTTTCTGACTACCACATTCTACGATCCTACCACTCGATACATGTTTTGACCTAAAGTAGTTTGGCTCTCCCTACTAAGACTTCTGTGTGTTATGTCCTTGTACATGATTTTATCGTTAAAGACAACATCTCTACTCCTAATCATCTTACGGTTTTAGTCATCCAAGAGTTTATATCCAAACTCGTTTTCACCATAACCCACCAAGGTGCACTTCACTGATTTGGAGTCTATCTTGCTCCTTGCATGATCAACTACATCTACATAAGATACACACCCAAACACTTTCAAATGAGAAAGTTTACCTCCTTCCCTGTCTAAATCTCTTCTGGTGTAGTGAGGTCCAAAGACTTTGATGGACCTTTGTTGATAAAGTACGTTGTTGTATTGACTAACTCAGCCCATAATTGCTTCGGCAACCCTAACTATATGTGCATTCTTTTGGCTCTTAGTCAACGTCATGTCCATGCGTTATGCTATCCCATTATGTTGTGGTGTGTCCGAAACCATCATTATGAGATTTATCCCACTTTGGGAGCAAAACTTCTTGAAATCGTTGTCTTCGTACTCTCCTTTATTGTCTAAACACAGCTTTTTGATCTTCAACCCTATCTCATTCTCAACCCTAGTTTTCCACCTCTTGAAAGCTTCAAACACCTCAGACTTGTGCTTTAGAAAGTAAACCCACACCTTTCTTGAGTGATCGTCAATGAATATGATGAAGTATTGTTTACATCCGGTCGATGAGACTGAAGTTGGACCCCATACGTCGGTGTGTTCTATCTTTTTCTTTGTTGGTACTCTTTTAGTTTTCTTTAAGCTCACTCGCTTCTGCTTTCCGAGAATGCAGCTCTCATAGAAATCTATCTCAATGGACTTCAAACCTGACAGTTTACCTCGCTAATGCAGACACTTCAACCCCTTAACTACTCATGTGCCCCCAAACCTTTAGAGCACAGATTCGAATCCTCTCTACCTTCTGCCACTATGGCCGATCTATACCCATCAATAATTATGTAAAATAACCCGTTCTTAGTTTTTGGTGAATGTCATCCCTCCCTTAGAGATCTTCCACTTATCACATGTAAAAGTGGTCACATAATCGTCTGACGCTAATTACCCTATAGAGATCAAATTCTTCCTCAAATTTGATACGTGCCTCACATTGTCTAGTTTCTAAACTGACCATTCAACTAAATCTTCACATCTTCCGTCCCATTAATGTCACATGCTTGATCGTCACCAAGATATACCTTATCCAAAATTTTGGAGACATATTTCTTGAACAAATCCCTATGTAAGGTGGCATGGAATGATGCCCCTTAATTTAACACCCAAGACTTTGTCTTACTTTCCAACGAGCAGATGAGGCAATCGTTTGACTCCTCTGAAACACAGTTCTTACCACTTTTGCCATCGTCCTTCTTGCCGCACCTGCACTCACTCAAGTACTTACCCATCTTGCCATAATTTCAACACTTTATGTCTTTTTTGCTTCGTTGCTGATTACCCAAATGGTTGCCTTAATGGCCTCTGGACTTGGATTTACATCTCAACTTTGATCTACCCTTTCGATACCTATTCTTGTTTCTGCCCTTGATCTCTCTACCTTCCATATTCAGTGCCGAAGAAGATGCCACTGATCCCGTCTCACGCATCTTGATTTCTTCGGTCATGATCATGTTCACAACCTGTTAGAAGTTTATCTTTTCTCTTCCGAAAGAATTGGTGATCGATTGACACATCATCGCCTAACTATCTGGCATCTGGATGAGTAAGATGTTGCGTACGAACTCCTTGTCAAATGCCATGGATACTGAACTTACCCCATCTTTGACTTCATTAAACTGGCTCAGGTGATCCTTGAAACTCTGATTCTCGGACATCTTCAGATTTACCAGCTTCTTGGTTAGATGGACCTTCTTTGTTGCAGAAGGCTGCTTATATAGGTTCAATAAGGTCTTTATAAGATATGTTGCTGTCTCCTGATCTCTGACGTTGAAGGCAACCGATTTTGTCAAACTAAAATGAATCACTCCCACTGATCTACAATCGAGGAGTTCCCACTCCTCATTGTCCATGCCTGTAGGCATCCATATGACCATCCAATCTGCATCGGATACACTTTTCGGCATCTCCTTCATTGGATAATGCAAGTCTTTCTGGTATAGATAACCTTCCATCTGCATCCTCTAGAAACTGAAATTCGTGCCATCAAATTTCTCAATCTTATAAAAATCTTTTTCTGATCTCATCTTCACTCGATGAGAAAAAATAAATTTCTAGCCTCAAGGAATCCTAGATTTACGTAAAGCCCTAGATCCTCCTGACCTAGGCTCTGATATAAGTTGTTGTAGAAAATCCGCAATCATAAGTCACACAAATCATAATCACACGCAAATAATACGAAAGCAATAAATAATAGAAAAAGATGACAAAAAGATTTTATGTGGTTCAGCAATTACCTACATCCACGGAGCGCACCTGCACTTAATCCACTATCAAAGTTTAGATTACAATCTCTTTGTCTCTCTCTTTCAATCTCTGTACAAGTTGCTCTCAGCCTCACTTGCTATTTTCTACACACCTCTAAGCTTAGGGAAACAATAGTATTTATATGGGAGCACTAGGGTAAGCCAAAACCCTACAGGAGTCCTTTTATTCCCGCACAAGATTTCCTGTTTTTCACACAACTTTCATCGTCACCACGGTTTGGGCCACGGTATGCATCCTGCACTCGAACCACGGTCTTCCTCTATTATTCACCGCTCAAAACCGCAGTGTGTGTGCACCACCGTAAAACCTCTGGAATTCATCGCAGTATGTACCGTGCTTCCACCGTGGTTCACCACGGTATGCACCATGGTTGGCATCCCGTTGTCTATGTTGTGGTATCTTGCAGACTTCACTTCTTCAGTTGATTTCATACTTCACTTCTTCAATTGATTTCATACTTCACATATCCCAGCATACATTATAAAGTTTGTGTGGATTTTATCTTGGAGACTTGGACAAATATGACACCTAAATGTATATATGTTCATTATGAAAGTCTTGATAATAATATTGATGATATTGCCATTCGCCAGCATATATGTACATCATTTTGTGGAAAGTGTTAGACAGGTACATTAGCCTATTACAAGCCAAAGTAATTAATTTCAAGACTTCTTCAAATTTCGGGTTTGGAATTTTTTTCTTAACGACACTCTAAACATTAAAAATCTATTAATATAACCACCACCAAACTGTGGCTAATGGTAAAAGCGCTCATTTAGTCCGGTAATGTCTTAGGTTCAAGTCGCATTCATTGCAAATATATATATATATTAGTTATCAAGTGAGGTATACCTTATTTTAATTTCGGTAAGGACCTTGATGAAATCACATCTATTTTTATAAATTTTGATCTGAATTTTTGTGTAGATGATAAGTTCATTGAAATCTACCTAGGAATAAAACTTGAGAATTTTTCAAGTACTAGAACTATTTTTTAGAATTTTCCTATATATATACAATTTTCCTATTGTTAGTTCGTCCTGATATAAAATATATCAGGACGAAGAATGTGGACCATTAGATTTACATACTTTGACTCAAAGTGTATGTACTTGTCAAAATTTCTCCATAATCTGTGGTCCACATTTTTCGTCCTGATATATTTTATATCAGAACGAACTGACAGTAGAAAGACTGTACTATATATATATAAACTTAAGTGAAACAAAAATATAAATATTTAGTGGTCGTGGAAGCACGGACCTTAGTTAGAGTCAAGACCCGTTGAAATTAATTACATTGCAGACAAAACCGACGGTTCAACCGGAACTGTGGCCACCACTAGTTGAAATAATTTATTTGTTTAAAAAAAGATCAAAAGGAGTTTATTTGGAGAAGCCCAAATTTTGAACTTCTCCTAAACATAAATAGATTTTTTTTTTTTTTTTTTTAATATATATATATATTGAGGAGTGCTAGAATCACTCTCTCAACTCACTCTCCCAACCCACTCTCTCTTCTCCTTTTGACACTTGCCCATTATTTACTTTTTTGAAATAAATTTTAGAGTCATCATTAATGAATTGTTTTTACATGTTATTTACAATTCAAACTATCATGTCTTCCCAAATTGCCCTTTTTCTTTACACCTAATTATCATAGTCCTTTTCTTAAATATTAATATTATTATTATTTTATATATCTCTTTTTTATTTTCTAAAATATCATAACAAATACAATTTATATTTGAAAAATCATCCTTTTTGTCTATATTATCATAAGTTCATCATATTTTACAAAGTGATTATTTTTACGCAATTTGAAAAATATGGTTAAAAAATATATATTAAAATTTCATTAATAATATCAAAACTCAAATATACTAAAAAAACGCAAGATGCCAATGTTTATTGTATTTTAATAACTTAAATATTGTTAATAATATATTTGCTATTTTTTAAAAATAAATATAAAATAAATTTAATAAATATTATTCAATCCATTTTACATTTGAAGATTTTTGCACACATATTTGGAAAATGACAATTTAGTGTAAAAAAATGGTAATTTGGGAAGATGTGGATGATTTGAATTTTAAATAACGTGCAAAATAATTCATTAATGATAGCTCTAAAATTTATTTCTAAGAAGTTAACATAGGACAAGTGTCAAAATGAGAAGAGAGAGTGAGTTGAGAGAGTGTATCTAGCACTCTTCATATATTTTTAATAGCAGAAACTTTATTCAAAGAGCCATCAAAGGCCACAAGGAGCTACAAACAAAACGAAGGGCAACAAAACACACCCAAAGACCGAGCATAGAGCAACCCCAAAAGCCCAACCCCTGAGACCCAAACTAGTTGAGGCCAAAAAAAATATAATTCTATTTTGTCCAAATTTAGAGCCCAAATGATGAGGCATTACTAAAATCCAATTATTTCAATTATTTCAATCATGTAATTCTAATACAAATAAATCAAGGATGTCACATCATTTGGGCATCAAATTGGAACAAAGTATTATTATTGATTAAAAAAAAAAAGCTTTTTCAGTTTTGTCAAAAAAAATAAAATAAAAAAATCTCAAAAAGCTTTTAATATTGAAAAATAAAAATAAAAAATTGACTAGTAGTGAAGTCATTAAAACACACCCTAGTCCATATTTAAATTTAGTTCAATCCCTAGACCTCTCATAGTGACTTTGTATCTTGGGTCTTGCTCTGTTTTCTCTGTTTTCGTTTTTTGCCTTGCTTTGTTTTTCTGGTTGCTCTGTCCTGACAGCGTTTTGTGTTTGCTTTGGCTTTCTGTCTTTTCTGGGGCCTTGACTGTTTGCCTAGCCTTTTAATATAACTGCTGTTCAAAAAAAAAATTTGGTTCAAGCTAGCCTCCAAATCCAGGTTAGAATTTTGGTACACTGTTTTTAAAATAAATCGGATCGGAACAACTTGATTATATTGACAACTAATGATGAATGTCAATTTTATTTTTTCTTTAAAACTTTTTATTTTTTTTTCCGCAAGTTTTTTCTGCAGAATCAATTGTACAACTTTGTGTAATATGTTCCACAATCTTATTCAATTATCACACACCGCAGTACTTGTCTGATGATCAATGCTTGCATTTCTATCCTAAACAACGTACCAATATGCAGGAATGGCGATGGAGATTCTCAACCTCCTGATATTTGCATTTCTTGGTGTGGTTGCTCTCACAGTTCTCGTCCCTGCCCAGACTCAATTAGGTTAGACTTGGAGTAACTGAACAATTTTGTTTTTTAAATAGTAACTGATCAGTTTTCAATGCTAGTTTTTCTCTAGTTATATTTGTCTTACTATTTATTAAGACTTTGTTCTTAATTTCTCTCAGTCTTAATTTATATATCTGTCAGGTTTTATTAGCATCGATTGTGGATTGCCGGAAAATTCTGCATATACCGATAAGAAAACAGGCATAAATTACACTTCGGATGTAACCTTTACAGATACCGGTGTAAGTTACAATATATCAAGTGAATACAACAGGGACACCCTGGAACAACCATTCCTGACTGTCAGAAGCTTCCCTGAAGGAATGAAAAATTGTTACACTCTGAAACCTGCTGTAGGATATATTAAGTTTCTTATTAGAGCAAGTTTCATGTATGGGAATTATGACGGCCAAAGTAAACTACCGAGTTTTGATCTCCTTCTTGGAGCTGATGTGTGGGATTCAGTGGAATTGTCAGATGCATCCACCATTGTTTCCAAGGAAATCATCCATGTCCCTCCGACAAATTATGTTGATGTCTGTCTTGGAAACAAAGGGTCAGGCACGCCTTTCATATCTTCATTAGAATTAAGACCCTTGGTAAATTCGAGTTATCCGAGTAATTTGGGAACATCATTGCTACTCTATTCGCGATTGGATGTGGGTTCAACAGCTGAAGATAATGAAACATACAGGCAAGTTGTTTTGTATTATAACAAAAGTTTAATTTTTATTAAGTATTTGATACTAATTTTAATTATATGAAACTGTAACATATATATGTAGGTTCAAAGATGATGCTTATGATCGCATATGGTCAGCCTACACGAGATCCAACTGGGTGACAATAAGTAGCCCATTGAAAATGGTCCGTAGCACTGTGACCAATTACCAGCCACCATCTGCAGTTATGCAGACAGCAGCCATGCCAGCAAATGGTAGCAATTCATTGGTGTTCGACTTGAAGTTTAGTGATTCCACATTACAGTTCTTCGCATACTTACACTTTGCGGAGCTTGACGATAGCCAAGCCAAAAACCAGACCAGAGAAATGAACACCTATATGAATGGGGAGTGGTGGGATGGTCCTACCACTCTGAATTACTTATCGCCCTACACTGTATACGGTGATAGACCCATCATTGGTGGAGAAAAACTTGAGATTTCAATCAACAAAACTGAGGAATCACCATTGTCGCCCATCCTCAACGCCCTAGAGTTATATCAACTAAAACAGTTCCTACAATTGTTATCCAACCAAGAAGATGGTATGTTTCTTTTAAACAATTAATTTGTATAAGTTCAACAGTTAAAGTTCATTGGCTTAAGGGCTTTTTGGTCAGTTTGTTACTAATATGGTATTAGACCTTAGTTTGGCTCAGGAGTTGTGAGTTCAAATTCCCACCATGCAATTGTTTTTGTATTTATTCTGGAATCTGCAATTCTGCATCTGTATTTAGAATCGGTCAAAGCCCGTCGATCTGTCACGTGAAAGGTGTTAGAGTACTTAAATACTATTGACGTGCTTTAGCTATAATTGTTACTAACAGTTTCATTCTTCTATATGCATATAAAACTATTAGTTGATGCTATCTTGAATATCAAGACAAAATATGGAGTGAAAAGAAATTGGCAAGGAGATCCATGTGCCCCTATGAAATACTTGTGGCAAGGTCTTAATTGCAGCTACCCGGAATATACGTCTCCAAGGATCACATCTCTGTAAGTTTAGTTACGGCCTTTAAATGCTCATCCTCTACATATTTGCCCTGATTTCTAGTACTATTACTAAAATTATTGCGCTAGCACATGCAGGAACTTGTCTTCCAGTGGAATATCTGGGGAGATATCTTCTTATATATCGGATCTCAAGTTGATACAATCTCTGTGAGCTTTTTAATCTGTCAAGAATCTGAATCAAAGTTTGTTAACCTACTATATATTGATGAAGAGTCAGATTACTTTACATTTTTTATCACCATTCCAGGGACTTATCGAACAATAATTTGACTGGACCAGTGCCTGATTTTCTGTCACAGCTACCATTCTTGACTGTATTGTAAGTTTTCCTGATTGCGATGCAGAACAGAAGTTACTTTTTCATTAAATAAAAGAAAAAAAAAAAATCATATACTATTCTTTTGCATTACAGAAATTTGAGAGGAAATAATCTCCAAGGTTCGATTCCAGCTGGACTTATTGAAAAGAGGAAGAATGATCTGCTGTCATTAAGGTTTGATCAATACAATTATAAATACTTATAATTCCTAATCGATCTCAACTTGATCACAATCATTAAACAGGTTTTCCAATTGCATTTAAGTAAAAAAAAAAAGAAGGTTAAATGGTCAAAACCTCAACAAAAAATAAATTATTAAGAGAAATCTAAAATACATCCAATGCTCTAGGCAAATCACTTAAAACAGTTAACCATATATGCCTAAAGTCTGTCCGTATATGAACGGATCATAAAGACGTGTTGATTCTCATTATAAAATCAAAGTATTCAGATTGCATACTGTTCACTAGGAATCTGAATTGCAGAAGCATAAACTAAACCTTACGAGATTTTATCACCGGAGGTCTGAGGAAGATCACAAATTAGAAAAGTCCTCTCAGTTCATAATGCAAACACCCACACTCAATCCTCTTTTGTGTATAGGAAATCAGAATGATCTTAGTTAAGAAAGATGATACAAAGTTGAACAAGATGTCCAAAGCCCAAAAACCTTTAGTAATATACAAAAAAATAATAAATATGGAAACTTATATGATTTGGGGAAAAAAATGTCTATAAACACCAAGTAGAGCAAATAGCCGCAAATAGCCATATAAACTATTCATCTACCTTGTTTTATTTTTACTTTTTAAAATGAAACCTCCATGGATGAGCCAGTTAGAGTTCTCTTAGGACTCGATATCCATTTCTTGTATTTCTCTGCAAATCACTCATTCCATTTGTTGAGTCTCTCTGTTTCTCTCTTTCTTGCTCTGTTTCTTTTCTATTTGTTTGCTTTCGAATTAAAAAACAATTAGAAAGTGATGGGAGCTGCTAGATCAGTGTCGCGTGAGAGTAAACGCTTTCTGTTTCCTTCTTTACATGCTTCTGTTTGGCAACTGGTTTATGTTAATACGGTTACAGGTTTATTTTCTCCCTGGATGGAGGTATACTACAGAGGTCTGTTGCTCAGACCTCCTTTGCCCTTTCCATGGAGGTCTGTAAAAAAAAATTCCAAATTTTTTTTATTCTATTTTTAGCGTGTTTAATTCAAAAAAAGCCCTAGTGTATTAACAATAATAAAAAAAAAAAAAAAACGTCGTGTTTAATCAGCTAAGGAGGTTTGTGAGTTCTAAAAAAAGTAATTTTTTTATTATACATGCTATTAGCATGTTTAATTTAAAATATATATATATATTATGTTAGGACTCTCAAACTATTTTAGTTTAGTTAGGTTCAAAGTATTTTATTATTTTATTTTAATTAGGATTTAGGTTGAATTGTTTGATTAGTATTTGGATTGTTTTTTTATAGGAATATGCTAGGTTGGCTTGTGCTAATCTTTTGTAAGCCATTACTATTAATGTGGCGTTTTCTAGTTATTCAAATATGAAAAAAAACCATTCAGATATGAAAATAATTATTCTTCCAACCTATCTTCTCACCTTTTGTCTCATCTGCTAATTTTGTCATACCGAGACGAATCGCTCCCAGTACTATACGGTTCATGAGTAACCACTCCTCGTTGGTCAAGCCCTTTGGCATCCGCTTGACCATCCAATCTGCATCGGATACACTCTTCGGCTTCCCTACTATCGGGAAATGTAGGTCCTTCTAATACAAATAATCCTCCATATGCATCCTCCATAAGCTGAAATTCGTGCCATCAAATTTCTCAATACTGCAAGAATCCTTCTCTGATCCCATCTTCATTCAACGAAATCGTTAGCCTCAAGAAACCCTAGATTTGCGTAAAACCCTAGATCCTCATGACCTGGGCTCTGACACTAGTTGTTGTAAGAAATCACACACACATGCAAATTTAAACCACACAGACAATAAAAGAAACTAAGAAGAAACTAAGAACACGAGATTTTTTACATAGTTCAGCAAAAGCCATGTCCACATAGCGCACTAGCACTCAAATCCATTATCAGAGTTGATTACAATCTCTTTGTCTCTCTCTTTCAGTCTCTCTACAATTTGCTCTCGCTTTAGCAATTTCTCACTCCCCCTAAGCATTGAGTAACATTAGTATTTATATGGGAGTACTAGGGCAAACCAAAACCAACTAGAGTCCTTTTCTTCCTGCACAAGATTTCTTGTTTCGCATAAAATCTGTCGTCACCGCAATCTAGGCCGCAGTATGCATCTCGCGCCTTGGACCACGGTCTTCCTCTGTTTTTCACCGCTCAGAAAACCACAGTGTGTACTCCTTCGCCTTAGCCACAGTCTACGCTGCACCTTAACTCGTTGGAATTCTTTACGGTATGTGCACCGCGCTTCACACCGCGGTATCATGTCTGGAATCAACCGTGGTCTGCATCGCAGTTGGTGCCCCACGGTATCCTGCGGACTTGGGTTCTCTAGCTAATTTCAGGCTTCACAAACCCAACAATTTTCTCGATCCGTGTCAAAATGTCAATTTTTTTTCTTGTAGTATCCTAGGGTATTTGGAATTCTTGCAATGATTATTATTAGATCCTTGGACTAATTAAATAGCTATCCATATAATACAGTACAAATGAGACATTCTTGCAATTTCAATTCTTATTACAAAAATATTATCTTTGTGTTGGTTGTAGTGTGGACGGAAATCCAGATCTTTGTCTTTCAGCTTCATGCACAAAAGAGAAAAATGTTGTTGTTCCAGTACTAGCATCAATTGTTGCAGTTTCAGTCCTAGTAGCTGCATCATCTATTTTATGGATCCTCAAAACAAGAAAGGAAGGTAAACAAACAATTTTCAGCACATAAATCTTCTAAGAATAAGCAATTAATTTGATTCATATGTTTGTGTGACTCATGCAACGTTTTTTCCTAGGTACCACTTGGAATAACGAGAACAACAGGCAATTGCAGTTAAAAAATCGAAGATTCTTATACTCTGAAGTGGTGAGAATTACAGACAATTTTGAAAGAATTATTGGGAGAGGAGGGTTTGGAACAGTTTATCATGGAAACTTAGATGATATTCAAGTTGCTGTGAAGATGCTCTCTCCATCTTCAGTTCAAGGCTATAAGCAGTTTCAAGCTGAGGTATATTATATAATCCCAACTTGTACATAGATTTTTCATTTTCTTTGGCTTTTATTTAAGAGATTTAGCTGATAAGATTTTTTGTCACTGTATAAAATATTGTGTTCAACTTCCAAATGATTTAGTTTATATTTATCATAGCAACGGAGAATGGTTTAGATTTTTTTTTTTTCACAGGTTGAACTTCTAATGAGGGTTCATCATAAAAACTTGACAACCCTCGTAGGGTATTGCGACGATGGCACACACATGGGACTGATCTATGAGTTCATGGCCAATGGAAATTTAGAATCACACCTCTTAGGTTTGTTCATTAATTACAACTTATTTATAGCTATTTTTTTTTTTTTTTTTTTTTTAACAAGTTTATTAAAGGGACAAACACCGCAAAAACACCAACACACAAACACAAACAACAACAGGAAAACAACAAAGAGCAACCACCCAGACAAGGGCAAACACACAAACACCCAACAACGCCCACAACAGAGACAAAACAGAGGAAACAAACAGGACCCTCAAGAAGACAACTTCAACACACCCAGAACCACCACCTGGAACCACACAGAGAATCAACAATCTTCCTACACCATGAAATCCCCACTCCTTCCTGAGCCTTTTTTAGCCAACTTATCTGCAAAGGAATTGGAAGCTCTTGGATGAAAAGCAATAGAAATATTGTCCTAAGACTTGAGCATGCTACGGATGTCGTAAATAACATTAACCAGCTTAATGCATCCGAAACCTTCATTCTTCACCCAAGACACTGCCACCTTAGAATCGCTAATAATCACGATCCCCTTGTCCCGAAAGGAATTATTGGAGACACACAAACTACAAGCTTTTTGAATAGCAAAGACCTAAGCAGTATTGGAATCCTGGATGCCAATCCACTCCGAGAAAATGCATATAACCTTTCCATTGCAATTTCTCAACACACCACCTATACCTGCCATACCTGGAGATCCTCTAGCAGAGCCATCAACATTAAACTTTAAGGAACCTATGGACGGAGGAGTCCAAACTTCATGAGCAGCCTTCTTGACACCATGTAAATCCACACAGCGATCCTTAATATATAGAAGAAGCGAAGTGACTGAATCTTGAGAACCCCGACCAAGTTACTTAAACTACCAGACCATCCCAAACCTAACCATGTCAAAAGCTTGAACCATACCAACATACCAACTGAATTGTCATTGAAACTACCTGCCTTCCTCTATTTAGCATCTTCATTGCTTAAAATTATATCTCCTTTTTTTTTTTCTTACAGATAATTACTTTGCCTGCTGCCTTTTACAGATATTCTATCATTAATTCAAGGATTTTTCATTAATTATAATATAATTGATAGTTTTATACATTTTTATATAGATGAAGAGAGCAGTACTACTGCAGATGTCTTAAGTTGGGAAGGGAGGCTTAGAATTGCAACAGATACGGCACAAGGTTATAGAAATAATATTTCAAAGATTTTTTTTTTTCTTTCTTATTTTCATTTTAAACTAATAATTATTGAATTTGAAATGTAGGATTGGAGTATCTCCACAGTGGTTGTAAGCCACCCATAATCCACAGAGATGTGAAGCCTACAAACATCTTATTAAGTGAAAAATTCCATGCAAAAATAGCTGATTTTGGTCTTTCAAGAATCTTTCCGGTTGAAACTGGAACTCATATATCGACAGTGATTGCCGGCACTCCTGGATACCTTGATCCTGAGTAACTAATTATACTTTTGATTGAATGAGCTTAAATTAATTAATTTCATTGATTGGAAATTAACATAGACGGTCTCTTTTGTTCATGGCATTGCAGGTACTATACGTCAAATAGATTGACCGAAAAAAGTGACGTGTATAGCTTTGGAGTTGTTCTATTACAGATGATCGCAAGTAAACCTGCAATAGAAAAATCCATAGATAGGACTCATATAATTCAATGGGTGAGTTTCATGCTTGCCAAAGGGGATATTAAAAATGTTGTTGATCCAAAATTACAAGGAAATTTCAGCATGAACTCTGTTCGGAAAGCTATAGAAGTGGCCATGGCTTGTGTTTCTCAAACTTCAGCCAAAAGGCCAACTATGAAACAAGTGGTGTTTGATTTGAATGAGTCCTTGGCAATTGAGATGGATCGTACAATGGTTGGCCATGAGATTGAATCTAAAGATTCTATTGAATCGAGTAGTTTGAATCTGCGTTCTGATCAACTACCTCCCCTTGCTAGGTAGCGCGTTCTCAATGTATCTCCTATTTCAGTGTATTTACATAAATATGAACATTTGTGTGTCTTCTATAATTTGTACTGATAATCGAAGTACTGACAGATCACAACCATATAAATAATAGCTTGTAGCAATTAAGAACGGAAGCTTTTATATATTCCCATATTTGGAAGTTCTCCAGCAGTACTCCTCATCAGCTGATCATTACAACGAAATCAACTCAGAATTGGTTTGAAACTTCAGGGAAAAAATTATTATAAATTATGTCAATTCAAGTTTACGATAAGGGCTTAGCTGGTATACCCATCATCGGTATTATGGCAACCAATTTTGGGAACCACTCAACCTTATCTTAGGAATCGCCGTTAATGTTTGGGAACAACTGATGGAGATTTTGGATCTCTAGCTATAATTTCTCCTTGCAATTGCACGAATCGAACGATTCGTACAGTGCTAAGCAAGGGACCGTCCTCAGGGAGGTGGGGTATCTAAATCTACTTCTTGTCTCAATTTATTAAAATCTAACTACATGCATTAAAAGTAAAATCTAGATCGTTGATGGCAAGTTCAGAACACAATTACAACTAAATGCAAATTAACTAAACTAACTTCAACTCGGGTAATGGTCATACAAGATTAATGAGATGGTGAAATGGTGATGGGGAATGCTAGGAAATCAATGTGGTACAAGAAATTATCCAATTCATTAATCAATTTACAATTAAGAACATAAGCTTTTGTCTTTAACCAATTAATCGCCTACTAACCACCTAAGGACATTGAATGGCAAGAGAGATAACCTTCAAGGTCAAGAACACAAGAATCACTCCATCAAGAATGTTCATGCACAAATCAAACAATTCTTCATCAATCTAGCTTAATTAGAATCAAGACCCATGCATCAATGGTCATTCGAACATGAATTTCGATTTCTCAAATGCTAGAAAACATAATTGCATGTCAATAATTCGTCAACTATTAACATGCATTCACGAAATTAGGCGCAAATCAACAATAGCAAAGCATAGATGGATATATTTAGAGATGGCTCAACCAATTACATGAATAATTAACAAATACACATCAATCTCCGAAGTTTAATTACACATTTGACATGAACAAAAGGAAAATAAGAGAGAAATAGAGAAAGAACCCATTATGGACATGGTGAGCTCTTTTCCAAGCTTGATCAAGTTGGTTTTCTTCTCCTTCTTCCAAGCCCAAGCTTCAATGTGTAGCAGTGGAGGTTTTTATGGTGGAGTTTGTGATTGTTATGAAGAAATATGTGGGTTTTGTGTAGAAATGGGTAGATTTGGTGAAGAATGGTGTTGTGGAGAGTGAATGAGAGCTAGGAGAGCTCTCTCTCGGTGTCTTTTTCGGACGAAATTGGGAAATTACCAAACTCACCCTTATATAAAATTACGGAAATACCCTCGTGAGTTCTGGGTGTAATTTATCTGAAGTTGATATGTAGGGTGCATTTATCAGCGGACTGTGGCGCGTTTAGAAGCCACCGTTTGTGGCTGCTTCCTGGCCTGATTAGATGATGAATTACTTTTAGGTACCTTCCTTCTTCTAAAATCACCCAAATTTCAATCTTTCCTCGAAATATTTACTTTTGCCCCTGATTTCTCCAAAATTTCACCAATCCTTTCCGAAACTCCATTTTTACCTTAAACACTTATTTACACCATAAAATACTCAGTTTTACCCAAGAAACAAGAATAAAACAATAGATAATGATGACCTAAAATAGGTATATAAGTGGTGTGATCAATAACTTTAACATTGAAGTTTGTCATCCTTAAATAATTGCATACGAGTATATGACAATTGATATAACTCTTAATTACTCATTCAAGTTGGTAAGAACTTGGACTAAACCGTTTTATAAAAGAGCAAAAAGTATTAAAGATAAAAATAAATGAGAATGGTAAAAGCTAGGTCAAAACCTGTAAAAATCCTCCCTGCTAGGTGAAGAAAAAGGTTGAATATATATATATTACTTCAAGTGCCTGGTGATTGGTCCACTTGCAGGGGCGGAGGAACGTGGGGGCCGGTGGGGGCCATGCCCCCCCACCCATTTTTATTTTTTATTTTTTTACAAGTTTTAACTTTTAAATAGGGTTCTTTTGTATAATAATATGTTGTAACCAATCAGGCATGTGACCCCACAGTCAATTTTGTTTTCTACAGCCCCTGTTACTCTTATTTATTTTTGTCTTGCTAATTTATAATTAAAATTATTATCATTGTTAATTATAAAGAAAAATCCACTTATATCTAATTTTATGTTTTCATATTTTACATACAAAAGAAAATATATAATATATTGCTTTTCGATTTGATTTCCTGTATATCATGAATTAGTCTAACATATATATACACCTTTTTTTTTTTTTTTTTTTTTTTTTAGTTCTGTAAATAAATTCTTTTTTTTTTTTTTTTCAATTTATCTATTTGAATAATTTCAAGTGCAAGATTACAAATTAATAAATATTTTAGGTTTATTTTCAGTTTTTTTTTTTTTGTTATTTTCTTAGGTTATTAATATGATTTTACAATATTTATTATACTAGTTTGTTATTTAAACGTTTATTTATTTAAATTAGTTCAAAATTATTATAAGTTAATTTTATTTGATATAAATATAATAAAATTAAAATTACAAAGAAAATGTGAAAATAATTGTAATTTAAATATATTAATTAATGATACAGTGATATTTTAATATTCTATGATGAATTATATTTATTTTTTATTTGTGTGAACCTTTATTTTTATTTTTTTAAAAGGTTTTACTTATATATATTTGAACCAATATAAAAATGTGATACATTTTTTATTTGATCTTACAATGAGAAAGTTATCGATAATTGATGGATTTTACAAGAATTAAAGCCTCAAAAGCCTGTTCATCTTCATCAACATCTAATATTAAAATACTAGGCTTTACAACCAAAGAAGATGACTTTCTTACGAACTCTTTTATCTTGTATATTGAAGGAAAATCACATTGAAACTTAGTATAGATTCAATTGATTTTAGAAATTTAAAAGAGTGATCAGGTCCATTTTGATTCATAAAACTAGTATCTATTTTATTTATTAATTTATTTATTGTATCATTACATATGAAACTAGAGGCTATTACATTTGATTTTTAATAACTTGATTTTTAAATATTAGAATATTTTTCTTGTGTTAACTTGAATATGTGTTTTTTGTCTTGCCCCCCCCCCCCCCCCCCCCCCCCCCCCCCCCCCCCAAACCAAAATCCTGGCTTCGCCCCTGTCCACTTGGTACTACTTATCATCTGTAGTAGCTTGTACCATTTTTAGCTCTATATCAACATTGTTTTTAGATGCTCTCTCCATCATCAGTTCAAGGTTATGAGCCGCAGTTTCAAGCTGAGGTATATAATTGTAACTTGAACATCTCTTAGGTTTTTCTTTCACTTTCTATACTAAAATTCAATCCTTGCTGCACTAATGTACTTTCAATGGATATATTGAAGTTTTTTATAAATCAAAACAAATTGTTATATAGATTCTTGTTTATATTATTTTATTGATTCAGGCAATACTAGTGCAAATATATTGAGTTGGGAAAGGAAACTTCAATTAGCAACAGAGGCCGCACAAGGTTTTCCTTTTTCACTTTCTACATTATTATTTTTTTTCTATGGCTGTAACTTGTAAGTGAACTAGGATGCACTGAATGTTTTTGCAGGATTGGAGTCTCTTCACAGTGGTTGTAAGCCACCTAAAGTTCAAAGAGATGTGAAATCCACAAACATCTTCTTAAATGAAAAGCTACAGGCCAAGTTAGCTGATTTGTTTGATACCGCATACTAAATTATCTCCCCTAGCAAGGTGGTATTTTCTCAATATTAATAATTCTCTAATTAGGACAGACCTAAAAAAAATCAAGATCTTTGTTTGTAACGTTAGAGAGCTTTTCAGAATCTTCATTTTCTAAATTTTCAAAACCGTCATAACTAGAGAAGTACCATGTTAGTATGTATGTTTATTTTAGAGCAACTAATTTTATTTTGTAATTCAAGAACAATAATAAAAGAATAAATCAGCAATGTTTCTGTTAAATGTGGACTACTTCAAATGTTGCAAATAATTTTGAAAGAAGAAAACTATGGGCAGAAGAAGATTTGTTTCTTACAATCTTCTCAATTCAGATTACAATCACATAATAACTCCATTTTAATGAAGTGAGGAAATTTATTTCTCTCAGGATTGTTCTAAACTTCTAATTAAGTTCTAACATTAATTTGCATAAATTGTCCTCTAATATATGCTGGTAAATTAAAGCAAAACACAATACAAGAAAACAGAGAAGAATGCAGGGGAAAAACAGGGCTACACAGACTAAATAGACTAGCTTTGAACATTTCCAGCAAATACTACCAACTACTTTAAATTTATACAGATTGTTTGGTTGGTTATCATAACAAATTTTCTCAAAATTACATAACTCAGTTCTAAAGCTAACACAGGTCACCCTCCTGGATACCTCGATCCTGAGCATGCGTTTCTATGGAATGAATGTAACTTAATTAATATCATTTATTGGATATTGAAATAGATTGAGTCATATGTTAATGACCTTGCAGGTACTACAAATCAAGCTGATTGACAGAAAAAAGTGATGTGTATAGTTTTGGAGTGGTTCTCTTACGAATAATCACAAGTAAACCAGCGATTGAAAAATCAGAAGCCAAGACTCATGTAACTGAATGGGTGAGTTTCATGCTTGCAGAAGGGGATATTAAAAATGTTGTTGATCCAAGATTACAAGGAGATTTCGACATGAATTCTGCCTGGAGAGCTGTAGAAGTAGCTATGGCTTGTGTTTCTCAAACTTCAGACAAAAGGCCAACCATGAATCAAGTAGTGATAGATTTGAACGAGTCCATGGCAATTGAAATAGCTCGTACAAAGGTTGGTCGTGAGACTATTAAATCGATGAGTTTGAATCTGAATTATGAATTACCTCCCCTTGCAATGTAGTACTTTCTCCATTTATCCCCTTCAGTATATGTACGCAAATATGAACATTTGTGTGTGTGCTTGTGTACTGTTGTTAATCAATGTAGTTCGTGTACTAGCTTAATTACTAATAGCTTGTGGCAATAAAGAACAGTTCGTGTACTAGATTACTAGTGCCTGAAAATAATATGGTGCCATGTCTTGGCAAAGGAACCTACTTTGTTCACCTGTTGTTAAGTTGGATGTTTTTGTTCGAGTAATAATATCTATCATTACTAAACCGTTTGAATTGCAGGAAAGTAGGATAGTCTCAGTCTGTGAATTGGCTTTGCATGCACTCTTGATGTGATTTCCTTTGTAATATAAACTGATAAAGAAAAGCCTGCCATGGGCCGGAATATCTTCATCATTAGTGACTCCAAGCAGGAGAGGAGCCCTTCAGTGGCTTGGGTGGGCTGTAGCCCACCCAATTTTTTTTTGAAAAAAATTTATAAGTTTGAATTAATTTAGAGTGGCGATATTTGCACCCCTGAAAAACTGTATGTACACCCCTATTTGTATGACACCCCATTGAAATTTTTTAAGAGATTAAATTTTGTAAGTACACCCCATACATTACCAAATATGCCCTTTCTTTTACTTTTTTAAAATATTATAAAATCAATACCTTTTAATATCAACCGTTAGAACAATCCAAGAGTTGTCATTTAATGACTAATTTTTTTCTTTATTTTACATAAAACATAATAAAAAAGAAAAAATTAGTAATAATGATGAAAAATGAAAAACGAATACACAATAAAAAAATTGGAGACATCTTCTTCGTCTTCATCTGTGATCTCCTTTCATCCTTGATTATAATTTTTTATTTTTTTTCTAGTTTGTGTTGTTTTCTTGATCGCGCTCCAAATGTTCACATTTAGCGCTCCCTTTTCCTATCTTTTGTATCCGTTTCCGAGCATTTTTATATATTTAATAGGGTGTAAATAAGTGTTTCAGGGAATTAAGGAAGTTCAGGGGCAATTGTGTAATTGTGGAGAAATCAGGGGGAAAAGTGCAATAATCGGGAAAGGAATGATGATTCTGTGATTAAGGAGAAGATCAGGGGTACATATTGTAAAAAGCCAGCCAACGCACAGCGTCAGCGCCACGTCACCCCTGGAACGACACCGTTTGGCGCATGCTGGCGTCACGCTGACATCAGGTCGTCTTCTAGCTGCTGCCGGGTCGACCCGACCCGCCTCCAACCCGGTTCAGACCCGGTTGACCCGGTCGTGACCCGACAGCCTGCCCGACTTTTCTGACGATTTTCGACCGGTTTCTGACGGTTTTTCCGGTCGATTTCTGCCCAGAATTTCAGCCCACATCCCGGAGGTTCCATTGCACCCATTTTGAGGCTCCCATGCAAACATTTTCCATGCCATCCAAGTCTCCAAAACTCCATGGTTGTGCAAGCTTGCAAGCTTGTTTCGGCGGCCTTTTGCCCACTTTCCAGAAGGTCTAAACTCGCCGGGAGACCGCGGGTTCATGCGGCGACTTCATGCCCGCCATCCAGAAGGTTCAAGCTCGCCTCAAATGTCCAATTTCATGCGGCGGCTTCCGACGGCGGGCAAGAGCCCGCGAACTCGACGGCTCCAAGCTCGCCGACCAGACCGACCTTGGTTTTTGCACGTCCAAACTCCTCCCAAACCTTCCCTACTATATATACTCTCCTTTCCCTAAACCTAAACAAATCCCTAAATATCCAAACAAGCAAATATTACATCCTTACCACATAATTTTCACCTAAATTACCCTACCAACCTAGAATAAACTCACACCACTTCACTTAGCTTGTAACTAGTGTTAGGGTGGTTTTCCAGCCACCAATCTCGATCCAAGCCATCTACATGTTGATTCCAAGCTTGGGGAAGCAAGATGAGTGAGCTAGCTTGAAGACTACACCAAGATTATTGGGTTGTCTCTATTTTCTCTCTTATTTCCTTAGTTTGTTGTTAATGTGTAATTAAATATTTATGTTAAGGATTTGGTGTATTTATGTATTATTATCTATGATACTAGTTGAACATATTATTAGAATTGAGCTTTAATTGATATATGCTTGTTAATTAATTAATCTAATTGTTAACATGCAAAATAGGATTTACTAGATTAATGCAAACCTTGCTTAATTTGGTTAACCTCTAATTGAAGTGCTTAATTGTTATCAACTAGTAATTAGGTAATTTACATGATCCATTAGTTCCCTAACATATCTCATTATCACTCTTGCATAACTTTGCATTAGTGGTAATTAGTTTAGCTAATTAGTGTAATTTAGTATAATTGTTATTGGTAATTAAGTTAGTGTTTAGATTAGTTAATTGCTAAGGATTGACAAACCTTGGTTGTAGTTAGAATTAGTTAACTTAGTGGTGATTAGATTAAGGTTTTCTTAGTGTAATCTTAGATTAGTTATTTAAATTGCTTTTGACCATCTTCCTTTACTTTTATTGTATGTTAATAGTGTAAATATATTGTGTATATATATAATATATATATATATATATATATAGTGTGTATATATAATATACGACTTAGGACCAACTTAAGGTAAACACCAACTCCTCCGTGGGAACGATACCCGTACTCGTAACCACTATACGTGACGAACGATTCGTATACTTGCGAGAGGGTAAAAACTCGCACGTCCGATAATTTACGATAGTTTATAGAACTATCGCGTAACCAATTTTCGGCGCATCAAGTTTTTGGCGCCGCTGCCGAGGAACTAAAAAGCGTGTTATCTTTAGTTTGTTTTAGTCGTATTTTTATTTTCGTTATTTGTAGTTTACTTTTTAGTGTTCATATATTATCTTGTTCGATTTGATCTTTGTTTATTGGTTATTTCAGGATTCGGATAAACATGGAGAACCTTACCATTGTGCCCGATACTCAGAGACTTATGAAGGACTTTGCTTTTTCGATTATGGGAGCTCAACCGTCAGCGATTCTGTTGAGTGATTTACAATGGAGTTATGAGTTGAAGAGTTCTCATTTCAATACTCTTACAGTCTTCCAAGGTGAAACGGATGAGGATTCCCTTCAGTTCATGAAGGAGTACTACGATGTCATTACCACCATCCGACTCGGAGAGCTCACGGAAGATCAGTTGAGGATGAGATGCTTCCCGTACTGCATGAAGGATGAGGCAAAGAATTGGTTATTGGCTATACCCGCAGGATCATTGATTACTTGGGAGGCGGTAGAGACCAAATTTTTCTCAAGGTACTATCCCTCTTGGAAGACACGAGAAATACAAGGGAAGATAGCATCCTTTGAAGAAGAACCAGAGGAAACCTTCAATGAGGCTTGGGACCGGTTCAAATTACTCCTTGCACAGTGCCCACATCACATGTTCCCCTTCGTCCTATTAGTACAGTGCTTTTATGACGGATTGACGGGACTCACACAAGCCATAGTTGACAATGCTTGTGGTGGAGCCATGAGGGAGAAAACCGCCAGCGAAGTATTTGCCGTTTATGAGATGTTGGGTGAAAATTCCCAACAACGAAGCGGAAGGAATGGTGCTCATGAGGAGAAGGCCGAGACAAAGTTAGCAATGCAATTGGCCGACTTGTCACGGGATATGGAGAACCTCATGGCACACCGTGGGCAACAACCGGTAGTAGGAGAAGTACAATCCGTGTATCCACATCAACACTACAACCATCAGACAAGCCAGGATCAAGAATGGCAAGACCACCAGTGGGGCAATCAAGACAACCCCTCTTTCACCGAGCAACGGATGATTTGCCTTGAAGAATCCACCGAGAGATTGGCAACTCAAGTGGGGCATGTGGCGGAAAATTACCAAAGGCAAGACAATGAAGATTTTCCGACCCAAAGTGAGCAAGTTAATATACTTACCATTCATGGGAATGGTGAGTCAACGCCACAAGAGGTGTTCAAACCGGTGACTTCTCCGGATAGCTCGGATGACTACATGGATAAGCTCCTTAGTATCTTTGAAGATCAACTCAAGAAAGAGGAGGAAAGGAAAGAGGTCCATGAGGAAGAGGATGTTGAGGAGAACGAGTTGATAAGTCTAAGTGTAGACTTAGTATTGAAGATTGCCATGCTTGAGGATGAGAAAGACTCTGAAATGAAGAAAGCACAAGAGCTCTCCATATTGGTGGCGGAACAAGAGGTGGAATTCGCTCAGAAAGCGAGCAAGATGCAAGTGGAGGCAGAAGAGAGGGACAAGGCATTGGAGTCTATGAGTGTGGAACTCATCAAAAAAGACCATGCCTTGAAGGTATCACAACCAGTGAAATGTAACAACATTGTGGAATCAGACAAAGCCGAATGTCCAATCAAGGCTTTGAAAAAGAAGGGGATCAAGAAAAGATCAACCAAAAAGCCCCGCACTACCCAGAGTGGAGCAAGCCTTCCAAAGGTTGCCCACAAGCAAGCCAAAGCAACAGAGAAAGACAACCGAGGTAGTATTTCTAACCTTTCTCCTATATGCTATTTTTGCTCTATTAGGGGTCACAAAAAGACCCACTGTGCCAAATATGTTGAATATTGCAAAAATAGAAGCATGCTTAGGGGGAGAGTGAGAAAGGTGAGGAAAGTTTGGATCCGTAAGGACAAACTAGACCAAACCAAAGTGTTGCCTTTTGTTGCAAGAATTGACACACCTAATGGTAAGGTGTGGGTAGTGAAGAACCACAATGGAGGTCATGTTAAATTAGATACACCTTCGAGTTTCCACAAATTGCATGATCACTTTTCGAGTGAATTACGTGTTTCATTACACGTATGAACATATTTCTTTTCGTTATTTTTAGGTTTAGTTTAGTTTAGGAGTCTTAAGTCTATATTCATCCACTTACCATATTGCAAATGTGCTATGAAATGCATGAAAATAGATAGGTTTGGGGGTTTATACTCCCTACTTATAAACTTGTATAGCATATGCTTGTGGTGTTTTTGGTGTTGTTTTGTATGTGTGCATGCAGGGCATGGACTCAAAAAGAAATACCTTGCGCGAGAAGTAACCGCGGGAAGGAACCAGCGGAGCGGAAGGAAAGAACTCGCGGAAGTTCACCGCGACCTCAGATTCGTGGAAAAATGCCCGCCTTGCTGTATGTATGAACTCGCGGGAAATCTCCAAGATTCGCCGTGAATTCAGATCAGCAAGCAACAGCCCGCTGGACAGAAGAATCATAGCCCGCGGGAAAAGGGACACAAAGCTGCAGCACACACCATGCACAATACACCATACCACGGAGCCACACCATCCTTTGAAGGTCCAATCTCTTACCCTTAAGCTTTTAATTCAAAGTTGAAATCTCATGTTTAGCTTAAGAGTGTGAAGTGATTGTTTTGCCTAGTGATTAGGATTGGTTGTTGTAATGTGATTAGTGGTGGATATTTAGGATTGTATATATGTGTTTACATGTTAGTTGTAGATATTAGGATTGTTTATATATGATATAGTTGTATTTTTGTTTTTTATTTATAGTGTTATTTTTCAAAACTTGTGAAGATGCCCTGTTTTGAAATTTGAGGCGATATGTTTCTTAACAAATGTACCAATCGGTAAAGAAATAAATTTTTCCGTCCACACTGCGTTCATCGTTTTTTCGATACGGTTCCAACGGTATAAAGAACATAAAGTTCTGGGCGGTGGTTTGAAAGATATGACTATTTCTTTGACCGAAGGTCACAGGCGTGCCCTGTTTTCAAAATTATGCACGTGACCTGTTTTTAACGTCTGTTTTCACACTTTTCCGATTTGAATTTTAAAATATTTTCTTCATGAAAAGTGTTCATTTGCATGTCTATATTCTTGTATCAAAATTTGAGCAAGTTGTATGGAGCATTTTTGAAAATATGCATGTAAACGCAGACATTGTTCGAAGTTCAAATGTTGACAGTTTTTCTTGAAATGTTTTCCTCTATTTTTAGAAACTTCTTCACATGTTATTTTTGTTTTTAATTGTGTTTAATTGTGCATATGTGTTAGTATGTTTGTGTCCATATTTCCAAATCATGAACTCTTTGTCCATGTGCTTCAAATTTTTCAACATTGAGGACAATGTCGAGTTTAGGTTTGGGGGTGTGGACACATATGTGTCATTTTCGTTTTTTGTGTTGTGAATATTTTGTTTTTGTTTTTGAGTCAAAAATTTTCAAATCTCTGAAAAATTTTGTCAAAATTTTTTGTTTTGGGAGTTGTTTACTGTTGTTTACCAATAGGAACATGTCATACTATGCTTTGAAATCTAAGTTCTGACTAGTTTGCATGCCATCTAAGTTGTTACACCACTATAAATTTGCTTGTTCAGTGCCAATACTTGGATGTTGAGATAAATGAATCTTAGACTTGTTGTTCCTAGGAGAATTGTGGAGACTACCCATGTGAGACATTGAGCCTTAACGATCATTTGAGAAGGTATTCTAGTCTACTCATTAAAGAGCACTTTTCGAAACTAGGATTGCATTGAGATCTCATTCACAAAGCATTTAGTATTGATTGCCATGAACATGAAAATTGTGGACTGCTTGTGCGACTTGTATTCCCTTGTTAGAAAGTCTAACAGATATGATTCTAGGCATGTGTGCGCTTAACTCCATTTCCCAAACACTATCCTTATGAATGTGTGCTCCAATTGCCAAATTTGAGGCCAAACACAAACCATTCACTTCATCACCACATATCTCCATACACATCATTCACATGAAATCTTTAGTTGTTGATCATAGTCTTGCATAAGTTATAATGCAATTGATTAGCTCAATCTGTAAATAGCGTGTACTCAGGCGATGATAGATAATGTGCAATATAGAGGCTAAACTGTAAAAGTGTTCAAAATATAAAAATGCTTAAGGCCTTAGTACTTAATTGATTAAATACTCGAATAGAGTACCAATTAGCACAATCATTTAAATGTTAATCTTAGCCTAGACGCTTGTAGACATATGAATAATGAGCTAGTAAAACATCATTGTTAAATTGGTCAACATCTTTAGATTTCCATTAAATTCATTCCATTCATCAAAAATCACCCATGGCCCCATTACAACCAAAGGAAGCCCTAGCTGATCTTTTAGAAGTCTAGCTTGGGAATACGAGTCAAAACATGTTCTCTCCATGTTATTGGCTTATCAATTCATTTATGAGATCATTCATTTTAAAAGTGCGTTGTTTCATATATTCACATGCGTTGAATTCGAATTTGATGTTCATAACTTCCTAGAACGCATGTGGTTAATGAGAGATTGCCTAAGACTCTGAGAGAAGAAAGAGTTGAATCCGTGAGTATAGAAGTCAAAGCGAATTCAACCCTAGGCAATTAGTTGATTGATTCATAGATCGAAAACATCCCGAGTATTGGCAAACTGGCATTTTGTGTTGTTTTGATGAAAATGGAATTTTGCTAGTCTTAACTTAGAATGCTTAGCTTGCATGAAGTTTTTGTTTGTATATATTTTTGCATCTCTTTGTTAAAATTTAGAGTTACGTTTGTGAGTATCGTATCTGGTAAACCCTCAGGAGACTTCACTCCTCCTACTAGGGGCACCTAGAGGTTTAAAAGGCTTGTGGCACATGCTAAGTGCCATCGTTTCTCCCACGAAAGTGGACTAGCTTAGTTTATGTTTATTTTTACTTAGTATATTTTATTTATATTTTGTTTTATTTTGCTCGAGGACGAGCAAAAGTTAGGTTTGGGGGTCTGATCGCGCTCCAAATGTTCACATTTAGCGCTCCCTTTTCCTATCTTTTGTATCCGTTTCCGAGCATTTTTATATATTTAATAGGGTGTAAATAAGTGTTTCAGGGAATTAGGGAAGTTCAGGGGCAATTGTGTAATTGTGGAGAAATCAGGGGCAAAAGGGCAATAATCGGGAAAGGAATGATGATTCTGTGATTAAGGAGAAGATCAGGGGTGCATATTGTAAAAAGCCAGCCAACGCACAGCGTCAGCGCCACGTCACCCCTGGAACGACGCCGTTTGGCGCCTGCTGGCATCACGCCTGACGTCACGCTGACGTCAGGTCGTCTTCTAGCTGCTGCCGGGTCGACCCGACCCGCCTCCGACCCAGTTCAGACCCAGTTGACCCAGTCGTGACCCAACAGCCTGCCCGACTTTTTTGACGATTTCCGATCTATTTTCAATGGTTTTTCCGGTCGATTTCTGCCCAGAATTTCAGCCCACATCCCGGAGGTTCCATTGCACCCATTTTGAGGCTCCCATGCAAACATTTTCCATGCCATCCAAGTCTCCAAAACTCCATGGTTGTGCAAGCTTGCAAGCTTGTTTCGGCGGCCTTTTGCCCACTTTCCAGACGGTCTAAACTCGCCGGGAGACCACGGGTTCATGCGGCGACTTCATGCCCACCATCCAGAAGGTTCAAGCTCGCCTCAAATGTCCAATTTCATGCGGCGGCTTCCGACGGCGGGCAAGAGCCCGCGAACTCGACGGCTCCAAGCTCGCCGACCAGACCGACCTTGGTTTTTGCACGTCCAAACTCCTCCCAAACCTTCCCTACTATATATACTCTCCTTTCCCTAAACCTAAACAAATCCCTAAATATCCAAACAAGCAAATATTACATCCTTACCACATAATTTTCACCTAAATTACCCTACCAACCTAGAATAAACTCACACCACTTCACTTAGCTTGTAACTAGTGTTAGGGTGGTTTTCCAGCCACCAATCTCGATCCAAGCCATCTACATGTTGATTCCAAGCTTGGGGAAGCAAGATGAGTGAGCTAGCTTGAAGACTACACCAAGATTATTGGGTTGTCTCTATTTTCTCTCTTATTTCCTTAGTTTGTTGTTAATGTGTAATTAAATATTTATGTTAAGGATTTGGTGTATTTATGTATTATTATCTATGATACTAGTTGAACATATTATTAGAATTGAGCTTTAATTGATATATGCTTGTTAATTAATTAATCTAATTGTTAACATGCAAAATAGGATTTACTAGATTAATGCAAACCTTGCTTAATTTGGTTAACCTCTAATTGAAGTGCTTAATTGTTATCAACTAGTAATTAGGTAATTTACATGATCTATTAGATCCCTAACATATCTCATTATCACTCTTGCATAACTTTGCATTAGTGGTAATTAGTTTAGCTAATTAGTGTAATTTAGTATAATTGTTATTGGTAATTAAGTTAGTGTTTAGATAAGTTAATTGCTAAGGATTGACAAACCTTGGTTGTAGTTAGAATTAGTTAACTTAGTGGAGATTAGATTAAGGTTTTCTTAGTGTAATCTTAGATTAGTTATTTAAATTGCTTTTGACCATCTTCCTTTACTTTTATTGTATGTTAATAGTGTAAATATATTGTGTATATATATATATATAATATATATATATAGTGTGTATATATAATATACGACTTAGGACCAACTTAAGGTAAACACCAACTCCTCCGTGGGAACGATACCCATACTCGTAACCACTATACGTGGCGAACGATTCGTATACTTGCGAGAGGGTAAAAACTCGCACGTCCGATCATTTACGATAGTTTATAGAACTATCGCGTAACCAATTTTCGGCGCATCAAGTTTTCTCTCTCTTTTTTTAATCTTTTTTTTAATATATATAATGTAAGATAAAAAATTTAATCCATGCTTTAAAATATAATAGGAAGAGCCTTAGTAATCCACCCTTGAAGAATAACTGCTATTGATAACAAAACAAAAAAAATCTTAAGAGATTTTGATTTTGAAACTAATTATAAATAATTCAAAAGTTTCACAACCAATTTTGGATGATTTTGATTCATTATCTATACTTAGCAATCACTTTGTATTTCCTTGAAAGAAATTGAAAATATATTTGAAATTAATATTTAAAAGAGAATGTTTACGAAAATGGAAAGAGTTATTAATTATATATGTTAACATCTAATCCTTAATAGGAAACTTTTGTTTTCACAAAAAAATAAAATAGGAAACTAATCAATAATTATTTGTGGGGTACCTACAAACAATTTAATCTCTTTGGTAATTTTATACAAGGGTATTATTGGATTTTCAAAAATATAATAATGTGGGGTGTATATACAGTTTTTGAGGGGTGCAAATATCGCCACTCTTAATTTAAAAAAAAAAAAAAAAAAAAAATTTGTCATAGCCCAAATGAAATAACTACACAAATCTATTCAAGAGTGGCGGTATATGCACCCCTGAAAAAATGTATGTGCACCCCTTTTGTATGCACACCCCATTAAAAAAATTTAAAATATGAAATCTTGTAAGCACACCCCACATATTACCAAATATGCCCTTTCTTTTTAATTTTTAAAATATTATAAGTAACAAAATTATAAAATAATATAAATGGCTATTTTTTCCTTTTTTTTTTTTTTTTTTATTTACCTAAAACAAAATAAAAAGTAAAATTAAAAACGTATAAACAAAAAAAAAAAAAAAAAAAAAATGGAGACATCTCCTTCTTCACCTTTCTTCTTTCTTCATTTCCTGTCATTTTATTGTTAATTATTTTTAGTCACTTTTAAATTTTAAAACTGTTGTTTTCAATTTTTATTTTTATTTTTATTTTTTTATAAAACAAAATTAAAAGAGGTTTGGAAGTTGGAATCGCAGTGCCGCACTCCTCCCAAATTTTGGAGGCCGGTCATCTTTTCTATTCTAGCATCTCCATCTTTTATGGGGAGAATGATATTGAATTTTCAACTTCTTGATTTGGATTTTTTTTAATCAGTTAAAAATTTCATCTTTTCTATTCTAGCATCTCCATCTTTTATGGGGAGAATGATATTGAATTTTCAACTTCTTGATTTGGGTTTATATATATATATATATATTTTTAATTTGTTTTAATCAGTTAAAAATTTAAAAAAGTAAATAGTTCCAAGAAATTATTATATTATTGAATTAAAATATTAATAATTTAATTTAAGGGTAATGTTAGAATTTTGAAAATATATAATTTGGGGTGTACATACAGTTTTAGAGGGGTGCAAATACCGTCATTCTCTATTCAATCTTCATTTTTAAACTACAGGCCCAATAACCTTAAACATGATAAAATAAACCCAACAGCCCAACAAGCCCAAATAATTGTTATAAAAAAAATTTTTTTTTTTCACTTTCCCAGATCTATCTCTCCACTCTCCAGCATCAGTTATTCTTCGATCACTTTCCAATTTTTTCTTTCTTTTTTTCACTTTCCCAAATTTCACTTTCTCTTTCTTTTAATTGAACTTGCAGTAAAAAATTAATAATACATTTTTGAAGATTATTCTTTGTTTTTAAATGTTTATTTATATCATTTTTTTTTTATCGTAGGTTATAATGTGAAAAATCTTAGGAAAGCTAAGGTTTATTTACCTTTAGGGGTTTGAAAAGAAAAATATACATCGAAAATTTTTATTGTGTGATACCATTATCTCTTACTAGGTATATCCTCGATGTTTTTTATTTTTATTTTTATTTTTTTTATTTTTATTTTTATTTTATTTTTATTTTTATTTTTAATGAAATTTCTCTAGTATCGTTTTGATTCAATTATTACAAAGAAAATTTTGCTTAGTAATTAGTTCAACATTTTAGGATTTTTAAACAAGAAAAAAAAATTAGATTAGCCCACCTCGAAATTTTTTTCCAGCTACGCCCCTGACTCCAAGGCTGCGGTTTCATGGGTGAACAATGATAATTTTACGTAAATTTGATTTACAATATCTGTACCAAGTCAAGCCTTTTTTAGCAATTTAAAGGTAGGGTTCAATTCAAGGTCGTCGAATTCCTATGCGGATATGTTAGCAAAAAAGGGCTCCAACAAAGAAGGTGAAGTCTTCGAGATCGGTGACCTTTGATCTGGTTTGCTCCATTTAGTTTTTACCTGGTTTCAGCCTTTTCTGTTTTCTTTCTAGAGCTGCAGTGGTTTGTTTTTGTTTTTAAAGCTAAGGTGGTGGGCTTTGGGTGGCCTTTTGGTTGGGTTGTGGAGCAGTATGGTCGTGTTTGCTTCAGTAGTGGGCGGGGTTGTTGTTTGATCTTCTATTTATAAGATGTGGACCCCACAAAACACGTATGGGCCTACGTGCACTTAATGAATTTGGACATGATTTGATGTTGGTGATTTCAATCACGTGTAGGGATGGGCGTTTCCCCATGGGGCCCCATACCCCACGGGGCCCCATGGGGTTTTGGGGGCAAATTTTGCCCCAAATGGATTTTGGGGGTGGGGGTGGGGTAAACTTTGCCCCCAAACATATTTTGGGGGAGGTGGTGGGGGTACCTCCCCCCAAACCCAAAACCCCATTGGGCCCCCCAAATATATATATATATATATATATATATATATATATATTATTTTTATTTATATATAAAATTTTAACAATTAAAACAAATTATAATTATAATATTAAATTATTAAAATTAAATGTTATGGTTGTTCATTATAAGGTGTAATTAACCCCCCAAAATATATATATGTATTATGCAATTATTTTTGTATTGTATTTTTATTATGTTTTTATTACTTTTCGGATTGAAAATTTATAATTTAGAATTAAAAAGAAAATGAAATGGGGGAAATGGGTTTTGGGGGTGGGGGTGGGGGTGGGGGAACCTCCCCCCAAAACGTCCCTCCCACTGGTCCCCCCAAATGGATTTTGGGGGAGGTGGTGGGGGGAGGTTTGAGGAATGGGGGTGGGGGTGGGGGTACCCTCCCCCGCCCCATTGGGCCCCCACGCCCATCCCTAATCACGTGGTATGAATTTGGACTTTCATACTAAGATAAAACACGGCGTTGTGTCACTTTAGAATTTATGCAATTTAACCTACGCAACTTATTCAACTATTATATGGTTGACTCAAATCAACTGTCCAAAAAAGTTATCCTAATTTGTGTAACTAACCAAATTGGGATAGGTGTCTACATTTAATTATTATTTTTTTCAATCTCTTCTATAAATGTAGATACATGTCCCAATTTAGTTGGTTAGACACAATTGGGACACCATTTTTGGATAACTGATTTAAGTCCTTATATGTCATGTTCAATAGATAAACAATGAAACGTGGTTTTCATGTTAAATGATATAATTTTAGTACTGATAACTACTCGAACTCAAAAATTATATTAAAAATTATCAAATTAAATGAGTATTATTTACTATCAAATCACATTGGACACCGGTATACATAAATTTGATTAGTTATTCATTTACATAGCATAATATTATCGAAGTTGTTGGGTTCATATATGAGTTTAATTAATTATCTATTGTCAGCCGGTTTTGGTGTGGGTTCTTTTGTTGCTTTTGTTCGGTCATTTTGGAGAGATTCGAACCACTCACCACCAATATAGGAGAGAGGGGCACTACCACTTGTGCTAAGAAATGATATGCATTGTCAGTTGTTACTATCTTAAATCTTACCATTTAATCATCAACAGTTGATTTAGTTGTTCCAAAAAAAAAATCAAAAAGAGCATGTTGGAGAAACCCAAATTTTGCATTTCTTCCAATAGACAAATATGTTAATAAGTTTATGAGATTGAATGTTTCACCATTGAAATGTTGGTGCATATCTCAAGCACAAATGAAAATGACAATGCTAATAATTTAACGGATTATGCTTTTTTTTTTTTTAAAAATAATTTAACGGATTATATTATTATATTTTACACAACAATATTTTTTTTTTTTTTTTTTTTTGTCATTTACATTAGTCTATTAAAAGTTTTTTTTTTTTTTTTTTTTAACATATAAATTTTCTCAACAGCCCTCCTCACCATAAACATTTTTATTACAAATACTTTGTCAATGATTTTTTTTTTTAAATTTATAACAACAATAGATATTACTAGGAACGTAACTAGGATTAAATATCAGAGTGGGCTATCAAAGAAAAATTGACTAAACATCAACATTACGAGAAAATTTTTATTAATTAAAAATAAATATACACCTAATTAGGATGATATATCGAAATGTACCTTTTAAAATGTATATTCTAAATAAATACGTTACCAATACTTTTTAAAAATAAGTCAAAATAAATTATAAAAGAAACGTAAAATGAAAATACTGATTAAATTGTATCCTACTTTTTTTTTAAGATAAAATTAATATCAATTATGAAATCAAGATCAATTTTAACAACAATTGAGTTTGTTAAAAATACATTTTTCATCTCAATGTGAAGTCATGTCTTGATAATTAGTTTCTTTGATGAAAAAAATTTATTTAAATATATTGTGTTCTTATTATTTATTAGTTTGATTCATTCGAAATATAAAATACAATGTTCTAATAAATTTTATTTATTTGATTATTATTAGTTTAGTTATGATATTGAAGCATCACAATACTACAATAGAAAATAAATAACTATATTTTTATATTATTATATTTTTTTTAGGGATAATTAACCCGGTGGCCATCGAATTGATGACACAATATCAAAATGGTCATTGGATTGGAAAGTTGTTCCAAAATGGCCCTTTTTGGCGAACTTTGTGACACTAATGGCCATTCCATCAAATTTCATCCAATTCCATCCAATAAGTGGCATTTTGGTAAATAAAGGGATGACATTAATTTATTTTAGATTTAAAAAAAAAAATCAATTTTTTCTTTTGTTTTTTGAAACGAATAATTATATTTAGTATGTATATATGTATACACACTAAATATAAGATATTTTGTTTAAATTCAGAAGGAAGAGATTAGAATTATATTAAGATAACATTTTGGCCTAAATTATTCTTCTTTCTAGCTAACTTGTATATTTTTTAATATATATTTCGTTTAATCTTCTCTCTCATTGACTATTCTTATCAATTTAATCGAGATATATTTATTTAAGAGTAACAACTGTCATCCAATGATATGATTTATATATTTATTTTATTAAAATAAATTATTAATAAAATACCTTAAATAAAATGATTAAAAGAATAAATAGTACTTGATTAAAATTAAATAAATCAAAATACTTTCCCCATCAATGACACCAACATTTAAACCCTAATTTATTTTAAGTATCAATTTTTTATTTTTTTTTTAATTCTGGTTCATCTTTAAATCTTCTTCACATACACATCATCAACTCTAATACGAGCCAAATTAAAGATGCTCAATCTTCATTTTAGAGCCACCCAATTATGTCATCTTCATTTTAGAGTGCCACATGTTTATATGAGCTTGATTGACGTAGGAATTTTTGTTTTTACTTCTCTTTGTTGTGTTTTGACAACCAGGTTGCTCACATGCTGGCCAAGAATGCTTTTCTTCTTGAGGAGGATAGGTTTTGGATGGAAGAGTACCCGTATTGCGTAGCCAAAGAGGTTCTGGTGGACTTATCTGCTTAGTTGTTTGTTGTTTGTTTGTTGTTTCTTTCAAAAAAAAAAAAAAAAGAAGTTGAAAACTGAAATGAGGATTTATTTTAGATTATTTTTGGAAATTAATTTTTTCTTTTGTTTTTTGAAACGAATAATTATATTTAGTGTATATATATATATATATATATATTTCTTTTTTAAGAAGATTAAGGCTATAAAATCTAAAAAATCTAAAAAACAAAGAAGAGATACGTGTGTTGATCTAAACCATTTCTTTTGTTTTTTGAAAAGAATAATTATATTTAGAATAATTATAATCTAAATATAATTATTCTTTTCAAAAAACAAAAGAAATGGTTTAGATCAACACATGTGTCTCTTCTTTGTTTTTTAGATTTTTTAGATTTTGTAGCATTAATCTTCTTAAAATATATATATATATATATATATATATATATATATATATATATATATTGAGATATGATATACATATATACACACTAAATATGATTATTCGTTTCAAAAAACAAAAGAAAAAATTGATTTCCAAAATATAATCTAAATAAATCCTCATTTCAATTTTCAACTTTGTTGACAAAGTCACAAAACACAACAAAGAGAAGTAATTACAAAAATTCCTACGTCAATCAAGCTCATATAAACATGTGGTGCTCTAAAATGAAGATGGCATAATTGGGTGGCTCTAAAATGAAGATTGAGCTATCTTTAATTTGGCTCGTATTAGAGTTGATGATGCGTATGTGAAGAAGACTTCAAGATGAACCAAAATAAAAAAATTAAAAATTGATACTTAAAATAAAATTAGGGTTTAAATGTTGGTGTCATTGATGGGGAAAGTATTTTGATTTATTTAATTTTAATCAAGTTATTTATTCTTTTAATCATTTTATTTAAGGTTATTTTATTAATAATTTATTTTAATAAAATATAAATATATAAATCATATCTTTGGATGACAGTAGTTACCCTTAAATAAATATCTCTTGATTAAATTGATAAGAATAATCAATGAGATAGAAGATTAAATGAAATATATATTAAAAAAATATACAAGTTAGCTAGAAAGAAGAATAATTTAGGCCAAAATGTTATCTTAATATAATTCTAATCTCTTCCGTCTGAATTTAAACAAAATATCTTATAATTAGTGTGTATACATATATACACATTAAATAAATTATTCGTTTCAAAAAACAAAAGAAAAAATTGATTTTTTTTAAAAAAATCTAAAATAAATTAATATCATCTCCTTATTTACCAAAATGCCATTAATTGGATGGAACTGGATAGAATTAGATGGAATTGGATGGAATGGCCATTAGTGTCACAAAGTTCGCCAAAAATTGCCATTTTAGAACAACTTTCCAATCCAGTGGCTATTTTGATAGTGTCATCAATTCGATGGCCACCGGGCTAATTATCCCTTTTTTTTAACGGTGGGATTTATTGAGCAGGAAAACAGAAGAAACACCCAGGCCAGCAAAACCACAACGCACAGCAAGCCAAGCCAAGCCACGCCAACAAGGCGAAAAGGAAAACAAGAAAAAAGCAAAACAAGGCGCCCCAAAAACTGACCCAAACAGAAGAGAAGCACAAAAAGAACCGCGAAAACAAAGAGCATAGCAGGAAAACAGGGGACACAGCCCCAAAACCAGAAACAAACGGGAAACATAATGATAAATTTCGAATCACAAGTCGCCCCAAACAATCTTGTCTCCACTATTAGACGAACCCATTTTGGTCAACTTATTTGAGAACAAGTTAGACGACCTCTGATAAAATGGTTAGATTATTCTTACTAATAATTTAAAAACAAAACTCCAACTTAACAAGCATACAACTAAATTTCAACCAAAACAATACGGAAATTGATTAAACAATATCGTTACTTTATAAATTTAAAATTAGATTAACTAATAATTGGATTTCTCCTAAAATCTCTTAAACTAAAAATTATGGTAACTCTAAAATTTTAAAATAAAATAAAATATTTAATCCATAATATTCACCCGAACATACCTAATAATTCTTTGTGTTGATAAATATATTGAGTCAAATTTGAGCAAATTTGGAGAACGTGGGAGAGAAAATTTTATAAAAATAAGTCCACGTACCCTAGCCCCTTCTATGATCCCTCCTCTCTGTATATTACCAAATAATCTACTAACTAAAAAGTTTTATTTTTAATTTAATACCAAACAATAATGGCCTTTTGTCAAAAGATCTACTCTAGAAGATTATTAGAAAAGTCATTCCAAACACACCCTTAATCATTTATAGTTTTGTATGAAAATACCTCTTTCAATTCATATTACACATACAAAAAGACTTCAAGAAGATCATGTTTTTAGTCATAAATTATTTCATATAATTAATAATCGGAAATCTTACATGTTTTTTTTTTACGGAAACGATTTTGTAATGTTGCATAGTCCACTATGTAATATTACCGAGTGACATGAAAAATGGTTTCTTTTCGGAAAGTGTGCATGTCACTCCGCATCATCACAAACCATACCAGGAGAATCGTTTAGGAGATCTTTCTTGGAATCTTGGTACTTTTGGATTGAATATTCTTATATTTCTCTGGATTTATACTTTGATCTCCACCATATACTTTACTTTCCGCGACAGTCAGTCAAGCGTCTAGGATCACAAACAGTAAAGTGTCTAGTTTTCGTTTTCAAGACTGATCGAGTTAAATCATATTCATAGTTGGACATATGTGCAACGGTCTTATTAACTTATTAGTGGATTCATATCATGGTACCGTGTGGAATAGAGTACCTTAAACACATTTTCATAGTGAGAGGGAGTCTACATTGCAGTGTGCATGCATACAAGTTTTTTCCTTTTCAAGAGATAAGGTTGGCAATCTACTTGGGCCTCTGATAGGCTAAAGACCTTGTCCAACTTATTCTCACATCTCAATTATTTTACAAATACAATGAAAAGTTTAATTTTCCACACAACAGACACTTTTGAGCGACAAAACAATACCCTCTCTTAAGGGTCGTTTATATTTTTCACTTCACATTGAATTTGTATGAATTGAATTAGAAATATTAAGTTATTTTTGTTTGTTTTTCGAGTTGTCAAACAATTTAAAAATAACTAAAACAACAAAAAGAAATTCTTCCTAGAATATTCTACAATCTAATATATAACTCCAAGTTGAATTTTCCATGAATTTTCCACCGTGCTGTACATACTCTCTAGAATTGTTTATGGTTCGTGCCGCGGTTTATACAATGCACCTGCACTGTGGTTCCTTCCGAAATCCGATTCTTGAGTTTTTGCCCATTTTTGTGCAATTTGCCTTTTTTTTTAAATGTCACATCAGCACTTTAATTTATTTTTTTTTAACTTTTAATTTAACCCTTTTATACTTAATTAAAATAATATGTATTCTTAAAAAATATACCGTTGGAAAGATTTCGTTAGGATCTTTAAAATGACACCAATATTAATATATATTTCAATTTATTTAATTTACTAATTAATTATATATTTAAATAATGTTAAACTTTTATGATAATTTAAATATATATTGGGAGAATATTCTTTAAAGATACATTTTTAATGTAAATTTTGGTGTTAAACATTGGAGTGGAAAAAAAATTTAGTGTAAGCATATTTTTAAAAGATTCTCATTCAACTCCATTCTCCAAATTGTAGTAGAGTTTGGTACAATACATTGGAGTTGCTCTTAGGAGACCTTTCTTGGAACTTTTGGACTGAATATTCTTTTATTTCTCTGGATTTATACTTGATCTCCACCATATATTTTACTTTCCGCGACAGTCAGTCAAGTGTCTAGGACCACAAACAGTAAAGTGTCTATTCTTGTTTTCAAGGCTGATCGAGTTAAATCATATTCATAGTTGGTCATACGTGCAATGGTCTTATTAACTTATTAGTGGACTCATATCATGGTACCGTGTGGATTAGAGTACCTTAAACACATTTTCATACAAGTTTTTTCCTTTTCAAGAGATAAGGTTGGCAATCAACTTGGGCTTCTGATAGGCTAAAGTCCTTGTCTAACTTATCCTCACATCTCAATTGTTTTACCAATACAATGGAAATTTTAATTTTCCTCACAACAGACACTTTTGAGCGATAAAACAATACCCTCTCTTAAGGGTCTAATATATAACTCCAAGTTGAATTTTCCATGAGATAGGAATCTGGAAAAAAAAAAAAAGGCGAATGAATTCATACGAGTTGAATTTTCCAAATACAAGACTTCTTCAAATTTCGAGTTGAATTTTCCTGTTGAATTTTCCATAAGGTATCTGCAGTCTAACACTTTCTCAATTTTTGTCAAGTCATGAAAAGTCTTTCCACAAATAGAGTTGCTAATTAATTTCTTTGGCTTCTGATAGGCTATAACTCCAAGTTGAATTTTCCATGGGATAGAAATCTGAAAAATAAAAAATAAAAAATAAAAATTGAGAAGTGTTAGACAGGTACCATGGCCTATCACAAGTGAAAGTAATAGGCTATGGTACCTGTCTAACACCTTTCACAAACGATTGCCACCTTTCTTTATTACATTATACTAAAAATCTCATCCCAATTTAGACCATCTCCAATGCATATGCCAATACCAATACCAAATTTGGTACAAAAAAGAGTAAAATGCTATATTTGGTACATCAATTTAACATTGTGCTCCAATGCATAATTATATTTAAAATGCTATTTTTATTATTTTATTAATTAAAATTATAAAAGTAAATACTTACCATTAATGCATGAGTCCTTAAAATTTCTAGCACTATTTCCAAAGCCATTTGTGGAAAAGTCACCCAATTAATAAGTTTTGTAGAAATAGCACCAATTAAGGTGATTTGCCAAAATTGCCCCTAATCTCTCTTTAACTCTCTCTTTCTTCCTTTCTCTCTTCTTCCTCTTTCCTCTTTTTTTTTTTTTTTTTTTTCAAAAACCTCCATTGATCCATCAATGAAGGTCGGACAGACCTCAAATGGAGGTCGAATGGAGGGCGAAAGACCTCCAATGGAGTCGAAATGACCTCGACTTCCATTGGTGGTCGATGAAAGAAGAAGATAAAAAAAAAAAATCTGGAAATAAGTCTCGGGTATTTTGAAATAAGTCTCGGGTATCTGAAATAAGTCTCGGGTAGTTGGAAATGGCTTGAAATAAGTCTCGGGTGACCTACCTGAGACTTATTTCTAAATACGCGAGACTTATTTCCAAATATCCGAGACTTATTTCCAGATATATTTTTTTTAATCTTCTTCTTCATCGACCACCAATGAAGGTCGAGGTCATTTCGACTCCAATGGAGGCCTTTCGCCCTCCATTCAACCTCCATTTGAGGTCTGTCCGACCTCCATTGATGGATCAATGGAGTTCTTTGAAAAAAAAACAAAGGAGAGGGAAGAAAGGGAGAGAGAGGAAGAAAGAATAAGTGAGGGCAATTTGGGCAGATCACATACTTTGGTGCTATTTCTACAAAACTTATTAAGTTGGTGATATTACCACAAAACCAATCCAATTTGGTGCTATTTTTGTCTATTTCCTCTTAATGCATTCATTATTTCTTTTAATACTCCATTGCAAAGTTCTATTAATGCATTCATTATTTTATTTAAAAAATATATAATGGTATTTTTATATTAAAAAAAGAGCATTAATTGATGTGCCAAATTTAACATATGCTATATTATATTGCAATTTAACCTACAAAACTTATTCAACTATTATATGTCTGACTCAAATCAGCCGTCCAAAATTGTGTCCTAATTTGTGTCTAACCTACCAAATTGGGACATATGTTTACATTTAATTATTATTTTTTCAATTTCTTCCATAAATGTAGACACATGTCTCATTTTGGTTGGTTAAACACAAATCGGGACACCTTTTTTGGACAGCTGATTTGAGTCCTTATATGTCATGTTCAATAGATAAACAATGAAACATCAAACATGGTTTTTATGTTAAATGATATAATTTTAGTGGTGATAACTACTCAAACTCAAAAAATTATAGAACTTAAAAAATTATCAAATTAAATGAGTATTATTTACTATCAAATCGCATTAGATAATTTGATTAATTATTCATATACATAGCATAATATTACCGAGGTGGTTGGGTTCATATATGAGTTTAATTAATTATCAATATATATGGGTGCGTTTTTTGCTTTGTGGTGGTCTGCTGTTTCTTGTTTTCAGCCGGTTTTGGTGTGGGTTCTTTTGTTGCTTTTTTTTAGTCGTTTTTGTTGTTTTCCTGGCCGCTTTGGCTCTTTGAATAAAATTTATACCGTTTTAAATATATATAAAAATAAAAAAAAATAAAAAAGCCTGCCATGATATAAAAGTTGGACACTTTAGAATACAGATTTGTGTTATAGAAAGCTGTACCCTGTAAGCCATATTTGCAATTCCTCAAGCAGTACTTCTCAGCTGATCATTGGCAGTTAAAACCAACTCAGAATTGGTAAGAACCTTCGAAAAAATAGAATTTGGACCATTTCAAAGGCTGAAAAATCTATGAGGCAAGAGAAGATATGTTTCAAAAATCTTATCAGTTCAAGTTCACCTTAAATAATAGTATAACTCAATTGATATAGCTCTACATTGATGTGTGTGCGGCCCATATGATTGTAAAATGAGCATGGAGAGATTCAAACCACTCACCACTAGACATGGCGCCGGTTCGGTTTGAACCAGCGAATCAAACCGAACCGGAACCGAACCGTCCGGAACTGGAAATAGAGCGGTTCCGGTTCCGGTTTCAATAAATAAGGAACCGCCGGTTCTAATCGGATTGGAACTGGCAGTTCTGGTTCCGGTTCGAACCAGCGGTTCCAACATATATATATATTTTTTATATTTTTAAAAAAAATGGCTTGAGCGATTCAATTTTAATTTTTTTGTGGTAAAAATTAAGTGCAAGGCCAATTTTACATTTTTTAGTTTTATTTTAATTTAATTTTTTAATTTGACACATACTCTTCTATGAGGCAAGAGAAGATATGTTTCAAAAAATCTTATCAATTCAAGTTCACCTTAAGGGTGTGTTTGGTAGGGATGAAAAGGGAGAGGAAAGAAAAGGGTGGAGGGAAAAGGGAGAAGAAAATGGGGAAATATGTGTTTGGTATGGAGAGAAAAATGGAAGGAAGGGAAAAATGAGAGGAAAATTTATAGGTGGGACTCACATTTTAATTCTCCCAAAAGTGGAAGGAAATGGAGGGAAAGAGAGGGAAGGCTTTTGGGTTGACATAAAATTACAAATTTATCCATTTTTTTAATATATAAATATAATATAAGGGTAAAATAGTAAAATTGATAAAAAAATCTTTTCTTTCCTTCCTGTTTACCAAACAACTCAAAGGAAAATTATTTTCCTTTCCTTCCCTCATATTTTCTATCCCTTCAAATCTTTCTATCTTTCCTATTTTCTTTCCTCCCTATCAAACACACCCTAATTAATAATGGCATAACTCAATTGATATAGCTCTGCACTGATGTGTGTGCAGCCCATATGATTGTAAAATGAGCATTGTGAGATTCAAACCACTCACCACCAATGTGGAGAGAGGTGCACAACCATATGTACTAAGAAATGATATGCATTGTCAGTTGTTACTATCTTTAAATCTTACCATTTAATCATCATCCATTGATTTTAGTTGTTGCAACTTGCAACATTAGCACTTCCTTGGAATTAGGAAATTTTTTAGGAATTGAAAATTTAATTAACATTGAATTAATATATTTTAGGAAGTAGATAAATTAATGTTTAAGGAAATAAATTATAAATTTTTTGAAATTACAGTTGAAATAGAAAATTATTGATACGAATTATGAGATTCCATTTTCAAATTGTAATTTTAATTATAACTGTAAATATACAAGTCAAAAATAAATTTGGGCCTTCAGTTTTGCTGCTATTGGCCGGAATATCTTCATCATTAGTGACTCCAAGGCAGCGGTTTCATGGGTGAACAATGCTAATTTTGGTAGCCTTAATCACGTAAATTTGATTTACAATATTCGTACCAAGTCAAGCCTTTTTAGCAATTTAAAGGTAGGGTTCAATTCAAGGTCGTCGAATTCTTATGCGGATATGTTGGCAAAGAAGGGCTCCAACAAAGAAGGTGAAGTCTTCGAGATCGGTGACTTTTGATTCTGGTTTGCTCCGTTTAGTTTTTACCTGGTTTCCGCCTTTTCTGTTTTCTTTCTAGTGCTGCAGTGTTTTGTTTTGTTTTTTAAGCTAAAGTGGTGGGCTTTCGGTTGGGTTGTGGCCTTGTAGAGCAGTATGGTAGTGTTTGCTTCAGTATGGTTGTTTGATCTTCTATTTATACGATGTAGACCCCACAAGACACGTACGGGCCTACGTGCACAATGAATTTGGACATTATTTGATGTCAGTGATTTCAATCACGTGGTATGAATTTGGACTTTCATGTTGAGATAAACTATCGCGTTCTGTCACTTTAGAATTTCCTTACGCAAGGAAAAGAATTCTTAAATGCAATTTAACTTATGCAACTTATTCAACTATTATTGTCTGACTCAAATCAGTTGTCCAAAAATGGTGTCCCAATTTGTGTCTAGCCAATCAAATTAGGACATGTGTCTACATTTAATTATTTTTTTTCAATTTCTTCCATAAATATAGATACATGTCTCAATTTGGTTGGTTTATACATAAATTGGAACACCATTTTTGGACAGCTGATTTGAGTCTTTATATGTCATGTTCAATAAATAATCAATGAAACATGGTTTTTATGTTAAATGATATAATTTTAGTGGTGATAACTACTCAAACTCAAAAAATTATCAAATTAAATGAGTATTATTTACTATCAAATCGCATTGGACGTCGGTATACATAAATTTGATTAGTTATTCATATACATAGTATAATATTATCGAGGTGCCCGGGTTCATATATGAGTTAAATTAATTATCAATATATAAATATATGGGTGCGTCTAGAGATGCACATTTGGGGAATGAGGATGGATATAGGTCCCCCCATCCCTATCTCCACTTCCCCCCGCCTCCCCCCCACCCCCCATTTCTAATGGGGAAATGGGGATGGGGAATTTTGGTGGGAGGTATATCCATCCCCAACCCCAGTTCCCTATTTTTCCCGTTTTTTTCCTGTTCCTCCATTTCCCAATTTGACTAAAATTACAAATTAAACTAAAAAAACAAACATTCCATTACAAATACAAATACAAAATAAAATTCATTAGTGCTACAAATACAAAAAATATTTGTATATATAGTTAGGGTTTTCAAAGAATAAAAAAAATTAAAATATATATATTATAATTATATTTATATATGTTGGGGGAAATGGGGAAACGGGGATGGGGATGGGTCCCCATTTCAATTTGGGGATGATAATTATCCCCATCAACCCAACACCACCCCCCCATTTTTCCCCCCAAAAAATTCTCAAATGGGGATGGAGATGAGGGGAAATAGGGATCCGGGGAAAAATATGCAACTCTAGGTGCGTTTTTATCTTTGTGGTGGTCTGCTGTTTCTTGTTTTCAGCCGGTTTTGGTGTGGGCTCTTTTGTTGCTTTTGTTCAGTCGTTTTTGTTTGTTTTCCTGGCCGTTTTGGCTCTTCGAATAAAATTTATACCGTTTAAAATATATATTAAAAAAAAGCCTGTCATGATATAAAAGTTGGACACTTTAGAATACAGATTTGTGTTATAGAAAGCTGTACACCCTGTAAGCCATATTTGCAATTCCTCAAGCAGTACTTCTCAGCTAATCATTGGCAATTAAAACCAACTCAGAATTGGTAAGAACCTTGGAAAAAATAGAATACCAATTCTGTCAATTTTGGACCATTTCAAAGGCTGAAAAATCTATGAGGCAAGAGAAGATATGGTTCAAAAAATCTTATCAGTTCAAGTTCACCTTAAATAATAGTATCTCAATTGATATAGCTCTACATTGATGTGTGTGCGGCCCATATGATTGTAAAATGAGCATGGAGAGATTCGAACCACTCACCACTAGACATGGTGCTGGTTCGGTTTGAACCAGCAAACCGAATTGGAACCGGACCGTGAACCGAAAACAGGGCAATTTTCTAGTTCCGGAAACAGAACCGGACCGTGAACCAGAAACAGGGCAATCCTAGTTCTGGTTCCAATAAATAAGGAACCGCCGGTTCTAACCGGTAGTTCCGGTTCCGGTTTGAACCGGCAGTTCCAACATATATAATTTTTTTTTTTAAATGGCTTGAACGGTTCAATTTTACATTTTTTGTGGTAAAAATTAAGTGTAAGGCCAATTTTACATTTTTTAGTTTTATTTTAATTTAATTTTTTAATTTGTCACTTATTTATTTTATTTTATTTTCGGGTGACCCAATAAAATGCATTTACAAGTTTACATGTTTAATTTTTTTTATTAATAAGATTAAATATAAGAAAAAAAGGAACCAAACCGCCGAAACTGGCGTCATGTCTACTCACCACCAATGTGGGAGAGAGGTGCACTACCACCTATCGTGAGCTGTTAGAGCATCCACAATGGTCTCTAAAAGAGAACCATTTGCACAAAACTCATTTGAAATCCATCCAATTGCTCCACAATGATGAGAGAGTGGATCCAAATAAAGAGACCCAAAAGTGGGCTCCACCCAAGTAGACCCAAATTGGGTTCCAAATTTGGAACTCAATTTGGGTCTTGCCCAATGATTGGGTTAGGTTCCCAACACCTCCCAATCATTGGGTTGGGCTTATATATATATATGTTGATGGTGATTTTTGATAGTCACCAAGTCAATGATATATTTTCGAATTGCTACAGTATGTGAACGAGAACGATTTAAAGTTAAGAAGAAATAACAAGCAATTACGTGGTAAAACTCCAATGGTTGGAGAACATCCACGGAATGTTGCCTTAGCAACGAAGCCAAATTCACTATCAAGAACGGTTACAAAAGTATTACACTTTTAATCTCTCTCTCACTCACTGTTTTTTCGCGTACCCCCTGTTTGTGTATAGAGGGGGTATTTATACATGTTGTTTTTAGGGTTTTAAGGTGACCGCTAGGGTTTAGTGTTGTGGTCCCCAAGTCTCAAGCGGTTTCCTAGTCCTAATTAGGTTATGTTTCCTCTTTCGGCTGAGTCCAATTCTGGACGAGATTCTTTCTCCTTTATTCACGGAAGAACTGTTTGTTTCCTTTTAAACTCTAATGGTCCACATCGTTGCTTATTGTGGACATGCTGGTCGCTGATTATGATTGGTATATGAGTGTTGGTGACTGTCTCATTGATTCCCGAGTATGTACGCCCAAGTGTGCCCGAGTGTGCCCGAATAAGATCTGCTGCCCAAGCTGATCGTCTTCGTTTGTGGTCGGACTACTTACTCTCTTTTTCGAGTAGGTTATCGTGGGGGTTTCTGCTCCATAAGTTGACTTATCTTGACTCCTGCTGACCTGGCCTTTTATGGTGATGACGTGTCCTTCATGACTATTTTTACCTATAACAATACCCCCTTAAATATTTGAGCTAATCACGCTTAGTCAGGCCCTCTCGGGTCGAATATTTAACCTCAATACTTCTTTATAACTAGTCCTCATTTGTCGTTTTCTGTATTAATGTATCCTCGTTTGAATCAGAGCTTTAAATGATGTGTCTTAATTGCGACCGCATACATTCGATTCATAAATCATTTCAAATCTTTTGACGGTGACGCTTCTGCTCTCCGACGGCTCAAGATGTTCTCTTGCTGCCACTTGTCCCTTTTGTTTGGCTATGGTACTTTATGAGACGTAACCTTTCTGCTCACCTGCGCGCAGCCCATGTCACGGCCCACGCCCCTCTGTTTTCCCGCTTTTTCTGCAGCTCTCCTAGGGTTTTGGTATTTTTGAAATCGAGACGTCACCTATATATTCCGGCTTCGCTTTTACCTTTCCATTTTTATCTCTTCTTCCATTATCTTCGCGTGTACTTCGAGAGAAACTTGCCTGTGTCTCTTGCTTCTCTGTGTGCTTTGTTTTGTTCCCCAACCTGTTTTCCTAACCCTGCTTCTCTTGAGATTATCTGCTTCAACCCCCAGACTTTTTCTCGAAGACCCTTCTTCTGCAATCTGCATCGTCTTCGTTCTAACGCTATACCAAGGTTAGTTCTTATGGACTTTGAAGCTAGATACCATCTTTTACTGTTGGTATGATTGCTATTGAGCGAAATGATGCTTTCACTACGTCAGTTGTTCACAGGTTATTAGACGAGCCTCGTTTCGATCAGTTGCGTTATACTGACGCTGACATTTCTGGACTTTTTCCAGAAAGGCCTGCTACTTCTGAGGTTCCTCCTGCTTAAGAGATTCCTTCTGCTTCTTCGAGTTCATCGCCACCTTACTCATACCAGCCTGAAGCTCGGCCTGATTCTTCTCCTTCTGCTTGTGCTGATATTCACCCGAGGAGAAGACCAGGAAAAAGAATGAGTACTTGCAAAGTTTATAAGGACTCCCATTCTCGGGAGAGCCGAGTGGCGGCCGAGATTATTGAGGACGACATTGAAGAGGAGCACAGGATCGCTCGCATTCCCTTCTCTCCCGAGCTGATATACATTTATGACGTTGAGCCGAACGTGGTCGGCCCTGAAGATGACGAGATATATGCTGGTTCGATTTGGACAGCGACGAGATTTCACTGATTCCAGCCGAGGGTCGGGCTGCATGGAACCCCCCGCCTGGCCATGTGGCAGTCTATGGGGCAATGCTGACTTGTGGCGTCACCCTTCCTTTCCAGCCTTTCATTACATGGTTTCTGGCTGAGGCCTGATTGCTCCGGCGCAACTGACCCCGAATAGTTACCGTATCTTGATGTGCATGTGGCATATGTGGCATAGAATAAGCGGCCACCTCCCACACCTCGCGAGATCCGTCACTTCTATTCGCTGAGGCCGGTGGGGAAGACCGGATTTATTTCCTTCAGTCGACTCACCCGAGTTATGGATCCCAAAAGATTTGTGGTCAATGGCGAGATCGAGCTGACCACGGATGAGAAGATGAAGGGGTTTGTTTGGGGCTTCCCTACCTCAAACAAATTTTGGAAAAATAGTTGGTTTTTTTATGGCAGAACTGGGCCAATCAATCAGTTTTGACCTGGATGGCACTCGGATGACTTGTCGGGTTCCTCGGTACTTCTGTACGCCTCAATAGAACCATCTGACTTCAGCCTTTACCGACGAGGAGCTGAAGACTTTGGCTCGGGCGGCAGTCCGCCCCTTGGAGAAAAGGGGGAAACCCTATCTTTATAATGAGGGGAAGATGATTAAAGCCCGTCTTTTTCCTCAGATTTCTGCGCGCCGCAAACGCCGTAAGTTCATTTATATATTTTTTTTTCTGCATCCTAGTTCTTAAATTTGTCTGCTAACTCGGACTCTTTTCTTTTGAAGTGTTTGAGGTAGATGTGGTCTGCGACGCCCTGGCCCGCCGAATGAAGGGCATTGTGGAGGCGAGCCGGAAGCAGCCCTTCGTCAGCGGGACGTTGGGATAGCCCCTCCCGAAGACGAATCGGATGAGAATGCCCCCGAGAATCCTCCCGAAGAGGACGATGAGGGGGAGTACCCTACGTGCCCGAGGAGACCCAAGGTCACGGGATGACTGCCTATTCTGCGGAGGCTGTGGGCGACCCGAAGACTTTGGAGTAAGTAGGACCTATCCTGACCAAGGCAATCAAGCAGGTCCTTCTTCCAAAGGGAAAGAAAAGGTAGGGGATCCTTCTGAGCCCGAGCAGGCAACTTTTCCCAGCGGGTCTGGTTCTCCCCACTCTACTGCAAACATGCCAAACGTTACCTCTCAAGGTGTTGAAGTTGAGGGACACTCGGGCGTGGTAGCTCCAGAGGTTTCGACTTCAGCCGAGCCAAATCCTTCTGCCTCGGAGATTCTAACTCCTGCTGATCCGATTCCACTCTCGGAGGCAGCAACGTTGAAGCGGGGCCCTGGAAAAAGGAAAGCCTCGTTTTCTTCAGGTCGCCCTTACCCCAAGATTCCCCGAGTAGTTGCATATGTTGATTCTTCATCGGGCGATGAGGGGAGGGTGATGTTGAAAAAGATGCGAGCATGGCACCTCCGGAAGAGCAGATCAGAGATAATGTTGGTGGTTCAACCGACTTGCCTCGGCGACCTCATCTGCTGGACTCCCTGAGCCGTGTAATGGTTTGGGTTCTTCTCCCTAGATCGATGATCCTACCCCCGAGACCATGCTAAGGGCCATGGCTTCAGGCCGAGCCTATATCGGGAGGATCACTGGTCATTTCTGGACCGGGACTGTATCTGACCGGCTCTGTAACTTTTTTAACAGTGCTTCCTACGTAGTAACGCCTTGGTCTCTATGCATAATTTCGTATTCCTCCTCTTTTTACTTACTTCTATTTGTTGTTGACTTGCTGTAGATGGTGGCCGAGATGTCCAGGGCTTGCCAAGCCGGCGAAGCCCAAGCGGAGAATAAGGAGGCTGGAAGCCCAATTGAAGGAGAGTGAAGATCATTGCTCTCGGGCTGAATTAGCTCGTCAAGAGAGGCCAAATCGAATCAGATGCTCCTGAATCAATGTCTAGCACGGCAAATGGAAGCTGAGCAACGAGCATCTTTTGCTGCGGAGGAGGTCAGATTCTACAGGATCAGCTGTCATCCACTCGGGAAGCCTTGCTTCGGGCTGAACAGAATGCTGAAGACGCCAATCAACTTATGAACGCCGAATAGAAGACTTGGAGTGTCAAGCCCTGACAATTAAGGAACTGTCGAAGGAAGCTAGGCTGGAACTGGAGCTACAAAGTGTTGACCGTTTCAAGAGATCTCCAGCCTATGATGCTTAGCTTCTCCGAGAATTCCAGCGGGGAATGGTCTCGACTGGTGAATTCTTTAAGCAGAAAAACAGGGTGACTGATCGGCCAGGGCCAACTGGAGCCTCTCAATCAGGAAGCATGTGGACACATCCCTGGATCCCTTCGGATCCAGATGAAGGAGTGGTAGGCATATTGTAAAAGTAAGGTAAAACGCCACATCCCATGCACCTTGAGGTTCCCACCGCCGAGTCTTTCTCTACTTTTTACGCCTGTGAGAGGGCGAGGATCAACAATGAGAGACCCGACTTGGGGCCAGTTTCTGGTACCGACTATAGCTACTGGATGGATGACAAGGAAGACATGATCGTGTGGCCTTTGGACGACAGCCTTTTGAGTGAGTATGTGATGAAGCCTGACCCTGATGTCGCGGAAGCAGCTCACAACCCCCGGCGCCTTCCTCTTGATTTTTAAGCCCTTTTGTAACTATCTTTGTATTTTTTCCATACATATTAAGAATAAAATTTTACTCTTGTATTCTTACTGTTCTACTTTACTGCACGACCAATGCATAAATGGGACGATCTGAACTTGTTTAGTCTGCTTGTACTCGGCTATCTTTGAATTCATGGATCCTTCGGGAATCCTTAGCTATACTGACCGAGTGCCTTATGGCCGGTAACTAATTTCAACCGGGTATCTTATGTAACTGGCTTTTTAATCAATTTAGACCGAGTATCTTATTTAATTGGTAAACTAATTTTTAGTCGAGTATCTTATGTAACTGGCTTTTTAATCGATTAGACCGAGTATCTTATTTAACTGGTAACTAATTTTTACTGAGTATCTTACGTAACCGGCTTTTATCCTCCAATTTTTGAGGTTTGTTTACCTCAACGTTACGCCGAGGCTCGCCACGACCATACGTTGAGGTCCTTGCACAAGTCACCTAGGACGTCTCCTGTTTTATCTGTGCAAGGTTTTACCGAACCGTTGGGGTAATTTGTACCGGCCAACACGGCTGCGCATCTCACTAGTCTTTCTAGTGACGCTTCGAGCAGTTTTCCAGTTATCCTGGTGCCTCGGTTTTGCCTTTTTGCTAAGGGATGCGCTCGCATCGCCTTAACTAGGCGGGCACGCTACTATAGCTTTTCCGCCCTTCGAGCACCACTCGTCCGCTCTTTCGCGGCCTTATAGCGCCCGATTCTTTTTGTGTTTATTTGGCCGGCTTCTAAGTGGCTGCTATTGAAATGCTGCTCATGGATTTTATTGATTCGCTACTCCATACTTAGCAACTGAACTTTATTAGATGATCAATATGATAATGAAATCGACAAATAAATCTGAAATAATCAAAGCGGAAACTAAAACTGAGCTAAAGCAGAATAAATTAATCGTAGAACCGTAATCGGGTTCTCTAGGGATAGAAGATCTTTAGATATTGTGCGTTGCATGGTCGGGTACCAGGCTACCCTCTGTCGGGCTATCATGTAGGCCCCGTGCCCTATGATTCTCTTGATGATGTATGGCCCTTCCCATTTATCGGCGAGAGATCCCGATGATTTATCCTTGGTATTTGGGGATACTCTTCTTAGCACTAAATCCCCGAGTTGGAATCTCCGCTCCCGAACGTGGGAGTTGTAGTACCTAGCAGCCCTTTGCTGGTACGGAATTTCTTACTTGTGCGCTGCATCTCTGATCTCTTCAAGCTCGTCTAAGTTCTGCTGCAGCATATCTATATTGTGCTCGGGCTGTATAACTGAACCCTGGGGATGTAAAAGTTGTTTCTGCTGGGATAAACCTCTGTCCCAAACGCCAGCGCGAAAGGAGTTTCCCCCGTGGACGACCTTACAGTTGTTCGGTATGCCCATAGTACCTCGGGCAGTTTGTCCGCCCAGCCACCTTTCTTTGCCTCTAGTTTTGCTTTCAATGTGTGCTTGATCACCTTATTCACGGCCTCGGTCTGGCCATTGGTTTGAGGGTGAGCAGGCGATGCATAGTAGTTTGCGATCTTGAATTCTTCACACATTTCTCTGAACTTCTTATTGTCGAATTGAGTTCCATTGTCTGTTATGATGATACTCGGGATCCCGAACCGATATATTATATTCTTCTTAACAAAGCTGGTGGTGTTTGCCTCAGTGATGTGTACAAGTGCCTCTGCCTCTGCCCATTTGTCTGCCACAATGGCGTGCTTTGCTCCTCCCTTTGTTCCTGTGGGCATTGGTCCTATTAGGTCGAGTCCCCACATGGCGAAGGGCCAAGGTGAGGTTAAGCTTCTAAGTAATTCTGGGGGTCGCCGAATGTCGTTTGCTATTCTTTGGCATGTTTCGCAACTCTCTGCGAATCGCTGCGCCTCTGCGAACAGAGTCGGCCAGTAGAATCCTTGCCTGAGTATCTTGTGTGCTAAGCTTTTACCCCCGTGTGGTTCCCACACACTCCACTGTGGACGCTTTCAGGATCTCTCTGGTTTTTTACCGGAAATGCATCTTTGCAGCACTTTTGAGAATCCTCTCCTGTATAATTCTCCCCTCAGAATCGTGTACCGGGTTGACCTGTATCTGATGCGTTTAGCCTCCACAGCATCCTCCGGTAGTATGTTTTCTTCTAAGTACTTTCTGAGTTTGTATGTCCAGTCGCCTGGGCTCGTCGGATCTCTGCTATTGTGATTTCCTCGGATTCTGCTGTACTTGGTTTAATCAGATGTGCCACTGGTATTGCTTTGGATCTGATACTTGTGGTGGCTGAAGCTAGTTTGGACAAGGCATCTGCTTTTTCGTTCTCTTCCCGAGGGATCTGAGAGATTCTGTACATTTGAACTTTCTAAGTAGCCTCTTTGCAATGTCCAAATAAGCTATCATGTGCTCTTCCCTTGCCTGGTATTCATCCAGTACCTGATTAACCACGACTTGCGAATCGCTGTAAATTTCCAGCTCGTCTGCCCCTAATGCTATGCAGACCCTTAGGCCGGCCACAAGGCTTCATACTCTGCTTGATTGTTGGTTGCTTTGAAATCGAACCTCATGGCGCATTCCACAGTATCTCCCTCGGGGTTGTTATGACTATTCCTGCCCCCACTGCCATGTGTGTTTGATGATCCGTCTACATGTAATTTCCATTGGAATTTAGTAGTCTGTTCATCTTCCATTACCCTTCTTACCTCGGCGTCTGGTCGGTGAATTCCGCTATAAAGTCGGATACCGCCTGCCCTTTGATTGCCGCTTTTGGTGTGTATCTGATATCATATTCGCTGAGTTCCACGCCCATTTGTCAGCCTTCCCGACACCTCTGGCTTTTGAAGAATGAGTTTCAGTGGGCAGTCTGTATACACCTCTATTGTATGCTTGGAAATATGGCCTCAATTTCCTGGCCGATGTGATCAGAGCTAGCGCTATTTTTTCTGCCGGCGAATACCTGGTTTCTGCCGGTAACAATGCTTTGCTTGTGTAGTACACTGGCTTTTGTATTCCTTCCTCTAGTCGGATCAACACCGAACTTGTCGCCACTTCTGTGACCGAGAGGTATAAGTACAATGTTTCTCCCACCACCGGTTTTGAAAGGATGGGTGCTCTCCCCAAATACTCTTTCAATTTCTGAAAGGCTTCTTCACATTCTGTACTCCATTCGAGCCCTTTCCCCTTTTTTTTGCTTTAAAGAATGGAGCGCATTTGTCTGTTGACTTGGCTATAAACCGGTTGAGTGACGCAAGGCATCCCGTTAGCCTTTGCACATCTTTCAGTGTCTTTGGTGAAGCCATTCCTTCTAATGCTTTGATCTTCTCGGGATTTACTTCAATTCCCCTCTGGTGTACCTGAAAACCTAGAAACCTTCCCGAAGGTACCCCGAACACACATTTGCTTGGGTTGAGCTTCATTTGATACTTCCTTAGGACGTCAAAGGTTTCCTTCAAATCTTCCGTGTGTTTTTCTGCTGTGGTGCTCTTGGTCAACATATCATCCACGTAAACCTCCATGTTTTTCCCAATCTGCCGAGCGAATATCCTGTTTACCAACCTCTGGTACGTTGCCCCGGCGTTTTTCAATCCGAATGGCATCACTTTGTAGCAATACAGGCCCTGGTCCGTGGTAAACGATGTCTTTTCCTCGTCTGCCTTGTTCATCCGGATCTGATTGTATCCCGAGTAGGCGTCCATGAAACTCAGCAATTCGTGTCCTGCTGTTGCATCTACCAACTGGTCGATCCTCGGCAGTGGGAAACTATCTTTTGGGCAAGCTTTGTTCAAGTCTGTGAAGTCTACGCACATCCTCCATTGTTTGTTCTTTTTCTTGACCAACACTACATTGGCTACCCATTCCGGATACTTGACTTCCCTTATCGACCCCGCGGAAAGCAGCTTCTCCACTTCTTTCTTGATTGCGACGCTTCTTTCTGGATTGAATAATCTCCTCTTTTGTACCACTGGTCGGAACTCTGGGTTGATGGAAAGATGATGTGAAATCACCCTCGGGTCTACCCCCAGCATATCTTCATGACTCCAAGCGAAAACATCCTTATAGTCTCTTAGCAGCGTAACAAGTTGGGTTTTGACATGTACGCTCAAACTTGCCCCTACCTTCACCGTCCTACTCGGATCTTCTGGATCTAGTGCCACCTCTTGGGTCGGCTCGTCTTTCCTATCCTCGGTTCTTCTCTGGGATCCAACTCAAATCTTTCGGCACTTCTGCCTGCTCTTCAGGTTCTCCAACCTTTTGTTGGGCCGTTACTGGTATACTTGGTGTACCTCCCTATCTTTATACACTGACAAGTTTGCTCTTCGGGCCATCTCTTGTGACCCTTTGACCACTCCAATGCCATATTCGGTCTGGAATTTCATCATGAGGGCATAAGTTGCTGTCACTGCCTTGGCTTTATTCAAAATGGTCAGCCCAATAAAGCGTTGTACGGCCAGTTTTCTGTATCTACCACCACGAAGTCGAGCAGCACTGTTTTTTGGCAAGGAGCCTTCCCGATCTTCACGGGTAGCTTTACCGTGCCAAGCGACCTTACTTCGACTCCTCCAAATCCTCTAAGGGGTGTGGGAAACGGCTGTAGGTCTTTCCTATCTAGCCTCAGCTGGTCATATACTTCTGCACTAAGAATATCTGCTGAACTCCCATTGTCAATCAAAATTCGATGAACTTCTCTATGACCGATCCGTGCGCTGATCACCAACGCATCATTCGGCCTCACGTCTACTCTGTGTGAGTCGGCTTCTGTGAATATGATCGGGTCCTAGCCCTCCTTGATTCTCTTCGGGTCGGGTTCAATAGAATTGACGTCTAAGTCTCTCCGTGCCTCCATGGCCTCCCGGATTTCCTGGGTCCTTTCCCTGTTACTCTTGCCAGTCGCTGGTCCTCTGAAAATGGTGTTAATTGCTCCTTCATCCTCGGCTTTCTTGGGACTAAGCTTTCTTGCTCGCCCGTCCTGTCGGCTATCCTTCTGTCCATCTGCCTTGTCCACCTTTTTGAAAACAATGTCTTTCAAATGCCCTTCCCTAATGAGGGTTTCGATATGGTCCCTGAGCTGGAAACACTTGGATGTCTCGTGCCCATTCTCCTTGTGGAAACGGCAATATTTGGTGGTGTCCCTCCGAGCATATGTTGACTGCTTAGGCGGCTCTTTAGACATGTTCTTCTCTTCTAGGATTGCCAGGACTTCTTCTTGATCTTTCTTTAATGGGGTATAATTTGTAATCTGCCTTGGAACTTCTGCCGCGGTTGATCGGTTTTTGGGTCATATGCTCGTCGTCCATCCCGACCATCCCGACCATCCCGCGTTTTATTCTTCTGTTTGTCACCTTTGGTATCGGGTGCCTTTGTCTGGTCTTTGGTTTTGGATCCCTCCGGGCGACCGCCATGCACAAAGTAACCTCCTGTGGCAATTTCCTCCTTCGGCCAGGGCGTAACCCCCTGCCATGTCCATCATATCGGCATAGCTGGTCAGTCGGGCTCTTCTGAGGTCAAAGGACAATTGGCTATTCTGAAGGTTGTTGATGAATGCGGCAATTATTGCTTGGTCATTTGCACTCCCAATTTCGGACACCTCTTGACCGAACCTCCCCAGATATCTCTTCAGCGACTCGTCTTTTCCCTGTTTGAGTTGGGATAAGTGAGCCACCAACTTTTTCCTGTGTACATTCCCGAGGAACTGCCTGGAGAAGGCTTTGCTCAGCTCGCCGAAGCTGCTTATACTTGCTGCTGGTAATCTACCAAACCACCGGGAGCCTAGATCCCCAAGAGTCTGGGAAAAATTCAGACAAATCAGTGCGTCATTGTGGACATACTGCGCCATAGTACTCCTGTACCTCCGAACGTGTTCTTTTGGATCGGTGTCCTTCTTGAACAGTTCAATGTGGGGCATCCTGAATCTCTTCAGGAAAGGCATCCTCAGAACCCCGTTGGTGAAAGGGCTTCCGGATTCATCATCTGACAGCTCGTTACACCCATATCGTCTGACTAAAGCATCCATTTGTCGACGATTATTCTGAACTTCCCGGGTCAGACTCTGTATGAGTATGTCTCTGTCTCCTTCAGGTTCCCCTAACGCATTGAAGTTTTGACTTATGGTCAGTTTTTGGCCCCTCTCCTCCGGATTTAACTCTCTACGATCTCGGTTTAGGCCATGCAGCCGGACTGTGCCCCTTTGGTGCTTGCGATGATGATTCTGCTCATTTCTTCAGAGGAGGATGACCGGTCTCTCCGGTGACTGCGCCTCCTAAGGTGGTCTCGATCCCCAGCTATCCGATCTTGATCGTACCCTTTGTCAGAATCATTCCCCTCTCTATGATCCCTACTTCTCCTGGCCACTCTTTCAGATAGCATCTCTAGTCTGCCTGTAGGATCTCGTCTTGCCTTTGGGGGTGCATCAGGCGTTGGTATCACTACTGCAGAACGCAATCTTGCTGTCTGCTGGTTTGGGGCGGACAGATTGTGAGGCGACATCAAACCTTCCGTGATAGAAAGGTCAATTCCTTGCCTTGCTGCGTCTGATATAAGTTGTTGCAGGGAAGCGCGGAGTCGTTGCTCGATTTCTTCGTTGGTTGTAGGGAAACGTTGAATACCAGCCAGGGTGGCTGATTGGTCTACCGTCGTTAGGGTTGCATCTGCAGTGTTGAGCACGGTGTCTTCTTCCAGCTCATTACTTGGCATGCCTTGGCTGTACCTGGAATCGCTACCATCTCCTTCGCCAGCCATTGTTGTCACAAACTTTCGGGTTCCCCTCCTTCTAGCGCCAATTGTTGACGGTGATTTTTGATAGTCACCAAGTCAATGATATATTTTCGAATTGCTACAGTATATGAACGAGAACGATTTAAAGTTAAGAAGAAATAACAAGCAATTACGTGGTAAAACTCCAATGGTTGGAGAAACATCCACGGATTGTTGCCTTAGCAACGAAGCTAAATTCACTATCAAGAACGGTTACAAAAGTATTACACTTTTAATCTCTCTCTCACTCACTGTTTTTTCGCGTACCCCCTGTTGTGTATAGAGGGGTATTTATACATGTTGTTTTTAGGGTTTTAAGGTGGCCGCTAGGGTTTAGTGTTGTGGTCCCCAAGTCTCAAGCGGTTTCCTAGTCCTAATTAGGTTATGTTTCCTCTTTCGGCTGAGTCCAATTCTGGACGAGATTCTTTCTCCTTTATTCGCGGGAGAACTGCTTGTTTCCTTTTTAAACTCTAATGGTCCACATCATTGCTTATTGTGGACATGCTGGTCGCTGATTATGATTGGTATATGAGTGTTGGTGACTGTCTCATTGATTCCCGAGTATGTACGCCCAAGTGTGCCCGAGTGTGCCCGAATGAGATCTGCTGCCCAAGCTGATCGTCTTCGTTTGTGGTCGGACTACTTACTCTCTTTTCCGAGTAGGTTATCGTGGGGGTTTCTGCTCCATAAGTTGACTTATCTTGACTCCTGCTGACCTGGCCTTTTATGGTGATGACGTGTCCTTCATGACTTTTTACCTATAACAATATATATACATAAATTCTATTATCAGTTCGAACTGACAAAAGTTATATCAGTTCCTTGCATGTGGGCCACTGGATTTAAATACTTTGACTTGGCTGTATGCACTTGTCAGTCAAAGTATTTAAATCCAGTGGCCCACATACAAGGAACTGATGTAACTTTGTCAGTTCGAACTGATAATAGAAAAACTGTATATATATATATATAATTTAAATTAAAATATATAATTATTAATTTTAATAATATATATATAATGAAAAAATATAAATAAATTTAATATATATATTTGAATATTTAAATTTAAATATATAATTATTAATTTCAATAATTATATATATAAAGACAAAATATAAATAAATTTAATATATATATTTAAATTATTATAATTTAAATATATTATTTATTTATTTATTTATTTATATAATGAAAAAAAATATAAATAATTTTAATTTCAATTATAAAATTTTATTTCAATGAAATTAAAATAATTTGAATGAAAACATTACTTTTTTGAAGGTTTGGAACCGGAACCGAAACCAAACCTTCAAAACCAGAACTGGAATTGAAACTGAGACCGAAACCAGACCGAAACCAGACCATCGGAACCGAAACCAAACCTTCGGAACCGAAACCGAAACCGAAACCAAAACCAAGACCGAAACTGAACCATCGAAACCGAACGGTCGAAACCGCCAGAAACCGGAACTGAACCATCAAAACCGAACGGTCGAAATCGCCAGACCCGAACCTTCGGAACCGGACCGGAACCGAGCCGGAACCAAAACAGAACCGGAACCAAACCTTCAAAACCGGAACCAAAACCAAACCTTTAAAATTGGAACCAAAACCGAACCTTTAAAACCGGAATCGGAACCGGTTTTGAAGGTTTGGAACCGGGGAACCGAAACCGGACCGGAACCCAATCGAAACGAATCGAAACCGGGTTGGTCACTCTTGTACTTCATTACATTGTGGCAGTTCTATAAATTGTCTGATGATTGATGCTTGCATTGCATTTTTATCCAGAGCAACGTATCAAGAAGAAGAAACTGAGATATGGAGAATCTCAAGCTGTTGATATTTTCATTTCTTGGTATACTTGTTCTCACAATTCTCGTTCATGCCCAGACTCAATCAGGTTAGACTTAGAGTAATTAACTCAACCGTTTTGAATATGTATTAAGACTTTGTTTTTAATTTCTCTTCAAATTTATCTATGTCAGGCTTTATTAGCATCGATTGTGGATTGCCGGAAAATTCTGCCTATACAGACATGAAAACAGGCATAAATTACACTTCGGACGTAACCCTCACAGAGACCGGTGTAAGCTACAATATATCAAGTGAATACAACAGGGACACCCTGGAACAACCATTCCTGACTGTCAGAAGCTTCCCTGAAGGAATGAAAAATTGTTACACTCTGAAACCTGCTCTAGGACATATTAAGTTTCTTATTAGAGCAAGTTTCATGTATGGGAATTATGACGGCCAAAATAAACTACCGAGTTTTGATCTCCTTCTTGGAGCTGATGTGTGGGATTCAGTGGAATTGTCGGATGCATCCACCATTCTTTCCAAGGAAATCATCCATGTCCCTCAAAAAAATTATATAGATGTCTGTCTTGTAAATAAGGGGTCAGGAACACCTTTTATATCCTCATTAGAATTACGACCCTTGGAAAATGCCAGTTATCCTACTAATTCAGGAACATCATTGCTTCTCTATTCGCGATTGGATGTCGGTTCAACAGCCAATGATAATGAAACATACAGGCAAGTAATTGTTTGGTTTTGTAACAAAAGTTTTCATGATTAAATATTTGTTATTAATTTACTTAATAGAATTACAACATGCAGGTTCAAAGATGATGATTGTGATCGCATATGGTCTCCCTACACCAGATCAAATTGGGTGACAGTAAGCAGTTCATTCAATATCAGCAAAGTCTTTATGTACCAGCCACCATCTATGGTTATGCAGACAGCCGCCATGCCAGCAAATGGTAATGATTCATTGGTAATCGGCTGGAAGCCTTGTGATTCCACATTACAGTTTTTTGCATACTTGCACTTTGCGGAGCTTAACCAGAGCCAAGCAAATAACCCGAGCAGAAAACAAGAGGTCTATTTGAATGATTATATGGAGGGACCACCAATCGTTCCGCCTTACTTAAACCCGTTTCGTTTACCTATCCTCGACTTTAGTGGAGAAAAAATTGAGATTTCAATCAAAAAACTGAGGATTCACCGCTGCCGCCCTTCCTCAATGCCTTTGAGTTATATGTATCAAAACAATTTCTACAATTGTTATCCAATCAAGAAGATGGTATGTTTCTATTGGCTGTAGAGGATATATCAGTTTTTCTTTTTCTTTTTCTAATGGATTTTGCTTCATTTTTGTATATGCATATAAAACTATTAGTTGATGCTATAATGAATATCAAGACAACGTATGAAGTGAAAAGAAATTGGCAAGGAGATCCATGTGCCCCTGTAAAATTCTTGTGGCAAGGTCTTAATTGCAGCTACCCGGACTATACTTCTCCAAGGATCACATCTCTGTAAGTTTTATTAGGGCCTTTAAATGCGCATCCTATACTTATTTGCCCTGATTTCTAGTACTATTACTAAAATTATTGTGCAAGCAAATGCAGAAACTTGTCTTCTAGTGGAATATCTGGGGAGATATCTCATTAATATCTGGTCTCAAGTTGATACAATCTCTGTGAGCTTTTTAATCTGTCATGAATCTGAATCGAAGTTTGTTAACCTCTATATATATACACTGATGAGGACCAAAACAGATTAATTAACATTTTTTGTCACCATTCCAGGGACCTAGCGAACAATAATTTGACTGGACCAGTGCCTAATTTTCTGTCACAGCTACCATTCTTGACAGTACTGTAAGTTTTCCAGGGTGTGATGAATAAAAAATTTACTTTATCGTTAAAATAAGAAAAAAAAAAAAATCATATACTCTTCTTGTGCAGAAATTTGAGAGGAAACAATCTTCAAGGTTCAGTTCCAGCCGGACTTACTGAAAAACAGAAGAATGGTCTTCTGTCATTAAGGTTTGCATTCAGTTTTATGTCTTGATCAATACCCTTCTTGAATCTTGATCAGTCTTTTAAGGTCTATAATCATCTCTCTTGTTTATAGTGTGGACGGAAATCTAGATCTTTGTCTTTCAACATCATGCACAAAAAAGAAAACCAATGCTGTACCAGTTCTAGCATCTTTGCTCGCAGTTTCATTCGTCGTAGTAGCTGCATTACCTATTCTGTGGATCCTCAAAACAAGAAGCCAAGGTACATTCATGCATAGACTTTGCTGCACAAACATTATCCAAAAAGTACTATATGAATGATGCTAGTGAGACTCATTAATGTATATTCCAGGCATCACTGGGAACAAAAATAATAGGTCATCGGAGCTGAAAAATCAAAGGTTCTCTTACTCTGATGTTGTAAGAATTACTAACAACTTTGAGAGGATTGTTGGACAAGGTGGTTTTGGATCAGTTTATCATGGAAACTTAGACGATCACACACAAGTTGCTGTGAAGATGCTCTCACTATCATCAATTCAAGGCGATAAGCAGTTTCAAACCGAGGTATATATCATATGTTCAGAACTTGCACATAACTTTTTCAATAAATTAATGTAAGGCTGACATGGGGTTTTATTTACAGGTTGAACTTCTTTTGAGAGTTTCATAAGAATCTGACAACCCTTGTTGGGTATTGTGACGATGGCACGAACATGGGACTAGTCTATGAGTTCATGTCTAATGGAAACTTAGAATCACATCTCTTAGGTTTGTGCATTAGTTTGTTAATTTGCTTCTAGTTCATTGCTGAAATTTGGGTTCATTTTATTGTTTTCTTAGTCTGCTATGGTCCATTATGGTTGACGGTTGGAGTTAAGGTTGGCTTTTGCATATTTATACCACAAATTGGTCCTAATTTTGTTTGGGATGTTTACTGAGTCCCACCCTTTCTCTCCTCCCTTTTTATTTTTTCGTTTTGCACTGGTGCAGCGGGTTCATCCTCTGTTTTCACTTGTTTTGCTCTTGTGGTCCGGAGAGTTTTTGTATGTTTGCTCTGTTTGTCCTGCCTTAGTTGGCCTCATTGTTGGTCGTTTTTTTTTCTGCTTTTCTGGCGTTTTGGTGTTTGCTTGGTGGTCTTGAGCTGTTTTTGTTTTTCTTTGGCTTTTTGGTTTTGCTTTTGTTTGGTCAGGCTCTGTTCTGCTTCTTCTGGGTTGTCTTTGGCCCTCTTTCGTTTTGTAGGCTTGCCTGTTCCTTGTTGTATTGTCTGTTTCAGTAATGAATTCTTTACAGTTCAAAAAAAAAAAAAAAAAAAAAAATTGATCTTAATTTTTCAGTTGATGTGAGAGAAAACCACCTAACAACAACAATATAAAGTCTATGCTGGTTTTTATCTTGGCGATCCACATTCTATGATTATATCGAAGTTTTTTGATTAATTAAAACAAATGATAGTTTTTACTTTTTTTTTTATAGATGAAGGAAGTAGTACTGCAGATATCTTAAGTTGGGGAGGGAGGCTTCGAATAGCAACAGAGACAGCACAAGGTTGGGACATATTTGTATGATTTTCAAGTTTTACTTTTCAATTTATTGGCCACATCTCTTCTATTTATGTAGATGGTTAATAATGGGATATCTAATATAAATTAAATTTGAAATATAGGATTGGAATATCTCCATAGTGGCTGTAAGCCACCCATAGTCCACAGAGATGTGAAGCCTACAAACATCTTATTAAATGAAAAATTCCAGGCAAAGATAGCTGATTTTGGCCTCTCACGAATTTTTCCAGTTGAAAGTGAAACTCATGTGTCAACGATCATTGCAGGCACTCCTGGATACCTCGACCCTGAGTGAGCTTTTTATGGAATGAAAGTAACTTAATTAATTTCATTGATTTGAAGTTAAAACAGACCGATTCATGTGTTAATGGCCTTGCAGGTACTATAAATCAAACAGATTGACGGAAAAAAGTGATGTGTATAGTTTTGGAGTGGTTCTCTTACAGATAATCACAAGTAAACCAGTTATTGAAAAATCCGAAGCCAGGACTCATATAATTGAATGGGTGAGTTTCATGCTTGCAAAAGGAGATATTAAAAATGTTGTTGATCCAAGATTACAAGTTGATTTCAACATGAACTCTGCCTGGAGAACTATAGAAGTAGCTATGGCTTGTGTTTCTCAAAGTTCAGCAGAAAGGCCAACCATGAATCAAGTAGTTATCGATTTGAATGAGTGCTTGGCAATGGAGATAGCTCGTACAAATACTAGCCACGAGACTGAACATTCTATTTCAATTAGTTTGAATTTGCATTCTGAATTACTTCCCCAAGCAAGGTAGTACTTTCTTGGTGTATCCAACTTCACTATATATATAAATATATATGTTTGTGTGAGTATGTGTAGGTATGAACATTTGTGTGTCTTCTTATGTATGTAATGACAGATCATAACCGTATTGTTAATAGCTTCTAGCAATTAAGAATGTGACTTTGTTCTAGTGCCTGAATATAGTATTCTAAGCTTTCGTATATTCTAATAAAGAGAAGAAGTTAAGAGACGATTTTTACGTGGAAATTACCCAAACTAATTAAATAAAAAATCACGGACCACTCCTGGGTCAATATGTCATTGAATCTACTAATTGATAGTTTGTTTACAATCACTTCCTGACTAGTAACACAACTCTATCTACCTATAGTCCTAGCCTTTGGTTAGCAATCTTTGATCTTGCTCGTAGAAAAGTATGGTCTCCGCAAATTTTCTTTTGCTCACGAAAGTACGGTCTTCGTAAGACTTTCTTAATTTATCACGATCCCATCAAAAATCCGAACTCTAATAGCTTAAGAAAATGAACTAATTGCTTATGAATGTAATCAATAAAAATCAAATAGTGTGTATGAGATCAATGACACATTATGAAAGGCTAGAAAAATGAATCACAGTGATAAAATAATAGAGCAATACTAGACAACCTAAAAAATTAACCCAAAATTCAACTCAAATGATGTGGCAAATGAGTTGTCATCACCAAACAAATCATGGGGTGATGTGGTGAATGATATGGTAATGACAAATGATGTAGCGGAAGCTATAACGAGAAAAAATTGCAAGACTAATTTGAAAAGCAACTTACTTGCAACAATCGAATTCGCGCATGATGGATTGTTGTCAGGCTTTAAATACACCAATCTTCGCAAAGATGTCGTAGCTGGATATTTGTAGAGAATTTTATTAATAATCAACTAAACTTTTAAATGCAATTACATGAATATAAATAGGCAACAACTAACCTAACAAGCGAAAACTCTAAATCCTAAATAAACTCATAAACAACTAATTCTTATCTTTATCAAACTAATCCTAAACTAAATAGAATTCTGTTGCCAAATTTATCCGAATCCTGAACTACCAAGGAACCATGCTGCCAGCTCACACGGCCTGCCACATCACACGTTGCCAGCTCACCCAGCCTGCCACATCATCCTCGCTTGTCCACCTCATGATTCCTTCGAACTAGACCACCATCCTTGCTCTCCAAGTACTCTAAAGCCTTTACTGCTACTGCATCATTCCCTCAAAGGTGAAGAAACGTCGACCTCAACGTGTAATCCGTACCGTCCTTAGAGGAGTCATCAAAATACGGCATCAAATGTTTCACATTAACCTCGACATGCAATCCATACCGTCCTCAGAGGAGTCATCAAAATACAGCATCAAATGTTTCACGTTAAATACATCAGTCATACATATGTGACTAGGAAGCTGCAATCGATACGCGTTCGGATTGATTTCGACATGAATTCTGCCCGGAGAGCTGTAGAAGTAGCTATGGCTTGTGCTTCTCAAACTTCAGACAAAAGGCCAACCATGAATCAAGTAGTGATCGATTTGAACGAGTCCTTGGCAATTGAAATAGCTCGTACAAAGGTTGGTCGTGAGACTATTAAATCGATGAGTTTGAATCTGAATTATGAATTACCTCCCCTTGCAATGTAGTACTTTCTCCATTTATCCCCTTCAGTATATGTACGCAAATATGAACATTTGTGTGTGTGCTTGTGTACTGTTGTTAATCAATGTAGTTCGTGTACTAGATTACTAGTGCCTGAAAATAATATGGTGCCATGTCTTGGCAAAGGAACCTACTTTGTTCACCTGTTGTTAAGTTGGATGTTTTTGTTCGAGTAATAATATCTATCATTACTAAACCGTTTGAATTGCAGGAAAGTAGGATAGTCTCAGTCTGTGAATTGGCTTTGCATGCACTCTTGATGTGATTTCCTTTGTAATATAAACTGATAAAGAAAAGCCTGCCATGGGCTGGAATATCTTCATCATTAGTGACTCCAAGGCTGCGGTTTCATGGGTGAACAATGACAATTTGATACGTAAATTTGATTTACAATATCCGTACCAAGTCAAGCCTTTTTTAGCAATTTAAAGGTAGGGTTCAATTCAAGGTTGTCGAATTCCTATGCGGATATGTTAGCAAAAAAGGGCTCCAACAAAGAAGGTGAAGTCTTCGAGATCGGTGACCTTTGATCTGGTTTGCTCCATTTAGTTTTTACCTGGTTTCAGCCTTTTCTGTTTTCTTTCTAGAGCTGCAGTGGTTTGTTTTTGTTTTTAAAGCTAAGGTGGTGGGCTTTGGGTGGGCTTTTGGTTTGGTTGTGGAGCAGTATGGTCGTGTTTGCTTCAGTAGTGGGCGGGGTTGTTGTTTGATCTTCTACTTATAAGATGTGGACCCCACAAAACACGTATGGGCCTACGTGCACTTAATGAATTTGGACATGATTTGATGTTGGTGATTTCAATCACGTGGCATGAATTTGGACTTTCATACTAAGATAAAATACGGCGTTGTGTCACTTTAGAATTTATGCAATTTAACCTACGCAACTTATTCAACTATTATATGGTTGATTCAAATCAGCTGTCCAAAAAAGTTATCCTAATTTGTGTGTAACCGACCAAATTGGGATAGGTGTCTACATTTAATTATTATTTTTTTTCAATCTCTTCTATAAATGTAGACACATGTCCCAATTTAGTTGGTTAGACACAAATTGGGACACCATTTTTGGATAACTGATTTAAGTCCTTATATGTCATGTTCAATAGATAAACAATGAAACGTGGTTTTTATGTTAAATGATATAATTTTAGTACTGATAACTACTCGAACTCAAAAAATTATATAAAAAATTATCAAATTAAATGAGTATTATTTACTATCAAATCACATTGGACACCGGTATACATAAATTTGATTAGTTCTTCATTTACATAGCATAATATTATCGAGGTTGTTGGGTTCATATATGAGTTTAATTAATTATCAATATATATGAGTGCGTTTTTTGCTTTGTGGTGGTCTGTTGTTTCTTGTTTTCAGCCGGTTTTGGTGTGGGTTCTTTTGTTGCTTTTGTTCAGTCATTTTGGAGAGATTCGAACCACTCACCACCAATATAGGAGAGAGGTGCACTACCACCTGTGCTAAGAAATGATATGCATTGTCAGTTGTTACTATCTTAAATCTTACCATTTAATCATCAACAGTTGATTTTAGTTGTTGCAAAAAAAAAACTCAAAAAGAGCATGTTGGGAGAAACCCAAATTTTGCATTTCTTCCAATAGACAAATATGTTAATAAGTTTATGAGATTGAATGTTTCACCATTGAAATGTTGGTGCCAATTACAATATCTCAAGCACAAATGAAAATGACAATGCTAATAGTTTAACGGATTATGCTTTTAAAAAAATATATATATAGTTTAACGGATTATATTATTTATATTTTACGCAACAATTTTTTTTTTTTTTTTTTTTTTGTCATTTACATTAGTCTATTAAAAGTTTTTTTTTTTTTTTTTTTTTAAACATATAAATTTTCTCAACAGCCCTCCTCACCATAAACATCTTTATTACAAATACTTTGTCAATGATTTTTTTTTTTTTTTTAATTTATAACAACAATAGATATATTACTAAGGACGTAACTAGGATTAAAGATCAAAGTGGGCTATCAAAGAAAAATTGACTAAACATCAACATTACGAGAAAAAATTAATTAATTAAAAATAAATATACACCTAATTAGGATGATATAGCGAAATGTACCTTTTAAAATGTAGTCTATTAATTTATTTTTTTATTTTTTTTAAACATATAAATTTTCTCAACGGCCCTCCTCACCATAAACATCTTTGTTACAAATACTTTGTCAATGATTTTTTTTTTTTTTTTTAAATTTATAACAACAATAGATATATTACTAGGGATGTAACTAGGATTAAAGATCAGAGTGGGCTATCAAAGTAAAATTGACTAAACATCAACATTACGAGAAAATTTTATTAGTTAAAAATAAATATACACCTAATTAGGATGATATAGTGAAATGTACCTTTTAAAATGTATATTCTAAATAAATACGTTACCAATACTTTTTAAAAATAAGTCAAAATAAATTATAAAAGAAACGTAAAATGAAAATACTGATGAAATTGTATCCTACTAATTTTTTTTTAAGATAAAAATTAATATCAATTACGAAATCAAGATCAATGACAACAACAATCAATTTTCAACAACAATTGAGTTTGTTAAAAATACATTTTTCATCTCAATGTGAAGTCATGTCTTGATAATTAGTTTCTTTGATGAAAAAAAAATTATTTAAATATATTGTGTTCTTATATTATTATATTAGTTTGATTCATTCGAAATATAACAATACAATGTTCTAATAAATTTTATTTATTTGATTATTATATTAGTTTAGTTATGATATTGGAGCATCATAATACTACAATAGAAAATAAATAACTATATTTTTAGATTATTATATTTTTTTTAGGGATAATTACCCCGGTGGCCATCGAATTGATGACACAATATCAAAATGGCAATTGGATTGGAAAGTTGTTCCAAAATGGCCCTTTTTGGCGAACTTTGTGATACTAATGGCCATTCCATCCAATTCCATCCAATAAGTGGCATTTTGGTAAATAAAGGGATGACATTAATTTATTTTAGATTTTTTTAAAAAAATCGATTTTTTCTTTTGTTTTTTGAAACGAATAATTATATTTAGTGTGTATATATGTATACACACTAAATATAAGATATTTTGTTTAAATTCAGAAAGAAGAGATTAGAATTATATTAAGATAACATTTTGGCCTAAATTATTCTTCTTTCTAGCTAACTTGTATATTTTTTAATAAATATTTCGTTTAATCTTCTCTCTTATTGACTATTCTTATTAATTTAATCGAGAGATATTTATTTAAGAGTAACAACTGTCATCCAATGATATGATTTATATATTTATATTTTATTAAATAAATTATTAATAAAATAACCTTAAATAAAATGATTAAAAGAATAAATAGTACTTGATTAAAATTAAATAAATCAAAATACTTTCCCCATCAATGACACCAACATTTAAACCCTAATTTTATTTTAAGTATCAAATTTTTATTTTTTTTTATTCTGGTTCATCTTTAAATCTTCTTCACATACGCATCATCAACTCTAATACGAGTCAAATTAAAGATGCTCAATCTTCATTTTAGAGCCACCCAATTATGTCATCTTCATTTTAGAGTGCCACATGTTTATATGAGCTTGATTGACGTAGGAATTTTTGTTTTTACTTCTCTTTGTTGTGTTTTGTGACAACCAGGTTGCTCACATGCTGGCCAAGAATGCTCTTCTTCTTGAGGAGGATAGGTTTTGGATGGAAGAGTACCCGTGTTGCGTAGCCAAAGAGGTTCTGGTGGACTTATCTGCTTTGTTGTTTGTTGTTTCTTTCAAAAAAAAAAGAAGTTGAAAACTGAAATGAGGATTTATTTTAGATTATTTTTGGAAATAAATTTTTTCTTTTGTTTTTTGAAACGAATAATTATATTTAGTGTGTATATATATATATATATCATATCTCAAATATATATATATATATATATATATATTTCTTTTTTAAGAAGATTAATGCTACAAAATCTAAAAAATCTAAAAAACAAAGAAGAGACACGTGTGTTGATCTAAACCATTTCTTTTGTTTTTTGAAAAGAATAATTATATTTAGAATAAAAATAATTATCGAACGACATTCAAATGCATGCTGTTATCTATATTGTCGAACGACAACAATTATATTAAATATGATCAGATACTTTATCAATTGCATGCTGTGATCTATATTGTCAAATGACAAAGAAATTATATTAAATGACTCAATTACTTTGTGCATGCAATTACAACTGTCTAACGACAGAGTTATGTTAACATGCAACTGTTACAATTGTCGAACGACCAAACAAAAGTTTATGTACTGCTTTATAAAATGCATGGTAGACCGACAAAGGAATTGTATTATGTTTTTATCAAATGCATGATGATCTATGTTGGCGAACGACAGGAACTATGTTAATGATTCAATTTATCATTTGCATGCTAAACTGAATGGTCTAATGACAAATAATATTATGACTATACTTCATGCATGTTGATTTTATATGTCGAGCGTCATTTGAATTTTTTAATATATCTTACAAAAATGGCAAGTGGAACTTTTGTCAATAAAAGAAAAGAAAGCTCTATGCTGAGCGACATATGTATAAGATGAGCATGAATGATGACTAGTTAATCTATATTGTCGAACGACGGTATACAATTGATCCGACGAACCATAAAGTAGCGCTCTACAAATTAAGCTTCAAAAAGTGCTCTAATGGAGCTAAGAACATAAGCGCTACGGCGAGCTACAAATAACGCTCTATATTGAGGTATGTCACCATATTGAATTATTTCGTTGCTTGGCTTTGTGTCGAGGTACCTTGCTTTTAATTTTAAACTGATCGACTTCAGACTGCACGTGTTTAGTCTCATAAAAATTCAAGTTTTCAGTTCTTCAAGTCAGAGTGCATGTTTTTAGTTTTTTTTTTTTTTAAAAAAATTGCTACACCATGTTGTCAAACGATAGGAATTGTAGTCAAGTGATGCAATCATTTTATCATATACATGCTGCTCTATATTGGTTAATGACACAAGAATTGTAGTAAAATGATGCAATTATTTTATCATATGCATGCTGCACCATATTGTCGAGCGACAGAGAAATTATGTTAAAATGATACTATCAAATGCATGATCTACTTTGTCGAACGACACAAGAATTATATTGGATTATTTTTTCATATGCATGCTGCTCCATAAGTCTTCATCTTTGCCCATCTAAAAAAAAAGGGGCGCTCAGTTAAGAGCCACAAAAACGCTCTACGGAGCGTAAAAAATAATTAAAAAAATAATAATTCGCTCTACATCGAGCGTTCTAGAAATGTCGCTCTACCATGAGCGTTCTACAAATGTCGCTCTACCACGAGCATTCAACAAATATTGCTCTCCGTCGAGCTATATGACGACTGTCAAACTATCTATGCTACATGTCGACTATCGAAATACCTCCGTCGAGTTATATGTCAACTGTCGAACTACCTCCGTCGAGCTACATGTCGACAGTAGAACGTCGATTGTTGAACTCTATGTCGAGCTACATGTCATCTGTCAAACTCTCCGTCGAGCTACATGACGACTGTCGAACGTCGACTGTCAAAACTCTCTCCGTCGTGCTACATTGCTTGCTCCAAGTCAGACCAAAGTAAAAGCCGCACTCTACAACTCCAAGTTGAAAGATTAATTGTAACAAAGGATGAACGAAAAACTAAAGCTATGAATACATCACTGTCTGCAGAGTTAGCATACTACCGCTGAATTGGAATTAAAAGGTATATCCTGCACTCTACAATTATATATCTTCTATCTTTTACTTATTACTTATATTATCACAACATTGCATGGAAACTGACACTCCTATTTATCTATCTATCCCTAAACATACATCTCATTCTCTGTTTCTTGCTTTTGTCGAATTAATAAAAACATTGTTACATACTTGCATTTTAAGGATCTATAAATGTCGATCTACAATGAGCGATAAATTTCGCTCTACATCAAGCATTCTACAGAATTCTCTCTATAACGAGCATTCTACAAATGTCGCTCATCTCAGACTTCGAAAAAGCTTATGATAGTATTGATCATTCTTTTCTGGACTCTATTATGTCTAAGATGGGTTTCGATTCTTGGTGGCGTGGGTGGATTAGATGGTGTATTTCTTCCCCTCTTTTATCTGTGTTGGTGAATAGGAGCCCAACAAATCAATTTGGGGCGGAAAGGGGTTTACGTCCCTTTCTCTTTAACTTGGTTGTAGAAGGGCTAAGTGTTTTGATTAATAAAGCTACAGACTTGTAGCTCTTGAGAGGGGTTGTCTTCGGTGATGGGAAGGTGCAAATTTCGCATCTCCAGTTTGCCGACGATACGATTTTATTTCTTGAACCAATGATGGATTACGTTCTCAATGCTAGGAGGATTTTAAGATGCTTCATGCTTGTCTCGAGTCTGAAGATTAATTACAAATCTTGTTTGGTGAAAATTGGCCAAAAAAACTTGGGTGATGATCAGTGGGCTAATATTTTCACGTGTTCCAAGTCTTCGTTGCCAATTAACTACCTTGGTTTCCCTTTAGGGGACAATCATAAGAGGAAAGTGTTAGGATTATGCTCAATAACAAGAGTGTAATATTGTTTTTGACAATCTTTTCATATTAATAAAGTGATTTCTGATTTAAACAAATCTTATAGCATTTATAGATTGAATATTATAATTGTCAAAAGTAAATAATCATAAGGTCAAAAGACTATGAGAAAAGAAGAATTGTTCGTACATCTGGATATGTATGAGGTAGACACAATTCTTTAGTTAGTCTTGAATAATGTTCACAACTTAAGTTAAAGGTTGGGCACCTTTATCTTGTTAAAGTTGTAGAATTCTTTTACTACCATTTGAGTGGGATCAAATGTGTTATGATGAGTCTAAAATCATCGGAGGGTCTTCGAGTAAAAGAATCTAGCACTGGGTGCATTGAACTGGATCACAATGAAATACTTTATCTAGAACCGTCAATAGATAATAGTCTTTTCATTATCATGACAATCGGAGAGTCTATCTTAATCCTGAGATAAATGATGGACTTATGGTTGCAAGTGGTATCATTTGAGTTATCAATGAGTACGATTATATAGCATAGTCTATCCTCGATAGTTTGGTGATATTCATTTGTTAATCGATAGAGGACTTCATTGTAATGAATGGGTTAATCGATAGAGGACTTCATTTGTTAATCCATAAGTTAAGTCATTTGATTCACCTAAAAATACAAGTCAAATCTTAACAAAATAAATATTGACCAATACAAGTCATTTGTTAATCCCTCGTAGAACTTTTCTATTTAAATCAGATTCATAGTGACAGATCGACGTATGCGCAATGATCTATTGACCATAAAATGGACCTTTGACATATGTGCAATTGTCGATTCATTGAAGATTAAACGGGCCTTAGCCCTTAATTATAGGGCGTGATATGTAACGTAACTTGTGGACTGGTGTAGTTTTAGCATATTGAGAGGAAATGCCTTGAGAGATATGACATTAAAACAAATTACTGTTCTCTGATTCTCTGCCACTTGCAATTAATTCTAAAAGTCTAGATTCTACAACCCCACAAGGTTCAAAGCATGTGCACCGTGCCCACTCCATTTCTATTTTTCTGTTTTTGTATCGGTTGGAAAAGTCATTTTACTACTTGTGGTCCAAAGCTGTCCGTTTTTGTTTTACTAAGTTATTTGTAATGTTAAGTCTCTAAGGTGAATTTATGCATATAAATGACATGATATGATTTTGTAAAAACTTTTATATAAATGACATGATATGATTTTATTAGATAGATGTATTAAAAAACCGAGTATAAGCAACAAACCCAAACGATTAATGTACTAATTAAGTGATATCCTATATACTCATCCTTCAGGAATCAAGAATATTCGTTAATCATTCTGTCCAATACTTCAAGTCTATTTGTATCAGGAAAATTGACATCTAAACTAATCAAATTAAACGTTCCAATCCCATGAAAGTTGGATGATAGGTTTGGAATTTGAAGACTTTTACTTTTCTATAAAACAACAAAAGTAATGCCGTTCAAGATGGTTTAAAAGTCAGTTGAGAGAGATTGATCCCTAGACCTCTTACTTCCAATCCAAAAGTTTTAACCATCTACTAGGCCTAGCGTGACTCGTTTATTACATTGTGAAGTTGTCGTACTTCATTACATTGTGGCAGTATAAATAGTCTGATGATAAATGCTTGCATCGCCTTTCTATCCTGAGAAACGTATCAAGAAGCAGGAACGGGAAATGGAGATTCTCAAGCTGTGGATATTTTCATTTCTTGGTTTACTTGCTCTCACAGTTCTCGTCCATGCCAAGACCCAATCAGGTTAGACTTGAAGTAATTAACTCAACTGTTTTGAATATGTATTAAGACTTTGTCTTAATTTCTCTCCAAATTTATATCTCTGTCAGGCTTTATTAGCATCGATTGTGGATTGCCGGAAAATTCTGCGTATACCGACAACAAAACAGGCATAAATTACACTTCAGACTTAACCTTCACAGAGTCGGGTGTCAGTTACAATATATCAAGTGAATACAACAGGGACACCCTGGAACAACCATTCCTGACTGTTAGAAGCTTCCCTGAAGGAATGAAAAATTGTTACACTCTAAAACCTGCTCTAGGAGATGGCAAATTTCTTATTAGAGCAAGTTTCATGTATGGGAATTACGATGGCAAAAATAAACTACCGAGTTTTGATCTCCTTCTTGGAGCTGATGTGTGGGATTCTGTGGAATTGGCTGATGCATCCACCATTCTTTCCAAGGAAATCATCCATGTCCCTCCGACAAATTATATAGATGTCTGTCTTGTAAACAACGGGTCAGGAACACCTTTTATATCTTCATTAGAATTAAGACCCTTGAAAAATCACAGTTATCCGGCTTTTTCGGGAATATCATTACTCCTCTATTTGCGATTGGATATTGGTTCAACAGCCAATGATAATGAAACATACAGGCAAGTTTTTAACTGTAACAAAAGTTTTATGATTGAATATTAATTAATTTGTTACTAATTTAATTATTTAATTTCAAATTGAATATTTGTTACTATTAAATTTAATTAAAACTTTAACATGTAGGTTCAAAGATGATGATTATGATCGCATATGGTCTCCCTACACCAGATCCAACTGGGTGACAGTAAATAGTTCATTCAAAATCAGCAAAGGCACCAATATATATTTTAACGAGCCACCATCTATGGTTATGCAGACAGCCGCCATTCCAGCAAATGGTAACGGTTCATTGGTATTTGACTGGAAGCCTAGTGATTCCACATTACAGTTCGTTTCATGCCTTCACTTTGCTGAGCTTGACCAGAGACAGGCAAATAACCCGACTAGAAAACAAGACATCTATGTGAATGGGGAGAAATGGACAGGAATACCTTTCGTTGTGCCTTACTTAACCTCATTTACTTTAAGTAGCTCTACACCCATTAGTGGAGAAAAAAATGAGATTTCAATTAAAACAACTTTGGATTCACCACTGCCGCCCATCCTCAACGCCCTTGAGTTACATGTAACGAAACAATTTCTACAATTGTTATCCAACCAAGAAGATGGTATATATGTTTCTATCGGCTACTGTAGAGGATATCAGTTTTTCTTTCTATTTTTTTTTTAATGGATTTTGCTTTCATTTTTCTGTTAGTTGATGCTATAATGAATATCAAGACAAAGTATGGAGTGAAAAGAAATTGGCAAGGAGATCCATGTGCCCCAGTAAAATTCTTGTGGCAAGGTCTTGATTGCAGCTACCCTGAAAAAAATTCTCCAAGGATCACATCTCTGTAAGTTTTATTACGCCCTTTAAACGCGCATCCTGATTTCTAGTATTATAACTAAAATTACTGCACAAGCAAATGCAGGAACTTGTCTTCTAGTGGAATATCTGGGGAGATATCTTCTCATATATCTGGTCTCAAGTTGATACAATCTCTGTGAGCTTTTTAATCTGTCATGAATTTGAATCAAAGTTAATGTTAACTTACTATAAGTTAGCTGAGTTAACATTTTCAATCACATTTTCAGGGACTTATCGAACAATAATCTGACCGGTCCAGTGCCTGATTTTCTGTTAGAGCTACCATTCTTGACTGTGCTGTAAGTTTATCCGATTGTGATTCATAATAGAAGTTGCTTTGTTAATAAAATAAATAAATAAATAAATAAAATTATATATTATTCTCTTGCAGAAATTTAAGAGGAAACAATCTTCAAGGTTCAGTTCCAGCTGGACTTGCTGAAAAAGGGAAGAATGGTCTGCTGTCATTAAGGTTAGCTTTCAGTCTTTTAAGTTCTTGATCAATATGGTCTGCTGTCATTACTCGTTAATATGCTTCTTGAAGATGACTAAAAGATGCCTAAAGACTCTATGCATATGCTTAAAGCCTTAAAGGTCTGTATGATTAAAGCCATTTTTGGCTTGGCCCTACCCAATTCTAGAAGCATTGATGAGGTTTCATCATGCAATGGAATGATGTGGCTTCTTTCTTTGACACATGAAGCCTATGTGTCATCCAATGGAGGCCATCACTGCTTGCCTATAAATATAGTGATATGATGCACCAAAAATCTTCTCAAAATTCCTAAAATCTCATTTCCAAGAATTTCTCCACTTCAAGTAATTCTTCAAACCTACGAAATTAGTTCTGTAGTAATATGTTCAGAGTGTACTCTATGTATGAACTCTCCTCCAATCTTTTACATCCTCTTAATTGCTTTAGAGGTCCAGAAAACGCGTCAACGTAGTCCCACCTTGTGATGCATGTGGCTGCTAGCTTTGCGTTAAGTGGTATCTAACCTGGCCTACTGCCAAGTATTTCACAGGCCTTCTAAGGACCACGTGTCTTGTAACAATAGGTCAAAATTCAAAGGTATGGGTAGAGTCCCGGCCATCTCTTGAAAACTCTAAACTGAATCCCCCATCTAGTGAAACTGAAACTACCATATTCAGTAGATCTGCTTATCGTTAGACCTTTTTAACTGATCCTCTACAGAGTTTGACTTCAGTTAGACCTCTATTAACTCCTATTTCCCATGGACTTGGTCGCAAAAGTTCAATCAGATCTCGATACATTTCACGGTCCTTGGGATTTGCCTAGTCCATTAGTTGTCGTAGTACACCATTTGGGTCACTTAGGCAAACTAGAATCAAGGTGGTCACCCGTATTCATCCTGCTTTTAGGAATCGGATTCCCACCTGGATGCCTTTTGATCCACCTCGCCCCCTGAGGTAGTGGAGGTAAAATGGGCTGTGCCTGATAGACCAAGTCCAGCCGGCACGACGGCTGGGCCTAGCACTAACAAGACCCGCCCCGTCTCCTATCTTGAGTACGAGGGGATCCTGTGAGAATCTTATCTTTTTCTTTCTCTGGTGGGCTTGAGTTTGGAATTTACAACCCAAACGTCTAAGTACCCTATACTCAATAGGGATCAAAGCCCTAGTAGTTCATTCTAGAAAAATAATGCAAAACTCAAGATGGCTTTTTATCAACTAAAATTTCGTTATCTTATTTAATAGAAATCTCAGTATACGTAATTTTAAAAAAGTTCAAAACAAAAACCACATATTTACATATTCTTATTCAAGTAAAAGCACAATTAAAATCTCTAACAAATCTGAACTTACAAACTATGTTTCTTTACCTTTCTACATGATAAAATAGTTTCCGCTTTGATAAAAAAAAAAAATAACATATAATTAAAAGTCAGTTATTCTGATATCTCAAATCTTTTCTTTATTGATCATATAAAATCTGAAAACTCTATTCCAAACTAGTACCCAGGGGAAATATCTCATGTACGTGGCAAAACATCTCAATGCACAAGCAGAGTGGGGGGGAATACATATCTCACATACACGGTGATATATATTCACCCGTGCAGAGCTATTAATCTCACATACACGCTGATCAGACGTGCAGAGCAATATATATCTATATATTTATATATACATAATGTCACATACACGTCGATATCTGATCAAACGTGCAGAGTAATCTCACATACATGGCGATATTACCGCACATGCAGAGTAATGATCTCACATACATGTGTAGAGAAGCCCCAAAAGCCACATACACGTGCAAAGTAGCCCCAAAGGCCAATAGTTCAAATCTGATACAACTAGGGAGGGTAAAAATATGGTATGTTAAAATCTCAGCAAATCCTTCTTGAAAATCTTTTTGAACATATCATACTTATAAAATTCTTAATATATCACATCTCAATGCTAAAATAATGATCCGCTTTCGTTGTTGAAAATACTCTGAATAAATCTCAAAAGAATAATTCAGTTCTCTTGACTCACTAAACTCTATAAACACTTTTTAAACATATATAATACTCATCTGGAAGTCTGAATATTCTGTGATAATCCTTTAAGAGGATAACTATATTCTCAATTTAAATAAACTAAATATTCATCAATCCTTTGATATCAAAAGTATACACCACCCTTAATACTCTTTAAATGACAATTAGTGAAAACCCAATTGTTTTCATTCACAATTTCCAATTCCAAAAGTTACTGCAAGTATAATTTCTTGCCTATTCTCAATCAAAATTATCAAATATCAAATACCCATCCAAAGATTTCCTTATAAATTCATATATTCTAATCAAGTTTAAACATTCTAAATTTAGCTCAAATGCATAATTTGAAACTCAAATCAACCATATGCAAGAGATTTAGAGTTTTCAGGTAGAGACTCCTAAAAATAACAAGAAAATCTATAACCAAAATTCCAAAGAGAGCATGAATACATACCTCAAAGCTTATAGGTAATTCGGCACTTTTCTTCTTTCCTTTCTTGCTCTTCTTTTTCATTTTCTTCTTCTCCTACAACGATTCTTCTCTCCCTCACTCGGTCACTCTCCTTCTCTTTCTCTCCTCTCTTCTTCACCGAGCTGTCTCCCTTTTCTCTTTCTTTCTCTTTCTCATCTCCAGATTCTGCTCTCTGTTTTATTTTACAAATACGTTTCATTCTTCAATCAAACCCCTCTCCTGAATCTCTGTTTTCTCTCTATCAATCTCTCGGTCTCCCTCTTCTCTCTGTTCTCTTCTTCTATTTTCTCCCAGCTCTCTTGGCCGAATCTCTCCTCTACATCTCTTTTCACACGATCTCACGATTAGCTTCTATTTTATTTTCTCTATTTTCTCTCATCCTCTGCTTCTATTCTCCTTAGCCGTGACTCCCTCTACTTCTCCGATCTTTTATATATATATATCTAAAAACATTTGACAGCAGCTACTGCCATGCTTATGCAGACAGCTGCCTGTCAAACTGAGAAGTAGAGCAGTGCCAGCTCTCTATCACTTTTTATATATAAATATACATATCTCAAACTTGAATTGGGCCAGCTTGGGTTGTAAATATTGGGCCGAATCTAAACTTCAATTGAATTTGGATCTCTTTTTTTTTTTTTTTTTTTTTTATTCAAACTTCTAGTGGGCTGGCTTGTTAAACTAAATTGAGTCATCTATTTGAAATTGAATTATAGATGAGTATATTTTTGTGCCTGGACCTTACAGGCACAGCCTGGCCCATAAACAGGTCAGGGCAAAGCCTGCATAAGGCAGAAGGCCCAGCCCGGCCTGTAAGGTTGTGGCCTTTATTTTTCAAATAAATAAATATATATATATATGTTGAGTGATAGGAACTGAACCAAATATTTGGTTAAGAAAATTGAGAAGAATAAGATCATCTTCAATACATATGTCAATGCTAATGTCAAATTTGGCACAAAATATAGTGAAACGTTATATTTGACACATCATTTTAGTATTTACTCCAATGCAAAATTCTATTTGATATGCTATTTTTTATTATTTAATTATTTAAAATTATAAAAGTCAACAAATACAACCATTGCATTGAATATTTTATTAGAATTGTTTTAATCTCAATTTTCCCTATCAAATTTGTTAAATTTTTATTATTTAAAATTAAAAAATCAACAAATACGACTACAAATTGTTGTGCCAAATTTGACACAGCTTTTAGCATTGCATTGGAGCATGCTTTTTTAACTTTGTGCTAAATTATAGCATTGATACAATAATTTAGCATTACATTGGAAATGCTCTAACCATTTCATTACAAATTCATCTTTGTTAAGCTATGAATATTTTAATATATATATATATATATATATTATTTAATATATATTTTAAATTTTTTTTAGTGTTCAAAAGTTAACAACAAACAAAAATAAAAATAAAAATTGAATATATATATATATATATATATTATGGTATCGATATTACTACCCATAAAACTAATTATTATACCCATATTTTATTTAAAATTTTAATTACAAAATTATCCCAACATAAATTTACCAATAAGAACAAATTACTTTAATTAAAATAAGATTAATGCTAGACATCTCACCTACAATCTCATCTTTTCCATCCCAACACATTTGATAACTGAGATGTCATTTGGTGAGTGGATACATATTAATTGTAATTTATCTCACTTACCCATATATTCAAGTACAACTTTGCTCACCTCCTTTAACCGGAGGTAACCATTACCCCCCACCCCAAGTGTTGACACGTGCAACACTTGGGGTGGGGGGTAATGGTTATCTCCAGTTAAAGGAGGTGAACAAAATTGCACTTCATATATTCACTCACCAATTAATGTCTATTCACTCATCAAGTGACACATCATCTGTCATATATGTTGGAATGGAAAAGGTAGGATTGTACGTGAGATATCTAAAATTATTTTTAAAATAAACCAAATAATATATACATCCATTAATTACACTCATATCTTCAACTAAATCTCTTTAATAAAAAATAAAAAAAATGATAAACCCTAATTAAATTCTAATTTTATTTCAAGTATCAAAATTTCTCATTATCACATGATTATCGTATAACAAAGTAATAAAAAAAGAATTTTCAGAGGATTATGATCATACAGAGTAGGGTATTATTATTATTATTATTATTATTATTGTGTTTCTTTTATATCTAGTTATGAACTTTATCAATAAACAAAGTATATATATATATTTTTATAAAACTTAGATATCAATGAGGGTTTTTTTTTATTATTATTATTTTTTTTATATTTAAGATAGTTGTATTTATAAGGGAATTCCAAATTGAAAATCTCTTGCACATACAATCAAGTTCAACATCTTCCCTTTTATAAGACTCCTACATTCAAAACATTCCCAAAAGTAAATTGAACCATCATAATAAGAGGATTTGTTTCCAAAAATAATATGATTTTTTTTTTTTAATTTGATTTGTTACTAATTTAAGAGGGTTTATAAATAAAATGTATTAACATGAATATATTCTTTTCAATAAGGGTACTATTGGCGTTATGATGGGTGCTTATAGTTATATTTATTTTTTAAATTTTGGGCATGGGTATACTTATAAAAATAAGTGATTAGTTTTATGGGTGGCAATATCTGCACCCATATATTATTTGATTTTTTTGTTTTTTTTTTTTTTTGTTTTTTTGTTATCGGTTTGAACACTTAAACAATATTAAAAACAAATCAAAAATAAGAATATTAAAAACTTATTAAATAATATATATTAAAATACGCACAACTTAACGAAGCTAAACTTGTAGTGAAATGGTTAAGTTACACAACATTTTCCTCAAGTACCTTGGTTCGATGAGGTCTTTCTCTATTTCGATAGTAAGATAATGAGGTAGAAAGAAATTGAGTTTCTAACTTACATTTAAGATGATTTGTAAAAAATGGATACATATTTGATATCAATTTTTTTATTTTAGATAATTGCATTAGAGATGAGAATATACATTTCTTAAAAAAAAAATTGACAAAATTGATTCATATTCAATATATATGCTGATGTGTCACTAGTCAGAAACCCAAAAATGTATATTTGCATTGGAGATATTCTTATGTTTTGTAATTATGCTATAAATGAAGTATTTAACTTGTTTTTAGAAGAATTTATTAATAAGTAAATATATTCTTAGAATTTATTATAGGGTGCGCATGTTGCCACCATAGATATGATTTATATACCCATTTTATTAGTATATCCATATCTTAAATGTGCAAATTAAACTATTACTATAAATTTACATCCATATCTAATGTCAATATTACCCTCATTAAAATAAATTTACAATTTATACATTTTATTTGACTTGTTTAACAGCTAGCAAACTAGATACATATTATGTTTTGTAATTATGTTATAAATGAAGTATTTAACTTGTTTTTAAAAGAATTTATTAATAAGTAAATATTTTTTTTTTAGAATTTATTAAAGTGTGTGGATTTTGCCACCATAGATATGATTTATACACCCATATATCCATATCTAAAATGTGCAAATTAAACCATTACTATAAATTTACATCCATAACTAGTCAATATTACCCTCATTAAAATAAATTTACATTTTTTTTTATACATTTTATTTGTAAACCCTCTAGTATTAATGGTTAATACACCCAATTTAATCCTCACATTATCTCTTTCATATAAAAAAAAATAATAAATTAAAAATAAATAAATCCTCACGTTATCATATTAATTGAAAATGGATACACATTTATTAGCCAAGTGCAACAACCCAGGCCAACAAGAAACTCCGGTGGTATTCCTACATGTACAGAAATAAATTCTATACTCTGAAATCATAGGCCGATAAAAAATGTTCCCAATCTCAATGTCCTACCCCAACACTTGAAATTTCACTATAGCATTCGTATTAGTGGGCCAAGAAGAGTACTCACCAATTCACCATCTCCTTCTTACTACTCTTGAGGTCTCTATTAGTCTTTTCAGGTTATTCTTTCTTCTTCTGTTCTTCAAGAAAATAAGAGATGGTTGAGAATCGGGGTTTGGTTTGACTGCTATACGAATAATGTAAGTAACAGAGGGTAGTGGTACACAAGTGGGGTTCTGTGCGAATGATCGAGTAGTGGGAGTAGATTTTTTAGATTCAAATGGGTGATCAACAACAGGGTTTAATTATTATATTAGTTGAAAAAAGTAAATAAAAAATTAAAGGGTTTAATAAAGGTTTAAGATAAGAAGGGTGTAGTTAATAGGTCATTTTATGTAGGAATGTGATGTAGCTTTGGTATAAGTGATCAAGCTCTGTTGATTTTGGAAATACCCAAGACTATGAACACTTTGCAAACTTATTGATTCATTAGAATACCGAGAAAGCAAACAAAAGAAATTTCATAATTAGAAATTTTATTATCAACTCCCGTCCGCCATCAAATGGCTACAAATCTACCTTAAATTAATAAGATTAGAACAATGAAAAGTAGGAAACAATTCAAAATTAAAACAAATAATAATCATCCCTCAATTAAGCCATAAATCATAACTTGAGTCTTACTTTTCCATAATTCGTAGAGCCATATTAACCACACGATCATAATCAGAATATTTTTGTAATTAAAATTTTTATGAAAAAATGAGTGTGTAAATTATATTTACGGATAACAATATCGGCACCCTTTATTAAATTATTTTTTAGATGTATTTGATACTTTAAAATTTAAAATGTAAATACACAATAATTAATAGTTGAAAACGTGTATCTTGTTTACAGCTTAGATGGAAATCCAGATCTCTATCTTTCAACACCATCCACAAAAAGGAAAACCATTGCTGTTCCAGTTCTAGAATCATTTCTCGCAGTTTCAGTCCTTGTAATAGCTGCATTATCTGTTATGTGGATCCTCAAAACAAGAAGCCAAGGTACATTAAAACATAGACTTTGCAGCACAAAAATTATCAGAAAAAATATTCTATGAACCATGCTTCTGAGACTCATTCATGTATTTTCCAGGCATCACTCGGAACAAAAATAATAGGTCATTTGAGCTGAAAAATCGAAGGTTCTCTTACTCTGATGTTGTCAGAATTACTAACAACTTCGAAAGGATTGTTGGACAAGGTGGTTTTGGAACAGTTTATCATGGAAACTTAGATGATCACACGCAAGTTGCTGTGAAAATGCTTTCATTATCATCAATGCAAGGCGATAAGCAGTTTCAAACAGAGGTATATATCATATATATGTTCACAACTTGTACAGAATATTTTCAATAAAGTAATGTAAGGCTGACAAGGGATTTCATTTACAGGTTGAACTTCTTTTCACGGTTCATCATAAGAACCTGACAACCCTCGTTGGGTATTGCGACGATGGCACAAACATGGGATTAATCTATGAGTTCATGGCTAATGGAAACTTAGAATCACATCTCTTAGGTTCGTCCATTAGTTTGTTAATTGGCTTCTTGTTCAATTCATTGCTGAACTTGCGTTTCATTTTATTGTTTTCTTAAAGATGATTACATGTGTGTTGACCCAAAATTGGTGAATTGGTGCGAGGTTGTAACCCAACAGGTATTATCCACTTTGGTCTATTGGGTCTCACGGTTAACGTTAAGGCTAGTTTTGTTTATTTATACCATGAACTAGCTAGTTTTAACTTCAACAAATATATGAGAGAAAACAATACATGTATAAGTTTTATCTTTCACAATCCACAATACATTAATACATCAAAGTTTTTTGATTGATTAATAAAAAATGATAGTTTTTCACATTTTATTACAGATGAAGGAAACAGTACTTCAGATATCTTAAGTTGGGGAGGGAGGCTTCGAATAGCAACAGAGACAGCACAAGGTTGGGATATATTTGTATGATTTTCAAGTTTTACTAGATATATAGAGTTGATAATGGGATATCTAATATTAATTGAATTTGAAATATAGGATTGGAGTATCTCCATAGCGGCTGTAAGCCACCCATAGTCCACAGAGATGTGAAGCCTGCAAACATCTTATTAAACGAAAAATTCCAGGCAAAGATAGCTGATTTTGGCCTTTCACGAATTTTTCCGGTTGAAAGTATAACTCATGTCTCCACGATCATTGCAGGCTCTCCTGGATACCTCGACCCAGAGTAAGCGTTTTAATAAATGGAATGAAAGTAAATTACTTTTGTTTATTAGAAGTTAAAATAGACCAAGTCATATGCTAATGGCCATGCAGGTACTACAAATCAAGCAGATTGACCGAAAAAAGTGATGTGTATAGTTTTGGAGTGGTTCTCTTACAGATAATCACAAGTAAACCAGCAATTCGAAAATTCGAAGAGAGGGCTCATATAATTGAATGGGTTAGTTTCATGCTTGAAAAAGGGGATATTAAAAATGTTGTTGATCCAAGATTGCAAGGAGATTTCGACATGAACTCTGTCTGGAGAGCTGTAGAAGTAGCTATGGCTTGTGTTTCTCAAACTTCAGCTAAAAGGCCAACCATGAATCAGGTAGTGATCGATTTGAAAGAGTCTTTGGCAATTGAGATAGCTCGCACAAATGTCAGCCATGAGACTGAATCAAGATCGATTAGTTTGAATCTGGGTTCTGAACTACCTCCCCTTGCTAGCTAGGTAGTTCTTTCCGAATGTATTCTATTTAGGTATGAACATTTGTATGTCTTCTTGTGTTGTGATAATCGATGTAGTGACAGATCACAACCATATTATTCATAAATAGCTTGTGGCAGTCAGGAAGTGGCCTTGTTCTAATATGCTTGAAAATAATATTCTAAAGCTTTTGTTTACCTTGCTCTGTCTTGACAAATTATTTAGTAATCAATCAGATCAATTTAGTAGGTCCTCAAAAATATATTATTTTCAACAGTTTTACTTCTCGAAAATACATTAATACCGACCACTACACTTTCCTTGGTGATAGTGATGATCCCCTAACCTGGTTTTCAAAACCATTTGCAATGATATAGTTCATTTATCTCTAACAACTCATAGCCCTCGTAAATATCGTATTTTTTATAACTTTTTGACATTTTCCGACTACATTTAACGCTCGAAAAAAAACCCTATTTCTTGTAGTGCCTTTTGTTGAGTGGTTGCGATTAAGCAATATCTATCACTAACAATAAATTCTGACATTGAAATTAAGGTAAGGTCAGAATTTGTTGGACCCTGCCGGCATCAAATAGCTAGTGTGTATTCCACCCAGATATTTGCTCTTATAACAAGAAATATCAACTCACACACATGACACAACCCGTGGCGAAACCAGCTCTCCATCAATCGGGCATCAATTAGAGGGACCAATTTGAAAAAATTATAAAACTTTTAGTAGACTAATGTAAATGACAAAAAAAAAAAAAAAAATTTGTTGCGTAAAATATAAATAATATAATCCGTTAAACTATTATAAATAATAAAATCCGTTAAAACTATTAGTATTGTCATTTTCATTTGTGCTTGAGATATTGTAATTGGCACCAACATTTCAATATGGGATATTGCGATGATGGCACGAATATGAGACTAATTCTATGATTTCATGGATTATGGAAATTTAGAGACACATCTCTTAGGTTTTTCTTTTCACTTTCTATACTAAAATTCCATCCATGCTGCACTAAATTCTACTGTCTTTGGAAACTGTTACATGTACTAATGTAGTAATGTAATTTCAATGGATATATAGAAGTTTTTTATTAATCAAAACAAATTGTTATATAGATTCTTGTGTGTATTATTTTATTGATTCAGGCAATACTAGTGCAAATTTATTGAGTTGGGTAAGGAGACTTCAAATAGCAACAGAGGCCGCACAAGGTTTTCTTTTTGATCACTTTCTACATTATTTATTTTTCTGTGGTTCTTTTAGAGATAATCACAGGTAAGCCTGTGATTGGAACATCCCCTGGGAGGACTTGTATAAGTCAATGGGTGAGTTTCATGCTCGCAAATGGGGATATCAAAAATATCTTTGATCCGAGATTACAGGGAGATTTCAACATCAATACTGTTTGGAAAGATGTAGAAATAGGTATGGCTTGTGTTTCTCCAAATTCAGCAAAAAGGCCAACCGTGACTCCGGTAGTGATGGAACTGAAGGAATGTTTGGAAACTGAAATAGCTCGCACAACCGGGGACAATCAGACTGATTCAAGAGATTCAAGTGAATGTGAACTGATTTGTTTGAATCCGCATACTAAATCATCTCCCCTAGCATGGTGGCATGTTCTCAATATATAATAATTCTCTCGTAATTAGGAAGATTCTGAAAATTTTAAAAAAAAAAAAAAAAAAAATTCAGGATCTTTGTTTTAACGTTAGAGAGCCCTTTCAGAATCTTTGTTTTGTAAATTTTCAGAGCCATTTTATTTTGTACTTCAAGAAAAATAAATAAACCAGCAATGTTTCTGTTAAATGTGTACTACTTCAAATGTTGCAAAAAACTATGAAAGAAGAAAAATATGAGCAGAAGAAGATTTGTTTCTTACAATATTATCAATTCAGATTACAATCACATACTATCTCTATTTTAAACAAATGAGGAAATTTATCGTCACTTTTTACTTGTCTCTCAGAACGTTTCTAACATTAAAGCAAAACTGAGAAGAAAACAGGGGAAAAACAGGGCTACAGGGACTGAATTTTATCTTGAAAAGAAAAAAAAAAGGAAATAATTTATGGGTCTACATAAACTATTTAGTCCTTCTAGTCATTTTAATCGAGGGTAATATTAAAATTTTAAAAATGTATTAATTTGGGATGTACATACCGTTTTTTAAGGGTGTAAATATATCACCACTCTTAATTATCAGCCTAGGTTGCCTGAGCCGCAAATGTCTTGGGCCTGACCTGACCCGGTAAGCCACCTTAGGAACCCAAAAATTCTTAAAGGGCCCAGATCTCTCTTTTTTCTCTGTTTTTATTTTTTTTCACCCAAACTGGAATATTTAAATGAGTGTTTTTACCACCCAGTCGTATTAAACGGTGATTTTTTTTTTTTTTTTTTCTATTTTTTTTTTACAACACCTAGAATCGAAATCAAATTGTGCTAAGTACATAGGACAAAATTTAATAGCTCACAACAGTTAAATTAAAGATTGACCCTTGAACCCCCTCCAACAATTAAATTATTTACCTTATAGATTAAATGCATATTTATTATATTTTCTTGTATTTATTAGAAGTAAAAACAATAACAAATTTAATCTCATCTTCTTCTCTAACTTAACATGTGAATTTTCTAACCGTAAGAGCATCTCCAATGTTAATGTGGGTTGTGAAAAAATTAGATGCCACGTAGGATGGACATCCATTTTGTTAAAAAAATCCATCTCCAATGCAATCTCTCTAGTATAACTTAAAGCTGAGGTGGTAACTTTTTTTTTAGAGGCTGTCAACATGACTTTCTGATTTCAGACGGTCTTTTGGACAACCATCTTGTTGGCCCAGTCAGCAACCACTCTTGTCTTTTACTTTATTTTATTCAACAATTCTAAAATATATTTTAGGAGACCAATAATAAATTGACACGTCATTAAAAACATATATTTTACAATTGAAGCATTGGAGACCACTTTTTTATTTGGATGTCTATCAAATTTAGTTATATGCCACATATAAAGCAATTGGTTTGACAATGTTGACATATCACCATTTTTTCAAATGCAAACCACATTACCATTGGAGATGCTCTAAGTATTTTATAAGTCTAATCCACTGTCCACCCCGCGTCATCATAAATTCATACAATGAAGACGATACATGCATATTTATTGATCAAATGAAAGTCAAATTTAAAATTTGGATACATGAACTATATATTAATTAATGATTAATCAATAGCTATTTGGAATTGAGGAAGTAATTATAGGAAGAAAGTCAGCATTGTCTGCATAAATTTTAATTCAATCATGATTGAAAGCCAATTGTGTTAAGAGACTCGTGATTTGAACCTATATATAAATATATCATGTAAATGAAATGACAAGTCCTTAGTTTTTATTGGTGAGCTTTTGTAAGTCAGCTCCCAAAGTAAAGTAGCTGTCCAAAGAAATAATATTACAACCACCGAATTTTATCACAAATTATCACAACTTTTCAATAATTTAAGTCAATTTTCTCCAACTTGTGAAAGCCTACAAAGCTTGAGGTTTTTTTAGAGAATTTTTATTTCTAACACACGCAAATTTTGTTATAAATTATATGTATCGAGACTCTAGCTTTGACACATTATTGTCAAGTTGATGTAGAAATCGCATATAAAAGCAAAAGCAAAAGAGAGATCAGGGTTGTTTTCATAACAGAATGTCTAAATTTAGCAAATAGCATCCCCCACCTAATAATAATAGCTCTACTTTAATCCAATCAAAACTTCTTTTTCAACACCAGGGTAAAACCAAACATGACCCACTTACCAAAATTCAACAAAACACACTCTTTTTTATCCTTTTCATATTATTCTATATATATATATATATATTTAAATATTATGATAAATTCTAAAAACCGATTGGTTGGGTCAAGGTTTCTCGGGATTTACAAAGTTCAGTACATGTGCAATCCAAATATCTATTCACACAACACCAGACTCTTTATATTTCTATAAAATACATATGATGAGACTCAAACCCACCGCCATTAACATGGAAGGAGAGGTGCACATGTACTAAGTGGTGATGTGTACAAATATTAATATACATAGTTTTTCTTTTTTTCTTCAATAAAATATTTCCTCTTGAGGGGTCACAGGCATGGGATTGGATTTCTTTTGAGGTGCCAACCTAGTTGGGATGCCTGAAGTTTTCTTTGATTCTTTTCCCCTCTTGTTAGATTTTTCTCATCAAAAAAAAAAAAAAAAAAATCTGCTAGGGTCTATCGGGACCTATAAACTTCAAACAATACATATATGACAAAAGAATTTTTTAATTTTCTTTATAAACTTAAATATATGACAAAAATTTCAATAGTTGAATAAAGAGTTTTGATGAATTTCAAAACTGTAGTCTGTAGGTATGATGTATGATATATCTCCAATTAACATATTGTGTAACAGATATCAAAACCAAAATTATCATTTTTTTGACTTCTTTGTTTTTTTGTCTCTTTATTGAAGCTAAGTCGTTGTATATGTAATCAAGTGCAATATAATTAGATGTATGGTGTTCTTGGGTTATGGAGTATTAATTAACATTAATCAATAGAGTGGTTTTTATAACTATTAATTATATTATAATTTATATAGATGATCTCCTGCCAAAAGAGAAGCATAAACATGTGCTAAGCAATATATGAGATTGGAGAGATTTTCAAGGGCACGCTTTGGATTGATTTAAGGAGACAGGACCACTGACTGGGGCTCACGATTCTTAAGAGAATGTCTCTTTGCATTGGTTAGATAAATTAACAAAGTACACATTGTTAATAATTAAAATAAATAAATACACCACAAAATGATCTCCAAGACAAAGTGATCGAGCTTTCAAAGTACAGTAGAATTTCATTAAAAATATAATTAATTATGTATTAGCTAGACAAAAAGCTAATTAAAGTGATATGATCATAATCACTACTTTCTAGCCCTTGGATCTTAATCATATGTGCTATAATTGCTAAAACCTTTCCATATCAAAAAGGTTTTCCAAAAAGCTAACTGCACTATTTAATTTTCCACTCTTTATATTTGCTATTCCACTACAATAATTAATATTGCATTTTTTTTTAATTATAATTAATTGTGGAATCAGCAAAAACAATAGTGGAATAATAATTAGCTACAACAAACTACAGTACTGCCCCCAAAAAAAACTCACTATCTTCTTGTGTGATGCAATCTAGCTCTTGAGGAGGGAGAGAGGGAGGTGGGTAGTGTCATTAGTGAATGTTTTTAATAACATACACTTGATCAGAGAATTAAGATGTAATGATGAAGGTTATGATGATCAATCAATCATTAATTGATGATCATGTGGATAATCAGAATTTCTAAATGGGGTTTGGATTATTATTAGGGTTTTGAAGATGATGGTGGTGGTGGGTTTGCATGGGAAAAGTACTAGTGTGGTAATTATAATTGAATGGTAGAGAAGAGAAAGTAGTAGTGGGATATGAGTTATTAATGATGGTAGGTGGATCAAGTTCAAGCTTGTGGCCAATGTTTTCTAGTGCTTTGACTTGAGATCTCAAGAATTTGAGATAATTTGCAGCCTCATCAAGCATTGAAGCAGTGTCCATTTTGCTTCCACCAGGAACCAGCCTCTGCAAAACCCTAATTCTTTCACTTATTCTCTCTCTCCTTTGTCTTGCAGCCACTGTCTGTGGATCAGATGATATTCTAACATTCTTTCTCTTAGGCCTCTCCACCACTTCCATGCCCAAATTCACTGGCTTGAATGCCGCAGCACGATAAATCATCTCCTTCATCTGAGCAATGGCCTCAGGATCAGGCTCCTCTATCGAAGACGACACCAATGAATTATTATTACTCGGTTGCTGAAAGTTGATGTTTGATGAGCTTGGACGTTTATCTGATCTTGGTTTCTTTGGCTTTGATGGGTTCTCGGAAATCAGCCTGAAACCACCTTCTGTGAATGAAGAATGATCATTAGAAGTTTGAAGAAGATGGAACTGATCAGGACAGTTAATGCTTCTCTGTCTTTTTTCTTGAATTCTGCCACCATTGTTGAAATACTGATGATGATGATCAGAGGAGCTTTGGGACAGTGTTTCTTCAAGCTCTAATTTGTTCTCGGACGACTCTCCTGATGAAACAGTTACTGCAGCTGCAGTAGTACTAATGTTATTATTGGCACCAAAATTCCACAAGTGATGATTTCTAGAATCAGAGAAGATCATGGAGATCCCATCATCATCATCTTCATGATCAACCGACGTGTCGGTGTTGTTGTTGCTATTACTAGCTGAGAGCAAGCAATCAAGAGACTCTAGAGAGCACGTTGTTGTTGTAACACCACCACCACCAGCCTTGCCATTATTATTTTTCATCAATCCAAAATGATCATGATGATCATCAACACAAGTACCCACTAAAGGCATTGATGAAACACACGATGGAATATCTCTCCAACCAGCTTCAGCTCCATCTCTTGATTTTGCAACTGCAGTCATCATCTCATGAGGCTGCAATAACAAATTTAAATTCATGTATGAGACAAAGCTTATTATTTATTATATATCGAATCAAATTCGTGATCGTGATCATCATCATTAGCTTGTACTACTAGTACTACTTACCCTTTGATCAGGATTTGGATTGATCATGAGTAGTTGATGAGATGATTGATGAGCTTTGTGGAGCAGTTGATGAATTGGATTGAACAACATGTCTTCATGATTACTGAGATCCATGAAGCTTTGATGATGATCTTCTTGTAACTGCTGGTTGTTGCTCCGTAAAGATGATGATGAGGATGGATTGGTGAGAACTACTTGTGATGAGCCATGATGCCATCCCATACCATCCATGGATAAAAATTATTCCCAAACAGAAGAATTTGTATGTATAATCTTAGCAAGATAAGATTATATTTAAAAAAAAAAAAATGAATCTGATTCTTTTATGCCTGTAAAATATCCCAGAACCGAATTATCAGAACTATATCATCAAAAAAAAAAACTATATATAGCTAAAGAACTAGAGTTATAAACTTATAACATAATAAGATAATTACATACCAACTTCAGATCTTGCAGAGTCTTTTAAGAAAATAAAAGAACCAAAGTTGGATCAAACCTCAGCTATTTATGATATATCAGCCTCTTTAATGCTTTATGATCATGAAAACTGTGATAAAAAAAATAAAAATAAAAAAATTTAAAAAAAATTTAAAAAAAGAAAATTAAAAAACACAGAAACTCATCAAGAAACAGATAAGCAAAAAAAAAAAAAAAAAAAAAAAAAAAAAAAAAAAAAAAAAGCTTTGTTTTTATGGAAATTTATGGAGAAGTAGTTACCTTGAGCAGCAGTCATGGAAGAGCAAGATTGAATACGAGAGAGCGTTATAAAGCATGCTTATATATATATAGATAGGAAAGTACAGATAGTCCAATTTCAAAGAACAAAATATTTTGTAATTAGAACTAGATTAAATATAATATTAATATGAAAGGAAAAAAGAGAAGATGATGATGATAAAAAAAAATATAAAAAGATAAGGCTTTTTGGTCAGTTTGGTGGGGTGTGTAAGAGTATATTTCTGCAGATGGGGAGCATGAGATTTCAGAGCAGCATTTTGAATCCCAACCAATTCATAATTTATGTTTATTTTATTTAATAATTTTATTATTATTATTATTATATTATTGTTTAATACCTCTAAGTGGGGAAAGCTAGCTCTGACTCTCCCTTTTGGATTTCTCATGCTATTCCATGCGCACTGTAAAGTCTCAGTTGGAAATATATATAAAATATATATATATATATATATATATATATATATATATTGCTTAGAGATTGCATGAATGTGCATCTTTTTAGTGTAATATTAAAAATGTTGTTCTCTTTTTAAAAGTTTTCTATTAATCATAGTTATAATCATAACTAGCTTGTCCATATATATATATATATATATATATATATATGTATTATTGTTCTGATCATCACTTTCTACTATACACGTCTTTTAATTCAATCTATTTCAATATAATTAATATATGAAAGACTATTCAAAATGAATATGTGTTGATTAATTATGGTTCAATTATAGGGTTTGATTGCAAAACATTTATTCTAAAAATGAAGAAAAGCTGTACAAATACATCAATTCTTGAACATTGGTTAGCATCCCAAGAGGAGTCCACTGATTGAATAAAATTCCTTCAATAGGTAATGTATTCAATGGCAAATTATATATATATTCTGAAAATGAAGATAGAAGATTCTCAATAAAACAAATGTTATTTCATATGTTGCAAGTTTCAGAGAACAAAAATTTACTATATGTAATGTAGGTCTTGTAAACTTTAGACCTAGTGGCTAGTGCTCAATAATGGTATACTTCTAATGTATATATAATATATGTTTTTGTATGTGATGATTTTTATTTTTACATTTCTCTTCTTGTTAGAAAATATTGTAAAATAAAAAATTTATATAATTATTCGAATTTGATTGGATCTTATTGAATTTAATGACGCCTTGAAAAGTGAATTTTGATGCTTTGAACAAATAATGATTGAAGAAAATTGAGGTGCCTCAGTGGTAAATCTATCATTCCCACATGTTGAAGTCGTGGGTTTAAGTTTCATCCCATTCTCAAATCCTAAATTTATAATTTTAAAAATAATAATAAATAAATAAATAGATATTGTTTTTATCTAAATTTACCAATATTTTTTTATTCTTATATATACGGTGAGACAACTCTTTATAACCAGCAAGGCTATGGCTTACATAAAATTAGAAATTTTTAGGTCATGTGAATTTTGTTAGAATTTAATTAATAGATACATTTGAGATTTGTTTTATTTTTCAATTGTTTTAAACAGAATAATAATAAAAAAGTAAATTAAATTAAGTACACAATTGTTAATTTTCCAAATACAATAAGAATCGGCGGTTGATAACAAAATTTATTTTATTTTTATTTTTTAAATACCACATCCAGTGACGATGATTCGGATATCAACCAACCGCACAATCTGGCTAAATGAGCTAGACACATTGTGCGGTGGTGGTTGATATCCGAATTTTATTCAATTAAAATTTAAACATTTACATTTAAAAAAAATATCCTGATCTAGTATGTGCAAAAATATACTATTTAACATAATAATAAAAAATTAGTCTATTTTATCCAAAGAAATAGAGAGAAAAAAGGAATGAATAAAACATATATATATATATATATATATATGCCTTATACTGCTAGTAAATTCTGAAGGAAGAGGGTAAATGAAAGGGATATGTGCAGCAGTGCATGCACATTTCTTAGGATTGCCATTTTGAACATAAAACTAGGTAGTGGGGAGGTTAAAAAGAAAATGAAAAAAACATAAAAGATGTTGGCAGGCAAAGTCAGAAGTCAGAAGAGAAGATTGCACACAACACAACCAACTTGCTTATAGAATTTTGTCTCTTTACATCACATAGAAGATATAATATATACTTTTCTTTATTTATATATAGATATATAGTTTTTTTTTTTTTTTTTTTTTTTTTTTTTGATGGAATATATAGATATATAGTTGTACCTGTAATGAGTTATAGAGAGAGAAGCATTTGGGTTCTGAATTCTACCCACATGCACCCCATCAATATTACAGCTAAAGTGAATGGGTTCCCATATGACTTTTGCTTCTCTTTTAACATAATTCTCTTAATCGTCAACTCTCATGTTTTTCTTCACCATTTCTCTGCAGATCAAGCAATAAGATATCTCAAAAGCTCAGTTTTTGTTCAATATTCCTAATTAACACATGCACTGTATATGAATTCATAGATAATGTGAAAATAAGAAATACCCACTTGAAACCTAATGCCTAGCACATTCTCAAAGCACACACAAGAGAAGGAGAGAAGGAGAGATCGATTGACTGAATAAATGCAAATTAATTAGATATATCTATATATATATATATATATATATATATTATATACAAGGGTTATTCTCTGGTCAGATTGATAGGTACTAAAATAAAATTTTAAGGTCGAAGTTATGGTTCCACAATGTTAAAAAACTAGATGTTTAGTTACAGAACATTGTGAAACCAATTCCACAACTTTATGTAATTTCGGTCATGAAAAAATATTAGGACCGACCTGCCTAGATGAAAAGAAAAATGGAATAACCAAGACTGTCTAATAGGTAAGTAATTAACTCTGTTATATAGGGGTTTCTCTCACTGAAATGTGACCTCTTTTGGCCTGATGCATTCCATAAATTGGGCCCAAAAAAAAAAAAAAACAATGAGCCCCACTAATTTTAGTCTGTCTTCATTGATAATTCGGGTGATGCCAAAGGTACCGATAGAGTCAACAATTAATGGTTGTGATGTTTTTTTTTTTTTTTTTTTGGTGACTCGCAGTGTATAGTCTGTAATTTTTTATATGAATGCAAATGATGACGAGATGTATTAACATTCTTGGCTTTGTGTATAAGGAGTGGAGAAATATCCAATCCCGTGAAACTAACAAACATTGGAATGCCCTAAATTTAATCAAATCTTGATCACCTTATAGAATGTCTTATCTTGATAGTCGGAATGAAATGATTAAATAGTGTAACGTTACTCTTTATATATTGAGGTAATCACACTTTAAAGGTGTAGTAATTTATTTCATGACTTTCTTTCCAAACTATTTAACCATTGATTTTTAACCCATCTATAAAGAGTGATACTATTTTATCTAAAAATTTGACCAAATGATTAGTAACTACCACATCATCAATCTCATAATTAAAAAGGTTAAATATTCTTGAGTTACCATTATTTTTATGTAAATATCTATTATCCACTAGATAATTAAAAACAATTTTTGTGTCCATATAATTTACAGGGAATACAGAGATACAACATTCAAGAACACACTTAAAAAGTTACTTCTATAAAAGGTGCTTCATTTTTGAAGATTATCTTATTTTTGGCTTCAATTACCAATGTTATTATCTTTAATAAAAAAATAAAACTTTTTGTTGATCATAAAAGCATCTAATGTCCATAAAAATTAAAACTTCTTTTATCCAAACAACAAATGTCCAAACTTTGTTTTTTTTTATGTATGTTTTAAAGATACTCACATTAATTATAAGGGAATCTTTAATTTCATTTATAATAGTGTTGCTTTGCAAATATTCAAAATGCTTAATAGGCCTTTCGAATTTCGATCATGTAAAATATATATTTTTAATTTTAAAAATAGAATATAAAGTATTAATTTGTTTGCAAAGCTCTTTAACGTCGTAAAATTTTTTAGTCATATTTAAGAGCGAAAAGTGCCGAAAACTATAAATTTAATTACGTTTGAAAAAATGAAAATTTTGGAGAGTCAAAGTGAAAAAAACTTGAAAGTTTAATTATAATTTTATAAATTTCGCCTATTTGGGTCCTTCTTACCTCCTCTCCCTCTGCCGCTAGTCATACTATAATCACTTATAATTATCTTTATTAAAAATAATAATAATAAAAGTTCAACTACAATACACTATATTGTTAATTGAGTGAGAGAGAATTAGTTTCTCTTTGTTTTAATTTTTAAATTCTTAATTTTTATACACTCTTGGATTGAAATTAAAAACTTAAAATTGACACAGCAACTATAAAAATTTAACAAAGTTGAGGTTTGCTTAACAAGAAGTTCCCTCACGCCCACATCAATCAAATTACAAGTCATGTTTTGTTCTCTTAAATCTTAAATTTGTAATATTTTAAAAATCGAAATAAATAAATAAATAAATAAATAACGATAACTCGATAAGCCTCACATCTGATCCTGATTCCTGGGTTACTATTTTTGTAAGGTGTGGTCCTTCACAGGATAACAAACCCTCCCCACTAGATTGTCAAAGTCTCAATCACCGAAAAAAAAAAAAAAAAAAAGTGGCTCCCGTGTTATTTCTGCAATTTCTCTCCCGATCCAAATCAAGAAATTATATATATATATATATATATATATATGGGTCGTTTGTTTTTTTATTTAAAGATTGAACAGTCCTGAATTTTTTGAAGACTAAATAGGAACTGAAATCTGAATCTGAATGACATATATATATTTTTTTCCTCCCATCTGAATGTACTGCCAACATGTTTGTTTTTTAAAAATAAAATTGTCTGAAAATAAGTAATTTTACATTTATACTCATACTAATTAAAAGAAGTAATTTAATATGCACTATTCTTTATAATATTTTGTATGTTTTTTTTTTTTTTTTTCAAACAAAGTTCAATTTAACAAAATAAAAAATTAATCAAAGAATATAATTTTACATGTTCTGCAAACAAAGTTTAAGTTTAATTTATTGTCAAAAAAAAAAAAAAGAGTTCAAATTCAATTTTGCATGTTGTCCACGTTTCCGGTATATATAATTCATGAAACCATTTTTGTTTTTTTTTTTTGGTTTTCTGGATCATATGCACCGGAAACAAAATAAAAAAAAAAGGTTCTTGAATTTTTTATATACAATTATTCTATAACATCTTCAAGCCACGAAATCAACTCAATATGATAGATAAATTTATTGAACACTATACGAATAGTTAGATAAAAAAAAATAAAAATAATGAGTTTTTACCGGGATTTGGTAGGAGAGAAATTCAATTATTTAATCATAGAAAAAATTCAGTATGAGAAGTAATTAGGGTTTTTTTTTTTTTTTTCTAAAACCTGTTTAAAATAAGAAATATGTTAAAAGAAAAAAATTCTACGCCATATCAAATTAAGATAAATTTAGAAATATATTTCCTTTTGGGGGATAGATTTGGAAGAGAATATTTTAATTGTAATACAGTGATTTAGAATTAAGTTAAAAGTCAAGATTTCTTACTTTTTATTTTAAGTTGTTTTTTGATATTTTTAAGTTGTTTGACTACTTAAAAAAAACAAACGAAACAACTTAATGAATTCAATTTAGACCCATTAAGTTTTAAGTGAAAAAAACAAACGACCCTATAGTCTTTCTATTGTTAGTTCGAACTGATATAAAATATATTAGTTTCTTGCATGTAGGTCATTGGATTTAAAAGATAGTTAAAGTATCTTTTAAATCCAATGGCCTAGATACAAGGAATTAATATATTTTATATTAGTTCAAACTAACTATAGAAACACTATATATATAATATTAGTTATATATATTTCATATTTTGAGAGTATTAATATAAAAAATATCCTTAAATAACTTCAATGTCACCTATATTTTAAAGATTTTAATAATATTTTTGATAATTTGAACTCTCCATATTTTTACTAACAATAATGCTAGAGGACTCAAAAAGGTAATCCAAATTTTGAACCCAAACCTATGTGATAACATCACATGGGATCTTTAAGAAGAGTGACGTGGGCCCATATTGTGTGTAATGTTGACACATAGGTTTGGGTTTAAAATTTGAGTTACCTTTTTGGGTCCTCTAGCATTATTGTTTTACTAAAACCGATATTTAAACATGATCCATTGGATCATTCTAGTACTTCCTGCCTCCACGGGACTTGGGGGTTGGGTCGGCTCAACTAAGCAAGCCGCCGTTGGTCCCCTAACGGAGCAAAGTAGGCCCCACTCCTGTTCTCACTTCTTCCACTTCTATTATTAACCTAATCACACGTGAACTCAACCTCTCAGCATACGTGGCATGTTCCCATTAGTGGATCTGATGAGGAGATAGGCGTATCCCATGTGGAGAAATCAAAACAGTGTAGAGCTGGAACTGGGACCATCTGATCTGATGATGACCCAATCTTCTCTCCCAAACAATTTTAACATTATCTTCTCAGGATTTTAATCTGCGTCTACATCTTCCTTGATGTGGATGTCTTGTACCCTATTTTGTCCTTTTTTTCTATTTTTTTTTTTCTCATAAAACAAAATGATAATATTAGGAAAGATATCCTTAGATCATACCATTTTTTTTAAATTTTTTTTTTTTGCTTCAAGGATTGCATCAAAGGTCTATCAGGATAATAACTATCCAAGGGTATCATTTTGTTTGCTATTGTATGTCTTGATCGATACACATATATATCTCATAATTAAGTTGTTTTTGATACTCTTGAAAGGGAAATACATTTATAGATATCAACCCGCTATGTCGGCAATATCCATCGACAAAGGGACAAATGAAGTGACCACCACTGCCGGGGAGGAATTGACGGCGATGGTGACCAGTCACGGCAGATAAAAGTCGGACGGCAAGCCAGCTCAACTTAATGGAAGTCAGCTAGCTAGGGTATTAACAAATACATACATGCATGAAGAGAAGAAACAAAAGATTTGAAAGCACATAGCTAGGTTTGTCACATTCAATGGCCTTAGTTCAACAAACCCCAAAAAGGGCCAAAAAGCCCATCAGAATTCAGGTGGGCCCATTTATTATCTCTTTAGCAAAAGAATCCCAAAGAGGTCATTTTCTCAACATTTTCTAGAACTGGGAGGGCAGGAGGAGGAGTTGTAAGTAATCCTAGAATTCACAAGCTGGATTTGCAGGCTCCTTCAGGGTCATGATGCTGACCTCCACATGCACACAAAATCTCTGGCCCCTACATACATGCATGATCATAATATGTATATCCAAATTATTCCAATAGCTTTCTTGTTGCTACAGCTTTTGCAATAATATTTCTTGTCTCTTAATGGGTTTGATATCCAATCATGCATTTATGCACTGATTGCATTAGCAAAAAAAAGAAAAGAAAGGCAATTGCAGATTACAACTGTGTCTTGTTGCTGTATATTTTTTTTGAACAGCAGGATTATATAAAAGCCAAACCAGGCAAAAAAAACACCCAAAAAGAGCCAAAAGGCACAGCCACAAAGAGAGCCAGGAGCAAAACAGCGAGCCCAAACAAAGGAAAACAGAGAGAGGTGTCTGTTGGGTTGGGTTGAGTTGAGTTGGTTTGGATAATATTGTATTTTCTCATATCCGATTGAATTTACATACTGATTAATGATTTTATATATTGTAGTAGATTATCATATGGTTTTGTTTTTATGTATAAGTATTGATAACTTAGCCGGTGAGATATCCTACAATTACTCGAATTCATATCACAAACGTGAGAGATGAAGTGCATAACCACTTTGCTAAGAGTGGATGTGGATTCTTTTCATAAAGCTAGGAGACATATTACAAATCCAAATAATACATAAAAAAAGAACTTATTTAGTCTTTTTAATACATTAATACACAACTTTATATATATATATATATTTATTTATTTATTTTTAAATGATATATATGCTTTTGTTTTTATTCTTTCTTTTTTTTTTTTCAACTTTTTAACATGTATAGATATCAAAACAGAACAAACTATTGAGCCAGGGTATCTGATTATGAATTAATTATATTACGTTTACGTATGGACCATTAATATCACGTCACGTGAAGTTAGCAACAAATCACATAAAAATAATGCTTATTTTTCTCTAAAAATGTAATCCCTTTTAAAGACATATAAACTTAGATGCTTATTACAAGGGCAAAAGAATATTTAAAAATGCAATCCCTTTGGACAGTTGTATATTAATGATTCCCAGTGTCCCCATGTTCAGGTATTTCTAATTAAAATTTGCTTTTGAAGTTTTATATGGAATTGAAAATTCATTCTTCGAAACTTTATGACCCAAACCAGAGCCCATTTTCAGATTAGAATCTTTGAGATTTTCCATATTTTAATGTTGATGTTTAAGGTCGGTAATGTTTTTGTTTTTTGTTTTTTGTTTTATATATTTTCATTTAAAAACGAAAAATTTATTTTCATATTTTTAGAAGGTGAAAACACATCCGGTAACAAAACTGCAAAAAAATATTTTGAAATTTTTTTTTTTATAAAAAACATATTTTTCTCTTAAAAAACATATTTTTAATTTTCAATACGGTAAGAGTAAACTTTTTTTTTTTTTTTTTTTAAGTATTACAAGAACTATTATAATAGAACTGTTGGGACCAGAACCAGGAAAACAAATCTCCACACATGCTTGTAAAATACGTATTGTGGGATTTAAACCCCTCACCACTAATGTGGGGTTAATTGCACAAATATACCCTGAGTTTATCCTTTCTCGCAAACATTTACAAAGATGTTTGATATTAACACAAACATACCTTACCGTTAACACCACACCATCCCTACTTAACATCATAAGGATAGTATCGTCTTTTTCTCAGTTGAAGTGATAGAAATTAATAAATAAAAGGGATGTAGGGATGTACCTAAACATTAACAAATACATACATGCATGAAGAGAAGAAACAAAAGATTGAAAGCACATAGCTAGGTTTGTCACATTCAATGGCCTTAGTTCAACAAACCCCAAAAAGGGCCAAAAAGCCCATCAGAATTCAGGTGGGCCCATTTATTATCTCTTTAGCAAAAGAATCCCAAAAGAGGTCATTTTCTCAACATTTTCTAGAACTGGGAGGGCAGGAGGAGGAGTTGTAAGTAATCCTAGAATTCACAAGCTGGATTTGCAGGCTCCTTCAGGGTCATGATGCTGACCTCCACATGCACACAACATCTCTGGCCCCTACATACATGCATGATCATAATATGTATATCCAAATTATTCCAATAGCTTTCTTGTTGCTACAACTTTTGCAATAATATTTCTTGTCTCTTAATGGGTTTGATATCCAATATTCATGCATATATGCACTGATTGCATTAGCAAAAAAAAAAAAAAAAAAAAGAAGGCAATTGCAGATTATAACTGTGTCTTGTTGCTGTATATAATCAGTAGAGAGGTGTCTGATGGGTTGGGTTGAGTTGAGTTTTTTTTTTTTTTCTTCTTTGAAGGATTGTGTTGAGTTGAGTTGGTTTGGATAATATTGTATTTTCTCATATCCGATTGAATTTACATACTGATGAATGATTTTATATATTGTAGTAGATTATCATACGGTTTTGTTTTTATGTAGCCGGTGAGATCTCCTACAATTACTCAAATTCCTGTCAAAAAAGTGAGAGATGAAGTGCACAACCACTTTACTAAGAGTGGATGTACGTAATCGATCGAATTCTTTTCATATGTGTTCTAAGCTAGGAGACATATTACAAATACAAATAAAAAAATAAAAAATAAATAAAAATAAAAAAAACTTATTTATTCTTTTTAATACATTAACACTCAACTTTATATATATAATTTTTTTTTTAAATGATATACATGCCTTTGTTTTTATTCATTTTTTTTTTTTTTTCAAAACAGAACAAACTATTGAGCCAGGGTCTCTGATTCTGAGATTAACCCAATCCAAATTATTCAGGCCAGGCCTAGGCCCACACTGAAAGTTGAATTTGTTTGTCCTCTACTTTCTGCATTGGATTCTTGTTTAATATGCAAAATTTTAAAGAACAGTATCTCTGACTTTGAAAGCCATAAAATTAAAAGAAAATAATTTTATGAAATTAACCATACATTAAAAGAAAAATACAGTCTAACCTCTCTAAATTAATACCTCAATAATTAATAACCTTTGACATTTAATAAAATTTTATGAAACCGACCACGTTCCATAGGTATAATTTAATATTTCTGCTATCTAATAATTAATACAAAATATCAACAAAAAAAACAAAATTAATTAACAGAATCATGTTCCTTAGAGAACCATCTATATAGAGTAGCATGTTTCTTCCCGGTTGTCCTGATCTCAAACTATATACCTCGAAGTACCTTATGTTGTTGATGGTTCCTTGTGTTGGGACTTTTGAAAGTTGAAATTGCTCAATTGCCCATTTGGCAAGGGCGGACTGTGTGATGGAGGGATTTCTTGCTTTATGCAAACAAATTTTAAGTCTTTGAGCATTATTGCGTGAAGAAGGTGGTTTCATTTTGTGAAGAAATGACTAGGTATAATTGGGGAAGATGAAGTTTAGAACAAACTTTCACTATTTTAGATTTTATAGATTTAACTTTTTCTTGATGTTGGTCTTCTCATATTCTTTACATTTAATTTTTAATTAGAGATATGTATCATCCTTACATTTAATTTTTTATTGGAGATGTATACCAAGCTCATTGGTAACTTACAAACAATAAATATATAAGACTAAATTCGCATGATGACGACTTTCTAACTACCTAGAAGCAGTGGCATTAGAAAATATACATGATTTTTTTTTTTTTTTTAAAGTAGATGTTCTATAAATTAATAACCTCCACTAATTAATAAATTACTGTGCAACAGATCGTATTAATTTTTTTTTTCTATTGATAATATCCATTAATCCGGGACCAAGGTTTTTTTTTTTTTTTTTTTTAAAGCTTTCGCCATTGGTAAGATTCGAGCCGCTGACCTGGGAGTCATTTGCCTAAGCCTCAAGCTCGTCTATCTACCAATTGAGCTATACTCTTGTTGGCTAGATCGTATTAATTTAGAGAGGTCAAACCGTAATGTTATCTAGTTTTATAATAAAAAAAATTAATTATATTACGGGTACGTATGGACCATTAATATCAAGTCACGTGAAGTTAGCAACTAATCACATAAAAATAATAATGCTTATTTTCTCTAAAAATGTAATCTCTTTTAAAGACATATAAACTTAGATGCTTCTTACAAGGGCAGAAGAATATTTAAAAATGCAATCCCTTTGGACAGTTGTATATATTAATGATTCCCAGTGTCCCCATGTTCAGGTATTTCTGATCACTTTAATTAAAATTATATGGAATTGAAAATTCATTCTTAGAAACTTTACAACCCAAACCAGCCCATTTTTAGATTAGAATCATTGAGATTTTCCATATTTTTATGTTGATGTTTAGGCCCGTTCGGTAATGTTTTTGTTTTCTATTTTCTGTTTTATATATTTCATTTAAAAATGAAAATTTTATTTTTACATTTTTAAAAGCTAAAAACAGTGAAAGCACATCCGGTAGTAAAATTGAAAATAATATTTTGAATTTTTTTTAATATTATAATATGTTTATAGTGAAATTATTTAAAACATATTTTTAATTTTCAATATGGTAAGAGTAAACCTTTTTTTTTTTTTTTTTTTTTTTTGAAGTATTACAATATGATTGTCGGGACCAGAACCAGGGAAAAAACTCTGCACACATACTTGTAAAATACGTATGGTAGCCTGGTGGGATTTGAACCCCTCACCACTAATGTGGAATGGAGGTGGATTGCCACCTATGCTAAAAGATGATTTGCAAGAATAAACCTTTCAAAAAAAATATTTTAAGAATAGAAATAATATTTTTGTTAGTTATATTATATCTGTTATTAATAAAATAATTTAATTAATTTAAAATTTATTTGTATTTTTTAATGTGTTTCCTAAAGATATAATAAAAATAAAAATAAAAAATTCATCATTGTATAAAACATGAAATAATGTTAGACAAATCATCTTTGTATACCACTTGGATCAATTGACATATTATGAGTTGAGATATATATAAAAAGAAAATGTGGGATGTCTAACATTATTGTCATAAATGATATATATTTCATTGGTTCAGCTTCTATAAATGAATTGTATAGTTGATGTGTTAGTTTTTTATTTATTGGATTTCAATCCAAGGGTCCACAAAAATTAAATATTTGGAAATTTAAAAAATAAAATTAAAAGAAACCAACTTCCTCTCACATAATGACCCAACAACTATACAAGTCCTATATAGTAGATAAATCCATATTATTATTATTATTGTGCAATGTGGTAAAATATTAGGAGTAATGCTAGGTATCTCAAAAAATTGTCTTAAATTCATTCTTGACAATAATGAGATTATGAAGTGAGTAATGTGATGTTGATAATTCACATGCTACATCATTTAGAAATGAATTTAGGATAACTTTTTGTGAAATCCAGCATTAGTCAAATATTTGTGGGTAAAAATAGATATACTTAAAACATTTCTATTATCTCTACTATAAAAATAAATAAATAAATAAAACATTTCCATTACCTCTTAAATCTTAATAAAAAAGTGTAAAATTATCTTTTTATATAAAAATATAAAACAATTAATTGGTGGGCCATGTAAAAAAAAAAATTGAGATATTGAGAACATCACTGTGATGATTCCATTGAAATGTCTTTTCAACACTTTAAGAAAAAAAACTTATTCCAACATTTTCAATTTTATCTTTTGGAAAACACCACCGGACAAGTTCCGTTTATTTTTTGACTCAAAAAACAAAAATTTGTTGTTTGGAAACGATACCGAACAAGCCCTTAGAAATCTTGTTTTTTTTAGGTTTTAACTTATATTCCAAAGTGAACCAAATGTTAACCAAACGAGACTCAACTGATGTGAAACTTCCTGAAGACATGGGTTACGTTTAGAAAATTGAAGTTGGTGTTTTAGGGAGGTTTGAAGACTATGAAGAACTAAAGAAGTGGTTTGTTTCAGCGTATGGATCGCAGTTTTCTAGGTGATGTAATTTAAGGTGACTTATAACGGTTTAGGAAGCGGGTGTGCAACTGTGACTCGAATCGTAGTCAATCATAAGCATGTGTGGAATGTGAAATCTTCAATAGAAAAGGAAAATATTCTTTTGGGAAGTTCTTATGCTTGAAGAAAAAAGAGTACTCTTTACAAGAAGACTTGTCATAAAAGAAAATAGTATTTATGTGAAATAAGTAAGTCTGGTACGTTTAGGAGTAGGATTTCCTTTTATCTTAAACTCCATGTAACTAGTATAATAGTCCTAATATTTATGTTATTAGATTTGAAGGCTGTGGAGCAAAAATAATACCATATAACATCAGAGAGAGTGTGGTGAGATCTGGGGAGACCTATGAGAATATCAAGAGAGGGATCCAAGGGAATTGATAACTCTTATTTCTACACGTTGTGTAGCCCCTTACTTTTATCTTTTATGCTTGTTTTCTGGGTAAAATCGGGTATTTAACGTTTTAAATAAGTGTTTCAGGATATTTTTCATCACAGGGGCTAAAGTGCAAAAATAGAGAAATATTGAGGCAAAAGTGCAATTTTTGAAAGTTTATTTTGCGCCCTTGTTCTGCGTTAAGGGGCAGCAAAAATGGGCGTAGAAAGGGACCAGAACTTCATTTTTTGTAATTCTGCGCCCTAAGGCGTAGAATAGGGCGCAAAAGTCAAGGCGAAAAATTTGATGAAAGTTTCCTGCAGATTGCTCATCTTGCAGGGCCCATATCTCTCTCCTCCGATCGAACTGGGTTTTGTGCTATATATGGTTGGAAAGATCCAGAAGTCTTCTTTCTAATGGTTCTTCAAGATCACGATTCTGATGTTTGTGGAGAGAGTTATTCCTGTTTCCGTAACGGTGCGCGCTGCTGGAAAGTCACCCGCGAGACCCCCCCCCCCCCCCCCAAAAAAAAAAAAAAAAAAAATCTGCCACTTAAGGGCATTTTCGTCTTTTCCCCTCAATTCTGACCTAAACCCTTCTCCCCACTATATATATCCCCTCTTCTCTTCAGTTTTGACAGAATCCCTAACCCCCCCTCTCTCTCTCTTCCATTTTCTGCAGTCTCTTCACTTTCTCACTAAATAAGGAGAGGATCCAAGCTCCCATGGAGGTTTTTCCTCCATGGGAGGCTACCATACATCACCACCACCACGTTTTTCACTTCCTCTACCACAATTGAGAGTAGATTGCAAGGAGATAGGAGGGGTTTTTGACCAATTTCGAGCCAAGCATGGAAAGGAGCTCTTGGAGGAATCTTTTCAAGGGTTGTATCTCCTTTTACTCATTCTCTTTGTATTTCTTATTTTCTTAATTGTGTAACCACCAATTTGGGGATTTTGTAAACCTTCACATGTGTAATATATGTATGTTTGTTCTTAAATTTAGCTGGGTTTTGTTTCACTCTTTGTTAATTTCATGAATTTAGCTTTAATTGCAATATCCATGTGTGTGGAGGTCCAAAATTGATATGTGTCTATGATTGGGATTAGGAGTAGAGTAATTTAATGTAGGAGTAGTGTAATTTAACTTCCCATGATTGTTGATTGATTGATGAATGACCAAAATGCCATGTTTAGAGTAATTGGAGTGTTAGAGATTTAGCTCCAAAGAGTGGGAAAGGTTTCAGTTCAGGTATTTAGTTGCTAAATTGGCCTGGGTTCCATATTCTTGTACTTAATGGGTCTTGTTATCAAGGCACAATTGCTCATCCTTGGCCGGATTGGGTAATAAATTGATTTAGGGAAAATTCCCAAATCAAGAGAATGAACCCTTAACCCATATTGAATGGTCTTAATGAATAACAACCAACTTATTGCAAATTGTTGTTTGGTAAACTTGTTTCCCATGTTTAGCCATCCTAGGGAGATTGATAAAACCGAATCCGTATCTAGAGTTAAGACAAACTGAATTCCTCTTGTGCTTGTGTAGTTATATGGTATTTTATTGCTTAATGCTTTCACTCGGTTAGCTACCTTGTGGATGATATTTAGGCTATGTGTTATATATTGCGTGGTTCACATTAACATGTCCAGCGTGATATCCTCTACATTTGACCAGACAGTGAGAGATACACTAGGCTGGCGTGTAGAGCTCGTGTGTGTGTTCCACAGTCCTTAATGAATCCAAGCATTTATGCATGAATGTAATCTCTAAGACATCGAGAGAGATTAGAGATTAATTAAGGGGACACGAGCATATAACATACGTGTTGTATGGGTATCTCGTATTCTTAATGCTTTCACTTGGTTGCCATCCCGTATTTGGTTAGCCATTGTGAATGAATTATTGGCTGTAGTATGGCCCACGCAGTTGCGCATTACATGCCCAACGAAATAACCACTGTATATGACCAGACAGTGAGAGATACACTAGGCTGGCATACAGGGCTCTTGTGTGTGTGCCACGACACTTAATGAATTCATGTGTACTTTGTATGTCTGGATGTGATTTCTAAGACTCGAGAGAGATTAGAGATCAATTAAGGGGACACGAGCCTATGATATACTTGCACATTGAGGGACTAAGTGAGTCTAGCACTTAATTAAGAGGATTGTTACGGTTGAATCGTTTCTCTAGTGTACACCACATTTTATGCATCTCTCCATTCCATCCTATCCATGTATATATTATGGTAGTTAGTTTATTTATTTATATTATTACTTACTTTTCCGAACCCGCAACACACGAGTTCTCTCGGCGTGTTGTAATAATTGCTAGAACCGGTAACGGTCGGCGGATCCCACCTCCCTACGGAACGATACCCTCACTTGCCGCTGTGCTAGTCTCTGTGACTCGCGCGCTAGCGAGGTCGAACTTAAATGTTCATCTTTTGACCGACATCGCAACGACGTGTCGTCAGGAATATCGGTGGATCAAGTTAAAGATCCGTTGGTGATATTTAGGGGAGACCTAGGGGATACTCGGGGGTTCTTTGTGAGGATCTTGTGAGTATGGTTTGAGGTTAGGTGTGAGAGAGAATCCTGAAATATATAGTTGTAACAATTTATCATATAGTGGAACTTTCTCTGTCGTTCTGACGGCCCGTGGTTTTTTACCCGATTTGGGTTTTCCACGTATATCTTGTGTTATGATTGTTTATTCTCTCTCATCTATTTTTTCTACTTATTGACGTTATTAATTGCTATGAGTTATAGGCGTATATTATGTATGACGTTTCCGCATTCATCGGTTCGGAATTATCCCCAACAGTTTTAAATTACATAGCAAGCATTTTTCATAAACAATTAAACAAACACGATTACACAAAACACGTGTACATGCATCACACACGTTATTTAGGGCTTGTTTGGGATAGCTTTTGAGCCTCTCAGAAGCTCTTTAGAGAGCCAAAAGCTACTTCTGGAACCGTTTGGATAAAATACGAAAAGAGCTTATTGAGCTTAGAAGCTCAGCAGCACCAGAGGTGCTTCTCTCAAAATGGCTTCTAAAAACCACGCGAAGCCAAATGTACAGTTTAATGAATTTTTCATATTACCAGTATTACCCTTCTAACTATAAATAACAAACTAAAATTGGTCAATTGTATCCTTTTATATTTTTCATCCATTGTTCTGCTTCTCAGAGAAGATGAACCCTAACTTTTTGGATTTGATTTGGGTTTTTGAATTCCTCGAAGCCATGGCTATGCAATTCGGAATTAGCTTATCAAGTATATTAATCTTGTTCGGTGCAGCCGTGCAGGTATCAATCCATCTCTCTCACACTCGTTTAAACACTTACTGTTATGATAATAATGGAGAGGAAAGTCGGACGCTCCCAGCATCGTGTTTGAGCAAGAGGACGGCCAGCACGGTGGCAACAAGCTGCTCATTTCGTCCCAGACCAGTCAGATCAGGAAGCTTGTAAACCATCTGGGTCGCTCGTTTTTCTTGTCTAGATTGTTCGATCTTGAGGTCCGTCCCGAGTTCTCGTCCGGTGATGTCATCGAAAAAGTTCGGGTCTTGCCCAGACTGGTACGGTTTTCCTTACTGGGTTTTTTGTTTTTAATTATTTGTGTATGAAATGAAATTGGTGTAGGATGATTTTAAATGTTTGGATTTTATTGTTTGGTAGTCTAGGAACTCGAAAAATTGTTACTTGGAGATTGAAGGGTTGGTGTAAAAGTTCAAAATCAGATTTTGAAGTAGGATTTTGGGTTTGTATTCTGTTAATGAAGAATGTATGCAGTATAAATGTATTGATCTCATCAAACGATCATTGTAACTCATTTTTCATCAATTACAGAAGCTTCAAGAGGCCATTAATGACAGTTTGTTCTCCCTGCTCTTAACAGAGTATTTTGTCAAGTTCTTTCATCTTTTTGTTAAATATCTTTAGTTTACCTTGCATTTCTCTCATCATTTCATTTAGGTGCACCGGTTGTGTGGAAGGTGACTCAACTTGAGTCTTTCTAGAATGCTAAGTTGGAAGTTTGAATCTTCTAACTGTCATTGATTACACATGTCCTGTAATCAATAGATTAGTTATTCTCATAATTACTTTGTTTTTTGAAAAGCTGTAGTACGTGTGTGTGAGGAATTAGAGTGAAAGAGAATTAGAGAGAGATCTGAAGAGAGAAAAGAATAGCAGTTTGGCTAGGGAGAAAATAGGAGAAAACTCTGTGAGTTTGAATACCTTATTCCGGTGTAATTTTCTCTGAGACCTGATCTTGTATTCCTCTTGTACTCTTGCATTCTTCATAGTGGATTTGATTTACCCAGCAATTGGATGTAGGATTACACTTTGTAACCTGAACCAGTATAATTTCTTGGCGTTTATTTTGTTATTTTCTCTGCTGCTACAAGTTTCTGGTATTGAATATATATATATATATATATATATTGTCAAATTGTATTGTGTGTATTCATCTATTCTCAACAAAATTGGTATCAAAGCACCAACAACTCCACCATTACTGCTCTGATTTCTGTGAAATGGAAGGTATAATAATAAATTTATGTGTATTCTGCCATTCTTGTTATGTAATGTGTTGGATTTATGTTTTTAATTGGTGGGCTGTTTTTTTATTTATTTTTAATAAGAACTGAGTGAGGAAGAGAAGCAAGTGAGGAAGAGAACCATTACTGCTCTCTACTTGGTTGGTTTGTTCGAGGACACCAACCTGTGTGCCATCCACACAAAGCGTGTGACCATCATGCATTCATGCCCAAGGATATCCAGTTGGCTCGGAGGATCAGGGGTGAGCGTGCTTAAGCGTTGAGGTAAGTGCCCTGAATCAATGGAAGACATGTTTTTCTTAAGATGTTGGTTAGGGTTTAGATAGAATAGGTTTCTTGTAGGTGTTATTAGCAAATATCATGTGATCCTGGTTGATGTGGTGGTGTCTTTTGTGTATTTGTTAATGGGGAGAATTTGGATTCTTTATATTTTACTGTTTTGTGCCTCTCTTTTTTTTGGTTGGATACTTGCTACCCCATTAGTGGCAATGGACAACTATTCTAAGTTATAGTTTGTTAAATTTCTTGTTTTACAATTGAATTGCTCCGATGTTTGATTTTTGTTTATTGATAAATGCTTTATTACTACCATTGTGTGCATCATTGAAAAGTTTTTGCGTTGATGGTTTGGATAACATGATAAGAGTAGTGGGTAAAAGGTTTTAAAGAATAGATAGAAAAGATTGACAGAGAGGAGCTCATGGCGAACACATGTTTTTAATGAATGAAATCAAGTAGGTCTTATGTAATGGAGGCACTCATCTCATCATGAACACATGTTTTCATCAATGGATTCAAGTAGGTCTTGTTGGTGGAATGTGTTTGGTTGTATTTTCATAAAGGCCTGAAAATTTGAGGTTGAGGAATTAGAATAAAAAAAAAGTTTTATTTTAAGAGATGACGAAGTTAATTCTTGATGTCTCTCTACTTTTTAATTTTATTACTTTATTTATTTTAGTATATATATTTTTAAGGAGATATGATTGAAAGACAGAAATTCTATTATCAGTTCGAACTGACAAAAGTTATATCAGTTCCTTACATGTGGGTTACTGGATTTAAATACTTTGACTTGGCTGTATGCACTTGTCAGTCAAAGTATTTAAATCCAATGGCCCACATACAAGGAACTGATATAACTTTTGTCAGTTCGAACTGATAATAGAAAGACTGGATTGAAAGAATGTTATATTATAGCATATGAAGTAAACTTTTTATTTTAAAAAAGTACATATATTATTTATTTCAATTAAGGTAAAAATGCTATATTATAATTAGAAGTGATTTTAATTAGTTAATACCAAACAGGTTCAAAAGCTCTTCTTCAAGGGTAAAAGGTCATGTCATAATTAGAAGAGATTTTAAAATGTTCCAACCAAACAATCTCAAAAGCTCTTTCTGATACAAAAGCTCTTTTGGAATATATTATCCAAACAGTAACTGAAAAGCTTAGGCTTTTACTTCTCTTCTTCTACTACCAAAAGCCAAAAGTAAAAGTTATCCCAAATGGGCCCTTAGAAATTCTCTATGTCATGATGTTTGGTTTTAAATGTCAGTCTAAATGCATTAACTTAAAGAGTTTTGTCAAAATACTGTATGTTAACAAAATACAAACAAATTTCAAATATCAAATAACGTGTGTAGAGAAATATGGATCCAATTTTCATTAAAATACATCATATATATAGTATGAAATTAAATATGGATCCAATTTTCATTAAAACACATCATTTCTACTGGAGATAAACATTTCCATTATCTCTTAAATATTAATAAAAAACTGTAAAATTATATATAAAAAAATAAAACAATTAATTGGTGGGTCCATGAAAAACAAAAACAAAATATTGAGAACATCATTGCAATGTACTGATGTTTCCGTTGACTACTCCTACCTAAATATTTTTGAGTGCATTTGATGCACACACACCTCAATTATGGCATCCTGATACACTGAATCTCTTGTTGATTATACTTGATTTGAATATAACATGAAAATCACATGCATCTCTATACACCAAGTTTCTCTGCAATTGTTTAATACAATTGATATTGTTCATATTGTTTAACAAATTAACATACAAAAAAGATAATGTGTTATTGGATTTTTTTTTTTTTTTTTTTAAGTATTACAAGTTACAATATATATATGTGGCCCGAATTACTACTCCCACAAACCAGGAGAAAACTCTCCACAAATGTTTATAAAATACATATGATGGGACTCGAACCTCTCACCATCACTGTAAAAGGGAAGTGCACATATCTCTGCTAAGAGGTGATGTGCAAAGTGTTATTGGATTGATTTGCGAAAGTTTGGTTTTAATTAGATTAATTAAGGATATATATATATATATATATATATATATATATATATATATATATATTTTACAAGTATGACTGTATGACCAATCATCCAGGAGTTTTGAGGTCAATGAGATCATTATTTCTCACACTAATTCGATTGTGATCATGGCGTAGTGCGGTCGTGTTCCTACTACAACCAACAGGAAGATGCACCCGTTCTCGTATGTGATAAGAGAAAATCTCCTAAGCACCCATGCACTTGCTGAGTGATACACCCGGCTTCTGAAAATTGACACATCATCAGTGTCACAGCTTTAACAAAAAATAAAAATAAAAATCAATAGAATATGAAAGAGGAAGATGGAAAACAGAGAAAGGCAGGTGTGAAACTCCAGATAAAAAACTGATATTTAGTCATATGTCAACTTTTCAGTGGTGGAGATGTATTTCTTAGAAGATGCACAAGTATTTTCTAATTAATCTGATCATGTGATCCTAGACCTGGCACGGTTCCGGTTCGGAACCGACGGTTCTGGTTCCATGGTTTGGTGGAACCGGAACTGGAACCGCTATATGCCGGTTTCGGTTCCGGTTCCGGTTCCATAGAAACCGGTGGTTTTGAACCTTTTTTTTTTTTTTTTAAACAAACAAAAAAAAAAAGACTTCTAAGTTCTAACTTGACAACTTGTAACTTATAAGTTGTAGATTGTAATTGAATAAAATAAAATATATAAATGACAAATTACAAAATTAAATTAAATTCATTGGGTTATTATTTGAATAAAATAAACAAATGACAAATTACAAAATTAAATTAAAATAAAACTAAACAAAATGACAAATTACAATTTACATTTCATTGGGTATTTGGAAATTAAGTCACTCAAATTTTAAAAATAACATAAAATAAATAAATGACAAATTACAAAATTAAATTAAAAAAAAAAACAAAAAATAATAATATGTAAACTTATTAGCCTTGCACTTAATTTTTACCACAATTAAGTTGCCTACGTATCCTCTTGGGGGGGTTTAGAGGAATCAAAGGCCACGTAGTTCTCTTACCTTTTATTACAGGTTTGGTGATGACGTGGAGACGGTGGAGTCGTGGACTAATTTTTATTACAGGTTTGCTATTCCGGCTCCACTGCTCCAGAGCCTTCAGGTTCATCATTTTTAAAGAAATCGTATGTTGGCTCTTAATCGATTTCTTGTTGTCTGATTTCTGCCTTTGTCCAATCATCAACACAAACCTGTATTTGAAGTGCTTTCGGTGTCAAGCACGAACGTCTTTCATCTAGGATATTCCTCCCGGCGCTGAACTCTTGTTCCACCGCCACAGTAGAAACTGGTGTTGAAAAAATATTTTTGGCTATTATAGCCATGATTGGATAGTACTCTGTAGCTTCATTCCAATATTTTAAAATATCAAATGCTTCTGTAAACTCACAAGAAGAAGCTAGATAAGATTCAAGCTCGGAATACGAACCGGAGCTTGATGAAGAACATCTTGGTTTTTTGGTTTTTTTTAATAACATACTATACCCTAAATTCAAAAATCCAGAGGAGGATGATGGAGACTGAGATGCAGTTTGTGTTCGTGTAACATCTATGTTCGGTGAGGATCCATACAATGTAACATATTCATCATATAAACTATACAATAATTTCTTAACTCTACCACAACACGCATCAACATCATATTGCATATTTAAACCTTTTTTGCCATAATAACCATCTAGATAATAAGACAAAGATTGTAATTTACAACGTGGATCAAAAACCATAGCAATCAAATAAATATTTGGAAACTCCTCATAATAATTTAACCATTTTGCCTTCATAGCACTAACGGCTTCCGCTATTGCTGGGTCAGATTCACAATAAAAAAATGAACCAGCAATATTAATACTCTCAATAATAAATAAATGTGTTGTAGGAAAATAAATATTAGATAAATTATTTGTAGCATTATGAAAATTTCTTAACAAATTGAAAACATTGTAACAAGCATCCCAATGAGTTTCAAAAAGTTCAATGGTAGGAACATGAAATTAAATAAAAGAAACTAATAAATCCCTATACTCATAACTTTGAGCAAGCATTTTATAAGTATAATTCCAACGTGTTGGAACATCATGAGCAAATTTAACGACACGTCTACCATTTTGTTTACAATATCTTGCCCATGCTTTCATTATAGAAGGCTGTCTCCATAAAACATTAGGGCTTTTCTAATAGGTACAATAAAATCTCCAAGAGTTTTAAATCCTTTTTGAACACATATATTTAAAACATGGCATGCACACCTTTGATGAAAAAATGTACCACCAAGAAAGGGTTTGCATAAATCAATTAAAGATGGAATAGCAGCGGTATTGACAGAAGCATTATCAAAACCAATTGCAAAAATTTTGTTTTCAATATTATACTCTGAAAAAATAATTCTAAGCTGTCTATAAATATTCTGAGCAGTGTGTGCATCATCAAAAACTCTAAATACAAGAATTCTTTTTTAGATAGTCCATGCATTATCCATATAATGGCAAGTGACACTCAAGTATGAATGCGATTGCCAATGGTTAGTCCATATGTCGGCACATACGCTAACACGACCATTATATTTTTCAAAATATTTTTCTAACTTTTTTTTCTCTCTCGAATAAATCTTTTCAAGTGTTTGTGTGAGCGTGGCTCTAGGGACACGGCATGCAGCAGGGTTTAATGCTCGTCGACAATAGTTAACAAAACCAACCCTTTCACCAAAACTGAATGATAAGTGTTCTACTGCTACCATCCTAGCTAATTCTTCTCTATTTTGTTCATCAGTATAACGAAATAATTGTTGGTTAGGAGTAGCGTACCTGGGAATTTGTGATTGTAACCTCGTTCTGGTCATTGCGTCTGGATGTTTGGTTTCAATATGCTTCCAATAAGTGCCATATCCTCCGGATTTGCTCCACTTATATGTTTTGGTGCAGTAATTGCAAGCCTCTACATAGTCTCTATCTTCTTTCCTAACTTTCTTCATATGTTTGGCGAAGAGATCAGATTTGTTCCGCTTCTGTATCAGATCTTCCTCCTCTTGTAGTTCCACTTCCGGTGGATCATAACCAAAATCTGGAGGTATATCAATATCAGTCATATTTCCTGACTGGCTTGTCAAATTAGGGGTGGTGTCATTGGGATCGGATTCAGAAATTATTAGAGGGGGAGTAGGACGATTTAGGCCTAGGTCTTCAGCATAGGCCTGGCGTTGCAGATATTCGTGATAGGTGGAGTCGTTACAACCGAGATTATCGATCATAGCACCTTTACCTTTCATCGAAATCGAACGCCTAGGACCGTCACGGCCGTGACCCCTTCCACTTCCACTTGCCATTTAAAAATAAATTTGGGAGAGAATTGGAAACTTAGAACTTAGAACTTAGAAGAATAATGGTATTAGACTATTAGTAGAATAGTAGGTACTATGTAGTAAAGTACAAAAGTAGTAAACTAGTAATTGCAAATAAATGAAAATGAAATTGGAAAGTTAGTAATTGACTAATTGGAAATTAAATAAATTGGAAATAAGATTAATTGCAAATAAAATAAATTGGAAATAAAATTAATTGAAAATAACATATATTGGAAATAAAATATATTGGAAATAAAATAAATTGCAAATAAAATAAATTGGAGATAAAATAAATTCGAAATAAAATAAATTGTAAATAAAATAAATTGCAAATTGCAAATAAAATTAATTTCAAATAAAACAATTACAAAATGAAATAAATATTAAAAACCTTAGAAACTTGAAGAGTTGGAGAGAGCCTTGAGAGAATAGAGAGAATTGAGAAGAAATTGGTGTGAGGAAAATGGGGGGGGGGGGGGGGGGGGGGGGGGGTGGTGTTGGGTGTCGTGGAGTGGTATTTATAAGGAAAAAAAAAAAAAAGGGTAGCCGTTGGAGGGCTGGTATTTATATGAAAAAAAAGTTCATATAAGTTCTCGTCTTATTTCACGTTCATAGTATAAATTGTTATGTTTCATCTTGTGTGGAAGGATTCTTCCTTCTTGGAAACTGATTTAATTATAATTAAATTTACAGAACAACAGTACAGCAATCCAAAAATTCTTCGTCCTTGTGGTTGTGTGTTTTAATTGATGATAATGATGCACATGAGTTTTGCTGTGGCCGGACGGCCCTGACCAGGTGAGGTTCACTAAAGAAGATGATTACAACAAGAGTGGTGTTATTGGCACACCCCTGATCTATTTATGCCCCATTTGTTTAAATTTTGATTTAATTAAATAAAATTAAATGTTTTTATTAATTTATTTTATTTATTTCCAAAACTACCTACTTATTTTTCAAACTTAATAAACCCCATCTCTAATATCTCAATCTATCTCAGATCTCTTTATTTTTGGTCTCATCTTTCTCTCACCTCCTATGAACGAATTTTTTTTTTCTTCCTATTTCTTTTTTAGTGTTTTTTTTTTTTTTTTTTTTTTTTTAACATCAAGCTTTATAGAAAAGGTAAGGAAGTCACACGATAAAGAACAAGTAAATAGCCTCAGGAAAAAAGCAAAGAAGAGAGCAACCCAAGACAAAATACACAGAGAAAAAAAAAACGAAACAACCCACAAACAAAACAAAACAAGAAGCAAAGAGCTAGTATTTGTCTTGGTTATCATCATTTCACTTTCAGATTCTAAAAGAGTTATGAGATTAAATAATAATCAATATCTTATTTGTCTAATGCACCCCAAGTGTTTGATTTATTGTTTAAATAAGATCCGGTATAAGTATTTTTAGGGTTTAAGAATTATGAAAAAAAAATCAAGAAAAGGATTAAAATAAGTAAAGAACTTTTTTTTTTTTTTTTTTCTTTTGAAAAGGAATGTGGGGTTTTATTAGATTTACTTATAGAATTTATTTTTTCTTAAATTGTATGTCTCTTTTAGTAATTTTGATAAAGGAAAAAAATAATACTAAATAATTTAAAAAGTAGGGCATAAATAGATCAGTAGAGGGTGTGCCAATAGCACCACTCTTACAACAATTGCTTGTTAATTATTTGTTTTACTAATTTATTACGCTTTTGACCTCTTATGTCCGGTGATTGGAATCTAACATGTTTTGCTATGACATTAGGTGTCCACTTAATGCAATACTTTCTTAAATTGTAAGCAAATTAAACAACAAATTATGTTGAGAGAGGTGTAAGTAATAGACTTAATTTTTGTAATATTGTTTATTTGGTTGTAATGTTAGAAATAATACTAACTAAAAGCTTTCCTAGACAGTAATTTTCTACCACTATTCAAAGCTTGAAAAGAGAATGGGTATGCTATATCGTTATTATATTTGCTGAGAAATACTGGAACCAATTCTTATTATTTCTCCAGCGGCCCCTGCCATTGTATTATACAAGCTCAACAAGGCTTCCTCCTACATTTTTCTACACAGCAAAGTACTCAAAAATCATATCTCCTGTTCTAAAAGTAAGTATGATGACTTGTATCATAGAGTACCAATGTCCAAACTTTCATATCCGTGCTTGTTATTAAATGATGTCACGGATGTGTAAAAATTCATACAGAGAATATTTGCCTAGCAGCTTCAAACAAGTAGCAAGTTTTTCTTCGAATCCAGTTAATTTATGTCTGTTGCTGCTCTTTCATCTGCTGCTGCTGTAATATATCTGCTTCAAATTTCTTGTTGCTGAGTTGAAGTCTTTCATGTGTCGGATTTCTTATGCTGGCAGAGAAACTGTAAAGGCATCTTTCTGCTGCTGCTAGCTGACGTACGACACATGGTTCATAATTCTCGAATTTCAATGTCCGGCCTTTTAACAGAAACCTTCAAAAATGTTGATATTATCTGCTCTTGGATACCTTGAGATGGAAGAATGCTGCTAGCTACTATGCTTGCCACTTCAATCCCTGATCATAATTAGTGTTTGGAATTTGACTTCTTTTGAGTTGCTATTTTCTGTTTCTTATGTTGTATATACATTGTTTTAAACACTAATCAAATTCCAATCTCAGTCCTCTCAATTTTTGAGGTTCCTCAACTATTGCCTCAATATATATGATGCAATTTCAATTCCTTTAGCATCCATTTAATTATTATCAAAGCTTGATTACATTGTCTGTAATCTGTTGCTGTGTTAATTAATGTTTCAAACAAGTAGCAAGTTTCTTCGAATCCAGTTAATTGAATCCTCAACTACCAGCTTCAAACAAGTAGCAAGTTTCTTCGAATCCAGTTAATTAATGTTTGTTGCTGCTCTTTCATCTGCTGCTGCTGAAGTCTAAAGATGCGGACTGCTATCGACTGCTGGGCTGTGTAATATATCTGCTTCAAATTCCTTGTTGCTGAGTTGAAGTCTTTCATGTGTCGGATTTCTTATGCTGGAAGAGAAACTGTAAATGCGTCTTTCTGCTGCTGCTAGCAGACGTGCGACACATGGTTCCTAGTTCTCGAATTTCAATGTCCGGCCTTTTAACATAAACCTTCAAAAATGCTGATATTTTCTGCTCTTGGATACCTTGAGATGGAAGAATGCTGCAAGGTTTTAATTTGTTTGCAAGCCTATTACCAGATATCAGAAACCGATCAATCCCCGATCATAATTAGTGTTTGGAATTTGACTTCTTTTGGATCGCTGTTTTCTGTTTCTTATGTTGTAATGATCATATATACAATGTTTTAAACACTAATCAAATTCCTCTCAATTTTTGAGGTTCCTCAACTATTGCCTATTTGCCTTAATATATATGATGCAATTTCAATTCCTTTAGTATCATAGCTTGATTACATTGTAATCTGTTGCTGTGTTTGAGATTATTATAGCTTAAAAATTAATATAACTTATAATTTAATTCAAGAGATAATTAACTTAAAAGAAAATTATTTTTCTTTTATAGAAAGTCTTTCATGTGCCATTGATCAGTAGTGTTGGAAGTGTTCAAATAATTGAATTAGGTCTATTTAGTGTCTGTCCTGTATCGTTTTACAAGGCTGTTTTTGTTTTTATTTTCGAAATCCAATTTCGAATACGCGTTCGTTATCGTTTTCCATTTTGTTTTTCAATTTATTTGCAAAACAAAAACAAAAACAAAAACAAAAACAACATCAGTGTTAAAAGTGAAAAATTTCCAAAACAACTTTTTGATGTTTTTCATTTTGTTTTTCGTTTTGTTTTTCAATCTAAATAAAAAACTAATTTTTTTTTCTTTTTTTTTTCTTCTACTTCTTCAGACTTCACTTGACCATTCTTCTTTCTTCTTTCTTCTTCGCCGATCTACTTCTGCTCGCCGATCTGGTCTTCTTCCTCGGCGATCTAGTCTTCTTCCTTCTTCCTTCTTCTTCTGCACTTTTCCGCTGACAATCTGGTCTTGTTCCTCGCCGATCTACTCGTCTTCTTCTTCAGTTCTTCTTTCTTCGTCTGCGTCTTCTTCGTCTGCGTGATCTGCTCCTCCAATGGTGGCGAAAGCAAGAGCTTCTTCTTCTTCAGTTTGGATTGTTCTTCTTCTTCGCCTTCTTAGTGGCAGTCATGTCTGTTTTCGTTTACTTATTCTTGCCGGAGACGAAAAACATCCCCATTGAAGAGATGTCTACAGTCTGGAGAGAGCACTAGTTTTGGAAGAGATTCAACAATCTTGAAGCCCAATATCAAGTTTAATTGTTAGGATATAGAACTCTTTTAATTTCTTAGTTAATTACTTTCTGTACTCTTTTAATTTCTTAGTTAATTACTTTCTTTACTCTTTTTTAGTTAATGGTTGGGATTCAATTTTCAGGAGTGTGATCAAATTGCAAGGTTTCAAAAAAATAAAATAAAAAATGATACCATTTAAAAAAAATAAATAAAAAGATATTTAACTCATTATTTTTGGCTTGTAAAATGATACCAGACGTGTTTTTTACGTTTTCATATTCGGAATCCAACTTCCAAAATATGCTACCAGACGCGTTTTTGTATTTCGAAACTGAAACCAAAAATACTATTTTCATTCTCATTTTTATTTCCGAAATCCAAAAACAAAAACACCTTTAAAAAAACGTTACAGGACGGACCCTTATTTGTTCATAATATCTTCCATCTCTCTTCTACCTTTTATACCATTTAAATTCGCCGTCCAATCCCTTAACTTGTCTTTAGTTAATAAATGTAACAGTTTAGCTCTATTGCAGACTAATTAAATAAATGTAAACTAGATTTATCTTACATATGAAAAAAAAAAATGTTTTGGTTCTAAAGGGTGAAATATTTGAATCATATTAAACAAAATTAAATTAATAATAATGATAATTCAAATAGAATAAAATTGTTTATATGCTTATCATAATTTTTTTAATAAATCAGTTAAACCCTATTTTTATCAAACTTCACTTCTTTTGAACACCATAAAATAATTAGTTTGTCTCGATCTACCAATACATTTTTGTAATTTTGTAACTATACAGATTTAGGTCACATATGTAATATGTAATATTAAAAAAAATATATTATTAAGTATTATAGTAATAATGTAATTATATAAATCCCTTGTAATATTTTAAAATAATAATAATAATAATAATGTACTTATATAAATGGTTGATCCAATTTGTAATTTAACATTAAAAAGTCACGTGGACATATTAATAAATGGACCGGGCCATAAATCAGTTCACATCAATAATTACTAAAATTGGAATGGGCTTTGGCTGGGCCGATTCTTTTAGCACCCACTAATGACCTAAAGACACCCCAAATGCACATGTATTATATATATATATATATATATATATATATATATATATATATATATATATATATTCATACACCATTTTTTCTTCCTACACCTATATTAAAAAATTAAAATTATTAATTTTACTCCCCACACCCTTTAAAATACCAAAACTATCCTTTTTTTATTTTATTTTTTTTAAACATATATTTTTTCTCATTACACCAATTTCTCTTCATTTGCTTCCAACACCGCAAAAAATAAAATAAAAAAAAATAAAAAATAAAAAAATTGTATACGTACAGTTTCTTGTCCCCTTTAACAAATATTATAGAATTTACTCAGATAAAAAAAAAATATTTATCAAATTCAAATAAAACTCTATAACTAAGATTTTTCTTGGGCAAAAATAAATACAAATTCAACTCTAAAACTAATTATATTTTTTTTTCGTTATTACTTGCAGAATCAATATATTAAAAAAAACCATGAAATTATAATGTCTTACACACTTAATCATCGTCATAAAAAACAACAACAATAATAATTAAACAAATAACATATGCAGCTTCTTTTGTCTTAAAAACAATTATTTTTTTCAATCACCAAACAAATCAATTTTTTTTTTTGTTTTAAATCCATCCACCGAGTTTTCCGGTTTATAAACCAATTAAATTAATAAGAATTTATAGTTGAATTAAAGTAAAGTGAGTGAATGAATTGCGTTTGAGAAATGTGTAGACTTGATTGAGTTCTACAACTGCTTAAAAAAAGTTCTACAAGACTACAACTGCAACAATTTTTATTCAATAACAAAATAATGATAAAAATAAAAGAAAACATACCTGAATGCATTCGGAATCCATAAAATTAACTATTTGTTCATCCATTCCTAGACTATATGTGAAAAATATATATTATATTTCCTGATTGATGTTGCGTTTGATTAAGTATATATTATTATGATTTATGATAGATTGGGTGTTCAACCTATGAGTATAGGAAGTAAATTTAATTTTCAATTATAAAGCCATGTACTTAAAGTCTCTAACTAACATCTAACTCACAGAGGGACTAAATTGATAGGTTTTTAACAATATAGGGACCACACCAGTAAAAAAAATAGAAATAAAATTATAAAAGGTTATAATTCATAAAAGTATAAGGACCAAAATGATAAAACCCCTAAAACAAATGTTTAATGACAATTTCGGATGCTCATAGAATAAAATATTCAGTGGCCGGTGGCTCTAGACGGTCCACACGGTTTGAATAAACTAAATAGTAGGTTAAACATTATTATCGATGACATCTTTTCTTTGACCAAGTAAAACAGCAATAATTAATTGTGAAGCATTTCTGTCAGTGAAATGAACTCCAACAATCTTTTCTTCTCAAATTGCTGTCACCATGTAATTAATTGTGTACAATTTTCCACACTTTTTATTTATATATAAATAAATCAAGATAGTTAATGGAGATCCCCTAACTTTTCTTCCGTTCTTTCATTGTTTGCTATGTTTGAGTTTTTTTTTTCTCTTCAATTTGTACGTAGTTTCTTGTTGTGAGAAAGGTTTTTTAGTTCAATTATCGAGATACTTAGCAGTTAATCATCAATAATGGTTCAAGGAATCATGATTATAAAAGTAAGATGAAAATTGTCAATTGAATATGTTTGATCATCTCATAAAGAGAAAATCTTGTTAGAGAAAATCTTGCATGAGTCCTTCTCATAGTTGACGGTATTGAGACGGATCAATGTGTTAAAGTCATTCAAACAGAGCTCTTATTTTTTATTTCTCAATTGTATAGTACCATGTGGCTACAATATGGAACTTTAACCATCTATTTTGAGACAAACTCATGAAAGATTTTCTCCTTTATAAAACATTTGTTTCACTCTTTTCTCTTCTATTTTACTATTAAATGGGAAATAGTAAGGAATGCTGACTAGGATTTCGCTCCATTAAATGAGAAATAGTTAGATAATTTCATCTAAGAGAATTGTTTTTGCTTCATTATCTATCATTCCTATATGGCAAGAAATTCTATCAAAATATGTAATATCATTGGAGATGTTCAAAATGAGTACATTTTCTAAAACATAGCAACAAGCATGGCCTACATTTATGGTTTTACTATAAGATGAAGCTTTTTTATTTTTTTCCCTCGAGATCAAGAACTATTATCACATTAGCTCATGCTAAGATGTAGTGTGCATTCAATTACCTACTTTGTTGTTTTTTCTTTAATGGGCTATAGACTTATTAATGTAGACTTATCAATGATTCTAAAGAGCCATCTACCATTATTGATCAATGGGTGAAGTCCACACGATTTGTAAATTAAAATGGAGCTGAATCATCAAACTTTATTATGCTTGTCTTTTGTGAATGTTGATCGTAAAAAGGACTAAGACTTCATAAATTAAAGACACAAATTGTAACAACATAATCTAATTGCTCTGCCTCTCACAGTGTTATTTATTTATTTTTTGTCATTGACAGTTGATAATCTCAGTACTATTTCTAAAAATGTATTTAGGTTGTTATTTAGTTCTCCATTTGCTGTGATCATGTAATTAATTGTGTACAATGTAATATGTAAGTGCATTGTTCGATTTTCAATCTTTAATATTCTATTGATCTCTTTTACAAGATTTACCAAAGCATTCTGTTATGTGAACCAAAATTTCCACAAAGCCATAGAAAATTACAAGAATGAGTTGTCACTTGTCATAGAGAACATGAGTTCATTTTAGTGGTGGGGTCCATGAGGTCTAGAAAAACTAAAAAGTATATGAAACATTAATATCTCGAGTGGAAATTGCCAAAACTGACCCATTTACTTATGGGATTTTCTTTTTTAACCACATGCATACTTTTAATTGTTTTTAACCATGTTTTTGAGAAATTACTCAAAAGCCCTCATATAAAAACCCCTAAATCACCTCTCTCTCTCCTTTTCTCTCTCTCTTTCTCTCTTTTCTGCTCTCTCTCTCTCCCCGATCCTCTCTCTTTTTTCTTCCTCCATGCCGCCAATCATCGCCGGAGCTGGGGCAAACATCGCCGGACGACGTCGACTGGGCGTCAATCATCGCCGGACGTCGTCGGCGAGCTGCTTGGGCTCCGCGCGAACCAGCGGCGAGGCTCGCCGCCTCACCGCTGGTTCGCGCGGAGCCCAAGCAGCTCGCCGACGACGTCCGGCGATGATTGACGCCCAGTCGACGTCGTCCGGCGATGCTTGCCCAGCTCCGGCAATGATTGGCCCTTACCTTGATGACTTTGGTGGTGATTGGGGATTTGGGGAAGAAGATGAGGAAGAAGAAGAATTGGGGAAAAAAAACCTAAGCCTAATTTCAATTTAGTCCACATTTCAAGTTTCAACATTTTCAAATTAGGCATGATTTCAAGTTTGGACTTTCCAATTTAGCCATGATTTCAAGTTTTGATATTTTCAATTTAGTCATGATTTCAAGTTTAAAGGTTTTAAAAAAGAAAACTAATTTCAGGGGTATACTTGTAATTTACGGACATACACTGAAAGTTTTTTAAAAAAGTGGTTATTAACAATTATAATTTCAAAAGTGGTTAAAAACAAAAGTATGATAAGTTATATGGCTATTTTCGGTTTTCTCTCTTAATATCGATGCCATCTTCTCGTTGAGTAAAGTAATACAGCAATAATTAATTGTGAAAAAACAATCACAGATTCAGAGAAGCCGTGAAACTGTGAAAGTGAATTCCAACAATCTCTTCTTTTGCTCGCTCTCATCGTTTTTCCTTTCATTTCCTTTGATTCCGAGGACTAAAAGTCTAAAACTTCATAAATTATCATAATCTAATTGCTATCATATTGTTAATTTTTTGTGCTTTTTTTTTTTAATGTTTAAGAGTTCATTTGGTGGATAAAAAAGTTAATCTAATGGTATATCCCGTGAAATTACCGATTCAAGTAGTGTCACCTCTCCTTAATTCCCAAATTTATTGCAATAGTTAGTCTAATTTTGTAATATAAAACCTGAAATAAATTGTTTAATTCAGAAAAACAAAATGCTGATGAAGCAGAGTTCTCTGTTATGTGGACCAAAATTTCCACAGAGCCATTGAAAATTACAAGAATGAGCTGTCAAAGACTCAAAGAGAACGTGACCAATGATGGTTCATTTTAGTGGAGGGGTCCACACGGTCTGAAAAAAGTAGATGATAATGATTCTATCTTTTTGATTCAAGAGAAAAAGTAAACACCAATCTTTGTGAAAATTCATTCAGAGAAGAGAAGTGAATTGCAACAGATAACCAGTCTTTCTTTTGCTTGATTGCTCTCTTCGTTTTTCCTTTGAAATCAAAACTACCATTCCAATGGCAGAGCTCTTTCTTTCTGCTGTCCTTCCGGTGTTGTTTGAAAAACTGACGTCTCCTGAACTGCTCGACTTTGCAACTCGAGAGGGAGTTGGTTCAAAGCTCGACAAGTTGAAGAAAAAGTTGGGGTTGATCAATGCGCTGCTCATCGATGCAGAGATGAAGGTGACGGATGGCCATGGAGCTGTGAAGATGTGGCTGGATTATAGAATTAGATGAAATTGTATGTAATGGTTGTATCTTTTCATTGATCAGAGGTTCTGTTATATACATGTCACAGCACAATCACCTCCTATCAATTGTATCCTATAATTGTGGACAATATCAAGGTAAGTGATTGCTGTCAATTACATAAAAACGATTGCTGTCAATTACATCAAACGTATAAGGAAAGGAATAATATTCAAGGTGATTCCCCAAGAATGGTGCCTAGGATGTCTCTCTGTCATGCCCCCGCAAGATGGAGCATCCATCTCGGATGCCAATCTTGAACCGATGATGCAAGAACTGTTTTCGAGGAAGCGCTTTGGTGAGTGAGTCCGCCAATTGATCATTAGTATGAACATGAGAAACACGTAACCGATGATTAACAACCTGGTCACGAACAAAGTGAAAATCAATGGCAATGTGCTTCATTCGTGAGTGGAACACCGGATTTTTACACAAGTATGTGGCACCAATATTATCGCAGTAAATTGTAGGTACAGCTGTAGGTGGAGCATGTAATTCTTGCAGCAGATTAGTTATCCAGTTTAGTTCAGCAGCAGTCGAAGCTATGGCACGGTACTCGGCTTCAGTAGATGAGCGAGCAACGGTGCGTTGCTTTTTGGAAGCCCAGCTGATTGGTGAGGCACCAAGAAACACAACATATGCAGATGTGGATGTGCGATCGTCAGTGTTTCCTGCCCAATCAGAGTCAGAGAAGGCATGGAGTTGAGGACGTAATTCTTTGCGAAGAAAAATTCCATGATCAGAAGTGCCCTTGAGGTACCGCAGCAGACGTTTGACAGTGGCCCAATGATGTGAGGTAGGACAATGCATGAACTGTGACAGTCTATTGACTGCAAAGGAGATATCAGGCCTTGTTAAGGACAAGTACTGTAGTGATCCCAAGACCTGTCGAAACTGAGTAGCGTCATGGTGAGGGGTGCCGTCGTTGAGCGTTAGAGACTCGGTTGTGGATAGGGGAGTGCTAACCACTTTAGCATCAGCCATGTTCACCTTGTGCAGGATGTCAAGTACATACTTTCGCTGCGACAAGAACAAACCAGTTGTAGTTGTGTGAGCCTCGACACCCAGAAAATATGACAAAGGGCCAAGATCCTTCAAGGAGAATCGGTTGGCCAATTGATCAATGAACTGCTGGACGGAGACGGAATTGTTGCCTGTAATGATGATGTCGTCAACGTACACAAGCAAGTAGAGTGTGGTCTGCCCATGGTGAAAGATAAAAAGGGAACTGTCTGATTTAGAGTTCACAAATTTGTGAAGGAGTAGGAAGCCACGTAATTCATGATACCAAGCACGGGGAGCTTGGCGAAGACCATAGATGGCCTTGCGCAGCTTGCAAACATGAGTAGGAAACTGTGGATGAGTGAAACCTGGAGGTTGCTGCATGTAAACATTGTCAGAAAGTGTGCCCTGCAAAAAAGCATTGTTAACGTCCAGTTGTCGCAAGTCCCATCCATAGGAGACCGCTAAACTTAAAATAAGGCGAATTGTTGTAGGTTTTACAACAGGACTGAAAGTATCAGTGTAATCAATCCCGGGACGTTGATGGAATCCCTTGGCAACCAAACGAGCCTTATGGCGAGCAATAGTACCGTTGGGGTTCCGCTTAATCTTAAATATCCACTTGCACCCGATGATGTTTTGTGTGTGGTGATGGGGTACTAGAGTCCATGTGGAATTTTTAAGAAGGGCGTCATACTCATCACTCATCGCCTTACGCCATTGAGGGAATTTTTCGGCTTGGCGATATGTTGTGGGTTCAAGAGGTCCATCGGTTTTGGAGGTGGTGGTGTGAAGGTCAAGTATTTTGCGTGGCTTAAAGATATTATGTTGGGACCTGGTAGTTATTTTTGGTGGTGTGGACGATTTGGATGGAGCAGTCTGTGAGGGAGATGAATGAGGAGAGGAATCATGACTTACCAGATTTGTAGAGGAGTCTAGGGAGTGTGATTGGTGCAAGGCAGAGGTAGGCAGCGTGACATGAGGATCCACTTGTTCATCAGCACCATGATTTGAGGAGTGTGTATTAGTGGTGGCAGCTGGTAGAGGGGAACTTGATTGTATGTGATTTAATGTAGATAGGGAAGGATATGAAAGTGCCTGATTGTGAGTGACAGATTCATGAGATGTTGACTCGAGATTTGTGGGAGGATTGGAGAGATTTAAGGGACACCATTTATGTAGAGATTCTATGTTAATTCGTGGTTCATGTATGGAAAGCTTTTGAAAGGGAAATTGAGACTCAATAAAAACAATATGGCGTGTAATAAAGGTTTTTGATGTGGATGGATCAAGACAGATATAAGAATTGTGAGAGAGTGAATAACCAATAAATATGCATGGTTTTGATCGTGGAGCTAGCTTATGAGCGGAATAGGGACGGAGCCAAGGGTAGCACAGACAGCCAAATACTTTTAGTTTGTGATAATTTGGTTGTTTGTGAAATATTTTTTCGAATGGAGAGTGGGACTTAAGAACTGGGGTGGGCATACGGTTAATAAGATAGGTGGCTGTTTGGAATGCTACAGACCAGAACCGTAAAGGTAGTGAGGCTTGGTGAAGTAAAGTGAGACCAGTTTCGACTAGATGACGATGTTTTCTTTCAGCAGAGCCTACTAATTGAGGAGTATATGGAGGAGACGTGAGATGTTGAATACCAAAGTTAGATAGGTGATGAGCCAAGCTTTGATATTCACCACCTCCATCAGAATAGACTGTTTTTATTTTCAGTTGAAAAAAGTTTTCGACTAATTTCTTGAATTTGTCAAATATAAGGGGAACATCTGATTTGTGTTTGATAGGATAGAACCAAGTATATTTTGTAAAGTAATCCACAAAAATTATATAGTACCGAAAATTGTCATAAGAAGTGATTGGTGATGGCCCCCAAACGTCGGTATATAAAATTTCTAATGGAGAATTACATGACACACTTGTTAAGCCAAACGGAAGTCTGTGGCTTTTATTACAGAGACATGAATCACAATGACTAGACAGAGACTGAGATACGGGTAGAGAAAATGTAGTTACTAATTTTTTTTGAATGGATTCGGAGGGATGGCCTAGACGGCGGTGCCATAGGTCGGCGGTAGTTGTTGTGGTGGCTGTGTATGTTGTTGGGACAGATGCAAAGGATGGTGATGATGACATAGAGGGCCACTCATAGACGTCGTCCTTATTCTGGCCTCGCACCAAGGATGCCCCCGTACTCAAATCCTTCACAATAAAAAAATCAGGAAAGAATTCAATAGATGTGGCATTTTGTTTGCAAAATTGCGAAACTGACAGTAAGTTCTTTTTGATGTGGGGAGCACACAACACATTATTAAGATTAAATGATATATTTGAAGATGTGAGTTTTGTAGAACCAATATGAGATATTGGAATACCGTTACCGTCGCCAACCATTATGTCCTCATTCCCATTGTAATCAGAGTGAACAGAGAGGTTTTGCAAGTCAGAGGTAATGTGGTGCGATGCACCAGAGTCAACCAGCCAATTGTTGCGGTTGGATTGTTGATCTGTGGTCGAGAGATTTGCCTGAGGCCAGCTGGGGTTGTGGTTTGGCTTTGCTCGAGACCGACAAACCTTTGCTGTGTGCCCAATTTTGTCACAGAGTTGGCATATTGGCTTAGGTTGTCCATGGTTGTTGTTTGGTCGCCATGGTTGATGTTGTGAGTTACTTGCTGGAGCAGAATTCCCCACTGTGTTATAGGAAAAATTGTTGTTGAAGGGAGAGTAGGAGGAGTTATGAAAACCTTGATTTCCTGAGTTGGTCTGTGGATTGCCTGAGAATGACCTGTTACCATAATTGTTGTTTCCCATTCTATTGTTTTGATGATTTCCGGAACCTGACCTGTTTTTATTGTTGTTGGAGCGATGATAGTTGTACTGGGCAGTGATTGGTGTTGTCACTTTCTTCCCTTCTTCTCGTTTTAGAAAAGTCTCATGATCTAGAAGCTTATCGTGAAGCTCTTCGAATGTCATAGCTGTTTCTCTTGTACGTATGGCTGCATTCAGCTCTTTATAGTCATTACTGAGGCCATGGAGGGTGTGAACGACGATCTCAGCGTCACTCAGGGGGTGCCCAATCAAGGCAAGGTCGTCAACAATTGTTTTGATGTGTTGCATGTATTCGGCTATGTTGGTGCCTTCTTGAGAGGTTCTCATGAGTGTGGAAAGAAGGGTGAGCATCCTGGTATTCGAACGATTGGCAAAAGTTGTTTCCAGCTTATTCCACGCTTCAGCAGAGCATTTGCAGGTGGAGATAAGTGGTGCAATGGTGCCTGCAAGGGAGGCCTGAATAGCCTGCAGTATTAAACGATCCTGACGCAGCCACTTCTTGTGATCTGGGTTCGGAACAGACTCAGTTCCTCCAGTTGTGTTGATGGTTGATGCAGGACTGGGATGTGTGCCATCGACATAACCTAGCAAATCATAACCAAACAGTAAATTAGAGAATTGAGATCTCCAAGAGGCATAGTTCCCACCTCTGGATAGCTTGAATGGGATTTGGGATGCAGTATTGATAGAGATTAGATTATGGATTTGTGCGGAAGGGTTGGTACCAGTTGATACAACAACTGGTGTTTCGGAGGTTGAGGAGTTTGATGAATCTGATGAGTTGATTGGAGAAGACATTGCAGAGAAAGGGAAAAGAGAAAAGAGGGAGATATAAGGGAGATATAAGGATCGGTTAAGCTTGGTGGCTTGAGAGCTCTGATACCATATAGAATTAGATGAAATTGTATGTAATGGTTGTATCTTTTCATTGATCAGAGGTTCTGTTATATACATGTCACAGCACAATCACCTCCTATCAATTGTATCCTATAATTGTGGACAATATCAAGGTAAGTGATTGCTGTCAATTACATAAAAACGATTGCTGTCAATTACATCAAACGTATAAGGAAAGGAATAATATTCAAGGTGATTCCCCAAGAATGGTGCCTAGGATGTCTCTCTGTCATGGATGAGCTCCAAGACTTGGCTTATGACGCTGAGGACATCTTGGATGAGTACGCAACTGAGGCTTTGATAAGAAAGTTGAAGATAGATGAGCATCAGGCCAGCACCAGCGCAAGCATGGTTCGTAAACTCATTCCTGCTTGTTGCGTTGGTTCTACTCCAAGTACTTTACGCTCCAATTTTCGTATTGGGTCGGAGATAGATGACATTACTAGCCGATTAGCAGATCTCTACAACGAAAGAACTGGACTTGGGTTGGAGATCAAGAATGCTGGTGGGAGATCTGCTGTTTCATGGCAAAGACCACCCACTACATGTTTTCCGACCGATCCTGTTCATGGAAGAGATGAAGACAAAGCCAAAGTACTTGCAATGTTGAAGAAGGAAACTGGTGATGCGACCTTTGGTGTTGTTCCCATCGTGGGGATGGGAGGACTTGGTAAAACAACGCTAGCTCGAGATGTGTTCAATGATAAGTCAGTTGAAGATTTCAACCTGAAAGCATGGGTATGCGTTTCCAACGATTTTGATGTTTTGAGGATCTCCAAGGCCGTTCTTGAGTCCATCACGGGTAGTTCTTGTGATCTAAAGGAGTTGACCACAGTCCAGAGTCAACTGGTAAAGGAAGTCGCTGGGAAAAGATTCTTGCTCGTCTTGGATGATGTCTGGAGTGAGGATGTCCTCTTGTGGGAAACCCTCAAAGCTCCGTTTATGTCTGGAGCACCAGGAAGCAAGATGATTGTGACTACCCGTCTTCAGGAGGTAGCAAGAACTATGACCTCAAAAGAATATTACAATTTACAAGTTTTGTCAGAAGACGACTGTTGGTCATTGTTCAAGCAATATGCTTTTGAGGGTAGGGATGATGTTGCACATTGGAATATGGAAGCAATTCAGCGAAAAGTAGTTCAAAAGTGCAATGGGTTGCCCCTGGCAGCAAAGACGCTCGGTGGTCTTCTACGCCACAAAGAATTAGAGGACCAATGGATGGAAATATTGGACAACAAGATATGGGATCTACCTAGAGGAGACAATGTTCTCCCAGTTTTGAGGTTAAGCTACTATCATCTCCCTTCAAATTTGAAGAGGTGTTTTGCATGTTGTGCAATTTTTCCCCACGACTATGAATTTGAAGAAACAGAGCTTGTGTTTTTATGGATGGCTGAAGGTCTTATTCAGCAACCCGGAGTTAACAAGCAACTCGAAAAGTTAGGTGGTGAGTATTTTCATGATCTAGTATCAAGGTCAATTTTTCAAATATCAAGTAGCAATAGTTCTAAATTTACAATGCATGACCTTGTTAACGATTTGGCTCAAAAAGTTTCTGGAGAACTGAGTTTTAGGTCGGAGGGTAAAGTACTTGAGTCCAATAATCAGTCAAACGTATCTAAAAAGACTCGATATTGTTCTTACATTTGCCATATTTGTAATGGCAAAAGTAGCTTTGAAGTCTTCAACAATGCTAAGCTCTCAAGGATGCACTTGTCGTTGGGGTCAGATAGATTTTACTCTAAGAAATGTTACATTAGCAATAGTGTTGTTTCTGATTTATTGCTGAAGTTCAAAAAATTGAGGGCGTTGTCATTACAAGGATATGCTATCGTTGAATTGTCTAATTCAATTGGAGACTTGAGACTTTTAAGGTATCTTAACCTATCTGATAGTGGGATAATAAGTTTACCTGAGTCTGTAAATTCAATGTGCAACTTGCAAACTTTGTTATTAAGAAATTGTCGTAATCTCTCGAAGTTGCCTTATGATATGGGGAAATTAATCAATTTACGTCATCTTGATATCTTTGGTGCGAAATTAATAGAAAAGATGCCATTGGGAATAAGAAAATGGAAATACCTTCGAACATTATCTAACTTTGTTGTAGGTAAAAATTTGGGATCCGGTTTGAAAGATCTGGAGCACTTGAAGTTTCTTTGTGGACAACTTTATATTTCAAGTTTAGAGAATGTGATTGATTTTGAAAACACACGAGAGATCATTTTAAGTGATAAGAAGGATTTAAAAGTGCTTTTACTAGAATGGGGATCTGAGTTTGATGATTCACGAGATGAGGAAGTAGATAAAAAGGTCCTTAATAGGCTTCGACCTCATAAAAATCTAGAAGAGCTCACAATAAGAAGTTATGGTGGCACAAAATTTCCATCTTGGGTTGGAGATCATAATTCATTCTCGAAGATGACAGTCCTAACATTAGAAGATTGTATGAAATGCACATTCTTACCTTCTCTTGGGCTGTTAGGCTTGCTTAAAGATCTCAAGATTCGAAAGATGACGGGGCTAAAAAGCATTGGTTCTGAATTTTATGGAGAAGGTTGCTCAAATCCTTTTCGGTCTTTGGAGACTCTTTGTTTTGAGGATTTAGAAGAATGGGAGCGTTGGGATTCTGTCAAAGACAATGAGGATGTTGAAAGCTTTCCTAAGCTTCGAGAGCTTTCCATTGTACGATGCCCCAAACTCTCTCATACATTACCTAGCAACCTCTCTTTATTGGAGAAGCTCGTGATCCGCAACTGTCCAACGTTGGTGGTTTCAGTCTCAACATTTCCAATGCTATGCAAACTGGAGATCGATGAGTGCAAGAAAGTTGTGTGCAGTAGTCCGACTGGTTCCAAGTCATTAAACACTGTGACTCTTTCAAATGTTTCTGATTTTGGAAATTGGCAGGATTTTCAAAGGGTTGATGTTTTAGAGGTTAAGGGTTGTGATGTTCTCATAAATATGTGGCAGAATGACATTTTTCTTGAGAAGCCGCCTCATGGGTTGCATAGTCTGATCTCCATCAGAGAGCTCTGTGTGGAAAATTGCAAGACTCTTACAACTTCTTTACTTGAGGGGATTAGACAGAAGAATGAACATCTTGAAACATTGCAAATTAGGGGTTGTGATTCTCTAACATTCATTTTTAGAGGACAACTACCTCCATCTCTAAAGAAACTTTCTATTGGCGATTGTAAGAAACTGCAGTGCTTGTTGGATGATAATGAGACTGGTACTTATTCTTCTTCTTCGTCAATCAATGTCAACAGCCACTCATCTCATCTTGTTGCGTTGGAAATAAGGAAATGCACATCTCTCACGTGCCTACCATTACCAGACCAATTATTTGCCACACTTACAAGTCTCGAGATCAATGATTGTTCAAATCTCACGACATTGTGGTTACCTGCCACACTCAAATGTCTTGTTGTTACTGAATGCCCAGAGCTCACAACCTTATTACCAAGAGACCAATTACCCGAGACACTTGAAACACTAGATATTCGGGAATGTGGAAAGCTAGAGTCGATTGTTGAGAGATTTCATAATAACATGGCTCTTTACAAGATTCAGATCTCCGGTTGTAGTAATCTGAAATCCATTCCGGACGGCCTATGCTCTCTTAGGAGTCTTCGTGAAATCAAGATATGGAGTTGTCAAGATCTTGTTTCGTTTCCAAAAGGAGGGCTTCCCAACAGTATTTTAGAGGTTTCAATCTATGATTGTGAGAAGCTAACAGCCCTACCCAGCCGAATACACACTCTCACTTCTCTTCAATCTTTACGTACATACCAATGTCCAAGTTTGTCATATCCGGAAGAAGGTTTTCCGGCTAACCTTTCAGATCTAGATATCAGCAGTCCCAATCTTTATAAACCACTGACGAATTTGGGGTTTCACAATCTCCCCTCTTTGAAAGGACTCTGCATTTATGAATTGGCTGATGCAGAGTCTTTCCACGAGGAGGAGATGGAAATGACTTTGCCCCACACTCTAACTTTGCTGTGGATTACAAATTGCCCAAAATTGAAATGCCTGTCTTGCAAGAGTTTGGAAAACCTCACCTCTCTTGAATCCTTGTGGTTCTATAATTGCCCAGAGCTCACATCTCTTCCAAACCTACCATCCTCACTTTTGCGTTTACATATAATAGGTTGTCCTTTGTTGAAAGAAGCATGCAAAAGAGATAAAGGAAAAGAGTGGTACAAGATAGCCGACATCCCTTACGTTGAGATTGATAATAAATTCATCTACGATCCGTAGGAAATGAATCAGAGAAGTAACAGCTCTTATTTCAGGTAACAGCCAATATATATATGTAACAGTCTTTGTCAATTATTTCTCTTCCTTGAATTCAAAGATATATGTTATTGGATAGTTTGTTGAGTTGATCCAACTCCGAAGATATATGTTTGCATTCACTAACAGATTTTTGAAGTAAGTCAGGTGATTATTATATTTCCTGTGTTTCATTTTTGGTTGAATAAGTTAAATCAGTGCCTTGTAATAGAGTTATAAACTTTACATGTAGATCATGAAAAACAGGAGCAGAGCAGGAACATGATAACAAAGGAAGATTTTCAATTTGTCTCCAGGGGGCCAGGTAATAGAAAAAATGGTTCATTTCATTTTATAAATCTACAGAACTCCTTAATTTTGTATCTTCATTTTTAGAAATCTTCTTCTTTGTCCCAAATACTAATTTTGTATCTTCATTTGTGTTACTTTTGTATATACATACTGAATATGTTTATGTGATCCTTCTTGGAAACTGATTTTATTATATTTATTATTTAAATTTACAGAACAAACACAATCCAAAAATTCTCCACTTGACCAGATGCAAGGGCCGGGCCTTCTTATATGTTCACTCCCAATGTGCATCATCAACTAGTGATAAAGCTGCTATATACTTCTTTTGAGTTGCTATATATTTTCTGTTTTCTTCTTGGAGGAAAGATGTAGAGTTCAAAAACTTTTGATTTTGTGAATTGGTATACCAAGTGGTTTATTCTTGAAGGTGGACATATATTTAAATAAAACGGAGCTGATTATTTTCTTGACCTTTTTATTATTAAAAGTTCTTTTGAACAATTGAACATCAATACATTTTTGTAATTTTAAAAATACATGAATTTAGGTCACATATGTTATTGACTCTAATAACTTTTATAGTATGTTATTCTATTTATATATGCAAAAACAAATTTTGGTAAAATTTTGTCGATTTATTTTTAATATAAATGAGAAAATTATAATAGTAATAAATTAATAATGTAATTAACAAAAATGGTTGATCCAATATGTGATTTATTATCAAAAAGTCACATAACCATAATAATAAATGGACTGGGTCATAACTCATAAACCATTTGAGATCTACACTTCTTCTATTAAAATTGGATTGGGCCTAAGCTGGGCCAATACTATCAGCATTCAGCACCCATAAATGACGAGACCACACTGCTTCATGGTATAACATGATTCTCTACATTTGTGATTTGTGAATAATAGTTAAATATGATTAGTGTTTAAAGTAATCAAAGGACTTACATCAAATATCGTATCACCCGATGCATTCCAGATGGGTGGTATTAAATTGTATTGGAGCTGAACATATTTATATTTTCTTTTAAAAAAACAAATAATAGAATAACATAAATTAATATTTTATAATATTATTCTAATTATGTTATTATGTTTTAATTTTTGTGATTTTAAACATAATATTACTTTTTTACCCTTTATACGATGCAATACCAAACACATGATTGTATTAATTCAATCAAACATATGTTATGGGTGCTTCTTCTACTGCACTCTTGATTATGACTGATCCATTGTTTGAAGCTAATATCAATTAGCAATGGACATAAATTCTAGCTTAAGGTAACATCATCTACGATTACTCAAGAAGATGATTACACCGATTGTTTGTTATCGATCTGTTTTACTAATTTAATATAGTTTTGACCTCTCATAACTTGTGACATGGAACCTAATATGGAACAGATAAAATGAAAGCCAGAGAGATTCATTCTATTCAGAATGAATTCGGGTACGAGCAGAGCAGATTGCCAGTAGATCAATCTCAAAATGTTTGCAAGTGCTGTCCTGACTTACAGAGTTCAGGTAATTTCTTGTCATCAACTGTCCTGACTTTTTGATAACTGTCTTTCCCTTTTTAGTTGATTGGTCCCTATATTTTCAAAAACCTATCAATTTGGTCCCTTTAACCAGATTTTTAATGGTCAATCCTCATAGAAAAAAGAAAATGACTATTTTACCCATGGGTACCGTTTGACAACATAAAAGTACTGTTTTGCCCTTTAAAAATTAAAAAAAATGGTTTAAACATTAATTACATCAAGGGGCATTTTAGTCTTTTGAACATGTGTAAATGAAATCAAAACTATAATATTATTAAGTATTATAGTAATAAATCAATAATGTAATTACAAAAATGGTTGATCAATCCCGTATGTAATATATTATCAAAAAGTTACGTAGCCGTTTGAGACCAACAATTATTAAAATTGGATTAGGCCTAAGTTGGGCCAATAGCCCAATACTATCACCCATTAATGATGACACCGTATTGCTTCTACATTTGTGAAGAACAGTTAAATATGCATTCGAAATTAGTGTTTAAAGTAATCAAAGGGCTTAGGCCATGTCTGTTGGTACTTGGTATGTATTCTATTGTTTTAGAGATTTAAAATGTTTTAAAATAATACAATATTAAATGTATTTAGTGTTAATGCATTGTATTAAATTAATTAATATTCACAGTGTAACTAATAAGTCAAATATCGTATTACCTAATACATTCCATATGGAAGGTATTACTTTGTATTGGAACTGAACATATATATTTTCTTTTAAATAAACAAATAATAGAATAACACAAATTAATATTTTATAATATTATTTTAATTAAGTTATTATGTTTTAGTTTTTGTGGTTTTAAACATAATATTACTTGTTTACCCTTTATACGATGCAATACCTAACACATGATTGTATTAATTCAATCAAATTCAATCATATCCGGTCTAATCTTACGGAAGAAAATTTTCACAAAGGAAGAAGTCCAAACACATGATTGCTATTTAGTTTTCAATTTGCTGTGATCATGTAATTAATTGGGTATAATTTTCAAACTTTTTCTTTTTTTGTGCACATGCACTCTAAAGAGTGATGTACTGTTATTAATGTTATATAGTGATTGTGAATAACTTTATAATGTTATAAAATCAACTTTGAATGTTACAAAGATGAATATCACATGAAGAAACGTGCTGGATCCCTTACGGCCATACCTGCTGAAACTATATGGTATTAAAGTAAGCTTTTGATGAAAACCATATGGAATTATTTTAAATTTTAATCAAAATTAAGGAAACTTTATATAGTATCAAACAGAGATTTTTTATTTTTATTTTTATTTTTTATATTTTTTTTGTCAAACAGAGATGGTTGATGGTGAGAGTTCAATCAAAAACTATCTTGAAATTTCGGTAACTAATCAAACCCGGATCCGTGACAACCCGAACCGAGCCCAAATCGTCTTCTTGGGCTGATCCGTTATAAAAAAACATATCGAAATACGAAACGCACAGCATTTTAACTTGAAAACAATTACATGGCCACGCCACCGCCGGGTGCGAACTTCGAGGCGGTACCACCTCCACCGTTGGCGCCGCCGGGAACGGACATGACGGGGATATGCCCATGGACTAGCTGTGGTTGAACTCGTACCGGCTCGTTAGAAACAATGAACAGCTCCGGATGCGGTCTATTCACCAAATTAGTGAGTTTCATCAAATTAGTGTAAATAAAAAGTACCCAGTTTGTATTTTTGCTATTTCTTCTGGTTTTTCTTGTTTGTGTTAGTTTTTATTTATTTTTAATTATGTTTGTATGTTGAATGTTGGGTTTTGTTTTTTGAATTACTGATTTTCTTGGCTTGATTAGATGGATTGATGAAATGGGTTGAAGGAAACTTTGAATTTTGTTGTTTTAGTTTGGTTGAAGATATGATTTTTAAGTAAAGATCAATTTTTTATGTTTGGGTTATTTTTTTTCTGTTGAATATTTATGGTGAATGTGAGTGAGTTTAGTTTCGGTTGAATTACGTATATTGTTAGCATGATTAAGTGAAATTATGAGTTGGGTTGAATTACGGCCCTTTTAACAGGAACCTTAAGAAATGCTGATATTATCTGCTCTTGGATGCCTTGAGATGGAAGAATGCTGCAAGTTTTTAATAATTTGTTTGCAAGAGATCTACCAGAAACCGATCAATCAAGCAGATTTTACTCCCAGTGATATGCTTGCAACTTCAATCCCTGATCATAATTAGAGTTTGGAATTTGACTTCTTTTGAGTTGCTGTTTTCTGTTTTCTTCTTGGAGGGAAAATGTAGAGTTCAAAAAATGTTGATGTTGTGGAAGTTAAGTGGTTAAACAATTATCAAATTCCAATCTCAATCCTCTAAATTTTCAGGTTCCTTAACTATTGCCTTAATATGATGCAATTTGGATTCCTATAGCAATCATCATCGATTATCAAAGCTTGATACATTGTCTGCTGCTATGTTTAATATTGTTGTAGCTTAATAAATAATCTTTTATAATCAGCTTATATGAAAAGTCTTTTCTTTAAGAGATGGAATTTCATGTGCCAAGTCAGAAGAGTTGAAAGTGTTCGAACAAATGAATTGGTCTATTTATAATCAGTTCCATCTCTCTTCTGCATTTTAGACGAATTAAGTTAACAGTCCAACTCAAAAAACTTGGTCAATGGTTGAAGCCCTCATGAGTCGATAAATGTAATAGTTTTACCGCTTTTGCTGAAATCTTTGTTTAAATGGATAAATAAGCTGGTGATGAAACTGTATAGTCGTTACACGGATATTACTTATTATAAAGGACGGTTTTATACGGTTAATTTTAGCAGTAAACTAATGGTTTGTAATATAAGAGACTCCAATGATACGAGGCAGAACAAGTAGTGGCTGAGTTGCCACCAAATAGATAGTTTACAAACCAATTCTATCTCAAATTCTATATAGTAGAATCTGCCAGAGCATTATTGATAGTTTCATGAGTGATACGTACGAACTTTGCTCATGGAATTTTTGGATTTTAAGTGTTCAAAGTCGACTTGTTTGCTAATACATACACTGAGATAAAAGATTTGGGTGATCAAGCACTTTTTGGGTTCCAATTCTACTACTTTGTCTACAGCTCATCTATCCAATAGCAAGCCTAATTCTACTTTGTTATTTTATTTTTGTTTCTAGAATGATTTGTTTTACATATAACATATGTACAACATTTATTAACTTTGAGTTCATATGTATCATATTGACTTTTCATTTCTTTAATTTGTTTAATTTCTATTGCTTCTGGATTTGTGAATTATGTTTCATATATGTTTCTTTGTATAGATGCTTTGACTGTTAGAATCTCATCTCGAATTCTTCTCCCAGAAAATCGACACTACACGGCATGTTAGATGTGTTAATGTTTTGGTATAAACCTCTTCATTTGGTGTTTTATCCATCCAATTCATGAATCATCTGCTCTTTGTAGATCCGAAGAGTTGCATATAAACATAGAAGCAATAAAAGGAGAAAAAAAAAAGGATCCCTTTTCTATCATTACTTACGACGAATATTTACAACTATTGAGTGTATGATTGTAGTTATAGAAATACTAAACATACTATAAGTTTCATCAGAACCGGATAAAAAGGTGGTCGTAAGATTATAAGTTAATCGTACTGTTTTCTACCTTCTTGTATGGACTGGAAAATCCGAGCAGCTGATTCTGTTGCTAATCTGGGGTTGTGAGGTACAACCTTAATCACCCGTGACTGCTGCTCATTGGTTTGAGCATTTTGATCCGATGCTTGAACTATCGGTTCCATAGGGAACAGAGGAAGTGCATCCCCTTTCGCTCTTTCAGCAGCGGGACTACTTGCTGTACTTCAGCAGCAGGACTACTGATAAATGATTGTCTTTTGTCCAGGTTCCTGGAAACGGGCTCATTTGCTTGACAGCTGAACTAGAAATTGATGGGTTCATGACCGGCATGCCATAAGGTGGAAAGTAAGTCTGACCCAACGGAGGGTTGCCCAGAAGAATTCCAATCCCTTGTTGATGAGATGTCGGAACACCATAAGCTGTGCTCAAGAAGTCCCCACCTGCCGGTGTTAAACTGACAGGACTGCAGCTGCCATAAAACGGTGCCACGAAACCTGCAGTTGGAGGGCAGGGCCCAGTGTAGGGCTTATATTCAAGTCCTTCGGAAGGGGACATTACAGAAATTAGCCACTGATTTCCAGGACACCACGGAGATGGTTTGATGTTTCTAGTTACAGGCGTTGGAGGTGCATTCCCTGAATAAGACCTGAAATTTGATTGCCGGGTCACAAGTCCTTTGCTTGTATCATTGTTGACGGAGGGAAGAGGAAGATTACCAATTGCATTCTCATCTTCGCATGCCGTTCTAAGATCTGTCCTTTTCTTGAATTCTGCCACTACCATTGTTGAAATACTGATGATGATGATGATGATGATGATGATGATCTGAGGAGCTTTGGGACACTGTTTCTTCAAGCTGTAATTTGTTCTCGGACGACTCTCCTGATGAAACAGTTACAGCAGCTGCAGCAGTACTAATATTATTATTGGCACCAAAACTCCACAAGTGATGAATTCTAGAATTAGAGAAGATCATGGAGACCCCATCATCATCATCTTCATGATCAACCGACGTGTCGGTGTTGTTGTTGCTATTACTAGCTGTGAGCAAGCAATCAAGCCATTAATGGCGGTACATTTCTTCACATTTCTTTTGATAAGTTCTCTTAGAACTTTCATCAAACACTTATACACCTTTACCTTTCTTCTTCGTATCTGCTATACCTTTACCGTTCTCACCACCACCACCACCAGCCTTGCCATTATTATTTTTCATCAATCCAAAATGATCATCAACACAAGTACCCACTAAAGGAATTGATGAAACACAAGATGGAATATCTCTCCAACCAGCTCCAGCTCCACCTCCTGATTTTGCAACTGCAGTCATCATCTCTTGAGGCTGCAATAACAAATTTAAATTCATGTATGAGACAAAGCTTATTATTTATTATATATCGAATCGAATTTGTGATCGTGATCATCATCATTAGCTTGTACTACTAGTACTACTTACCCTTTGATCAGGATTTGGATTGATCATGAGTAGTTGATGAGATGATTGATGAGCTTTGTGGAGCAGTTGATGAATTGGATTGAACAACATGTCTTCATGAGTACTGAGATCCATGAAGCTTTGATGATGATCTTCTTGTAACTGCTGGTTGTTGCTCCGTAAAGATGATGATGATGATGGATTGGTGAGAACTACTTGTGATGAGCCATGATGCCATCCCATACCATCCATGGATAAAAATTATTCCCACACAGAAGAATTTGTATGTATAATCTTAGCAAGATAAGATTATATTTGAAAAAAAAAGAAAAAAGAATCTGATTCTTTTATGCCTGTAAAATATCCCAGAACCCAAATATCAGAACTATATCATCAAAAAAAATTACTATATATAGCTAAAGAACTAGAGTTATAAACTTACAACATAATAAGATAATTACATACCAATTTCAGATCTTGCACAGTCTTTTAAGAAAATAAAAGAACCAAAGTTGGATCAAACCTCAGCTATTGATGATATATTCATATATCAGCATCTTTAATGCTTTATGATCATGAAAACTGTGATAAAAAAAATAAAAAATAAAAAATAAAAGAGAGAAACTCATCAAGAAACAGATAAGCAACAAAAAAAAGCTTTGTTTTGATGGAAATTTATGGAGAAGCAATTACCTTGAGCAGAAGTCATGGAAGAGCAAAATTGAATATGAGAGAGTGTTATAAGGCATGCTTATATATATATATATATATATATATAGGAAAGTACAGATAGTCAAATTTCAAAGAACAAAATATTTTGTAATTAGAACTTAATTAAATATAATATTAATATGAAAGGAAAAAAGAGAAGATGATGATGATAAAAAATATAAAAAGATAAGGCTTTTTGGTCAGTTTGGTGGGGTGTGTAAGAGTATATTTCTGCAGATGGGGAGCATGAGATTTCAGAGCAGCATTTTGAATCCTAACCAATTCATAATTTATGTTTATTTTATTTAATAATTTTATTATTATTATTATTATTGTCATTATTTTATTATTGTTTAATACCTCTAAGTGGGGAAAGCTAGCTCTGACTCTCCCTTTTGGATTTCTCATGCTATTCCATGCGCACTGTAAAGTTTCAGTTGGAAATATATATAAAAATATATTGCTTAGAGAGTGCATGAATGTTCATCTTTTTAGTGTAATATTAAAAATGTTGTTCTCTTTTTAAAAGTTTTCTATTAATCATAGTTATAATCATAACTAGCTTGTCCATATATATATATATATATATATATATATATATGTAGGGTCAACTTCATAACTAGCCAAAAAATTAGTGTCTTTACTGTTTTTGTCCAAGATTATGATTTGTATTGTTTTTGTCAAAATTTCCACTTTTTGGACAAGATTGCCCATCTTTACAAAAAAAAAATCCCTCTCTCTCTCTCACATTTTCTCACGCCTCTTTCTTCTTTCTCTCCTTCTCTCTCTCTCCTCCTCTCTCTTTCACGTCTTCTCTCTCTCTCTCTCTCTCTCTCTCTCTCTCTCATGAGTTCATCATCATCATCTTCTTCTTCTTCTTCTCTTTCCCTTTCTCTTTCTCCTTTTTATTTCCAGATTTTTTTAAAAAAATTCAGGTTTTTTTTAAAGGAAAATTTTCAGATTTGAGAAATTTTCCAGATTTTTTTAAAAAAATTCAGTTTTTTTTTTTTTTTTTGAAAAATTTTCAGATTTAAAAATAGGTTTGGATTTAAGTGTTAGTTGTTGATTTGTGGTTGTATTTAAGTTTGGGTTGTTGTTGTTTTTATGAATGGTGGGAGTTGTGTTTGGGTTTGAGTTTTGTTGAAAAAAAATAGATTTTTCGGATTTGATTTTTTTCAAACAAACTTTTCAGATTTTATTTTGTTTAAACACACCAAGCCACGAATTAAACACACCAAGCAAACGAATTAAACACACCAAGCAAAATGAATTAAACACACCAGACTAATTAAACACACCAGGCCACCAATTAAACACACCAGACAAAATGAATTAAACACACCAGATAAAATGAATTAAACACACCGGACTAATTAAACACACCAGACCACGAATTAAACACACCAGGCAAACGAATTAAACACACCAGACAAAATGAATTAAACACACCGGACTAATTAAACACACCAGACCACCAATTAAACACACCAGACAAAAACAATTAAACACACCAGACAAAAACAATTAAACACACCAGGGCAAAAAAAATTAAACACACCAGGCAAAATGAATTAAACACACCAGACCACCAATTAAACACACCAGAAAAAAACAATTAAACACACCAGGGCAAAACAAATTAAACACACCAGGCAAAATGAATTAAACACACCAGACCACCAATTAAACACACCGAACTAATTAAACACACCAGGCAAAATGAATTAAACACACTGGACTAATTAAACACACCAGACCACCAATTAAACACACCAGGGCAAAAAAAATTAAACACACCAGGGTCTAGGGTGTTTAATTGGTTTGCACTGGTGTGTTTAATTGATTTGCACTGAGGTGTTTAATTGGTTTGGCCCTGGTGTGTTTAATTGTTTTTGTCTGGTGTGTTTAATTGGTGGTCTGGTGTGTTTAATTAGTCCGGTGTGTTTAATTCATTTTGTCTGGTGTGTTTAATTCGTTTGCCTGGTGTGTTTAATTCGTGGTCTGGTGTGTTTAATTAGTCCGGTGTGTTTAATTCATTTTATCTGGTGTGTTTAATTCATTTTGTCTGGTGTGTTTAATTGGTGGTCTGGTGTGTTTAATTAGTCCGGTCTCTATGGTGTGTTTAATTCATTTGGTTTTTCTATGGTGTGTTTAATTCATTTTGTCCGGTGTGTTTAATTGGTGGTCTGGTGTGTTTAATTAGTCCGGTGTTTAATTCATTTTGCCTGGTGTGTTTAATTAGTCCGGTGTGTTTAATTGGGTTCTCCAGTGTGTTTAATTGGTTTACACCTAGTGTGTTTAATTGTGTTGTGTTTAATTGGTCACTAGTAACACAATTAAACACACCGGTCTAGAAAAAAAATTAAAATCACAACCACAACCAATACTCAAACTTATAATACTCAAACTTGAAATTTCTGAAATTTTTTTGAGCAAATCAATATCTGAATTTTTTAAAAACAAACAATACTCAAACTTAACCACAACCACAACTCAAATCCAAACCTTTTTTAAATCACAACCACAACCACAATCACAATCACAACCACAATCACAACTCAAATCCGAAATTTTTTTAAGCACAACCACAACCAAAACTCAAATCCAAACCTTTTTAAAAAAATTTCAACCAAAAAAAAGAAAAAAAACTGAATTTTTAAAAAAAAAATCTGGAAATTTTTGTTTAAAAAAAACCTGAAATTTTTTAAAAAAATCTGGAAAATCAACTAAAACCATAACCTAAACTTAAAAATCTGAAAAAAAATTCAAAATTAAAAAAAAAACTGAAATTAAAAAAAAAATCTGGAAAAAAACGTGAAAAAAATTCAAAATTAAAAAAAAAAAACTGAATTTTTTTTTGAAAAATCTGGAAAAAACATGTAAGAGAAGAGAGAAGAGAGAAAAGAAAGAGAAGAAGAAGAAGGAGGGACGATCGGACGACCGACGATCGAAAAACCACCAAATCTGAAAATTTTTGATTTGACAAAATCTGATTTTTTTTTTAAAATCTGGAAAAAAAAGAAAGTGAAAGAGAAGAAGGAGAAGAAGAAGAAAAAGGAGAGCGAAAATGACGAGAAAGAAGAAGAAGAAAAGATCGGATGGAGGAGAGAGGAGGAGAGAAGAAGGAGAGAAAGAAGAAGAAGAAGGAGGCGTCAGACAGCAAAAAGGAGAGAGAGAAAGAGGAAAAAAAAAATTCTGATCTGGTGAAAATGAGAGAGAAAAGGAGAGAGAAGAGCTTTTGTAAAAAAAATAGGGGCAATTTTGTCTTCACAGCCCATTTGTTGACAAAAACAATAAAAATGATAATTGGTGACAAAAACAGTGAGAGGCCTTAATTTTTGGCTATTAACCCCTATTTCCTCTATATAATGTATGTATTATTGTTCTGATCATCACTTTCTACTATACACTTCTTTTAATTCAATCTATTTCAATATAATTAATATATGAAAGACTATTCAAAATGAATATGTGTTGATTAATTATGGTTCAATTATAGGGTTTGATTGCAAAAAATTTATTCTAAAAATGAAGAAAAGCTGGATATACGTACATATACATCAATTCTTGAACATTGGTTAGCATCCCAAGAGGAGTCCATTGATTGAATAAAATTCCTTCAATAGGTAATGTATTCACTGCCAAATTATATATATATTCTGAAAATGAAGATAGAAGATTCTCAATAAAACAAATGTTATTTCATATGTTGCAAGTTTCAGAGAACAAAAATTTACTATATGTAATGTAGGTATTGTAAACTTTAGACCTAGTGGCTAGTGCTCAATAATGGTATACTTCTAATGTATATATAATATATGTTTTTGTATGTGATGATTTTTATTTTTACATTTCTCTTCTTGTTAGAAAATATTGTAAAATAAAAAATTATATAATTATTAGAATTTGATTGGATCTTATTGAATTTAATGACGCCTTGAAAAATGAATTTTGATGCTTTGAACAAATAATGATTGACGAAAATTGAGGTGCCTCGGTGGTAAATCTATCATTCCCACATGTTGAAGTCGTGAGTTCAAGTTTCATCCCATTCTCAAATCCTAAATTTGTAATTTTAAAAATAATATAATAATAAAAAAATAAATAGAGATTGTTTTTATCTAAATTTACCAATATTTTTTTATTCTTATATATACGGTGAGACAACTCTTTATAATCAATAAGGCTATGGCTTACATAAAATTAGAAATTTTTAGGACATTTGAATTTTGTTAGAATTTAATTAATAGATACATATGAGATTTGTTTTATTTTTCAATTGTTTTAAACAGAATAATAATAAAAAGTAAATTAAATTAAGTACACAATTGTTAATTTTTCAAATACAATAAGAATCCGTGGTTGATAACCAATTTTTTTTTTTTTTTTTTTTTTAAATACCACAAAGGTGACGACGATTCGGATATCAATCAACCGCACAATCTGGCTAAATGAGCTAGATATATTGTGCGGTGGTGGTTGATATCCGAATTTTATTCAGTTAAAATTTAAACATTTACATTAAAAAAAATATCCTGATCTAGTATGTGCAAAAATATACTATTTAACATAATAATAAAAAATTAGTCTATTTTATCCAAAGAAATAGAGAGAAAAAGGAATGAATAAAACATATATATGCCTTATGCTGCTGGTAAATGATGAAGGAAGAGGGTAAATGAAAGGGATATGTGCAGCAGTGCATGCACATTTCTTAGGATTGCCATTTTGAACATAAAACTAGGTAGTGGGGAGGTTTAAAAAGAAAAAAAAAAAAAGAAAAAAAAAAGAAAAAAAAAAGAGAAAAAGAAAAAGAAAAAAAACATAAAAGATGTTGGCAGGCAAAGTCAGAAGTCAGAAGAGAAGATTGCACACAACACAACCAACTTGCTTATAGAATTTTGTCTCTTTACATCACATAGAAGATATAATATATACTTTTCTTTATTTATATATTGATATATAGTTGTACCTGTAATGAGTTATAGAGAGAAGCATTTGGGTTCTGAATTCTACCCACATGCACCCCATCAATATTACAGCTAAAGTGAATGGGTTCCCATATGACATTTGCTTCTCTTTTAACATAATTCTCTTAATCGTCAACTCTCATGTTTTTCTTCACCATTTATCTGCAGATCAAGCAATAAGATATCTCAAAAGCTCAGTTTTTGTTCAATATTCCTAATTAACACATGCACTGTATATGAATTCATATATCATGTGAAAATAAGAAATACCCACTTGAAACCTAATGCCTAGCACATTCTCGAAGCACACACAAGGAGAGAAGGAGAGATCGATTGACTGAATAAATGTAAATTAATTGGATATATATATATAAAGGTTATTCTCTAGTCAGATTGATAGGTACTAAAATAAAATTTTAAGGTCAAAAAACTAGATGTTTAGTTACATAACATTGTGAAACCAATTCCACAACTTTATGTAATTTCGGTCATGAAAAAATATTAGGACCAACCTGCCTAGATGAAAAGAAAAATGGAATAACCAAGACTGTCTAATAGGTAAGTAATTAACTCTGTTATATAGGGGTTTCTCTCACTGAAATGTGACCTCTTTTGGCCTGATGCATTCCATAAATTGGGCCCAAAAAAAAAAAAAAAAAACAATGAGCCCCACTAATTTTAGTCTGTCTTCATTGATAATTCGGGTGATGCCAAAGGTACCGATAGAGTCAACAATCAATGGTTGTGATGTTTTTTTTTTTGGTGACTCGCAGTGTATATAGTCTGTAATTTTTGATATGAATGCAAGTGATGACAAGGTGTATTAACATTCTTGGCTTTGTGTATAAAGAGTGGAGAAATACCCAATCCCGTGAAACTAACAAACATTGGAATGCCCTAAATTTAATCCAATCTTGATCACTTTACAGAATGTCTTATCTTGATAGTCGGGATGAAATGATTAAATAGTGTAACATTACTCTTTATATATTAGGTAATCACACTTCAAAGGTGATACTATTTCATGGCTTTCTTTCCAAACTATTTAACCATTGATTTATAACTCATCTATAAAGAGTGATACTATTTTATCTAAAAATTTGACCAAATGATTAGTAACTACCACATCATCAATCTCATAATTAAAAAGGTTAAATATTCTTGAGTTACCATTATTTTTATGTAAATATCTATTATCCACTAGATAATTATAAACAATTTTTGTGTCCATATAATTTACAGGGAATATAGAGATACAACATTCAAGAACATACTTAAAAGTTACTTCTATAAAAGGTGCTTCATTTTTTAAGATTATCTTATTTTTGGCTTCAATTACCAATGTTATTATCTTTAATAAAAAATAAAACTTTTTGTTGATCATAAAAGCATCTAATGTCCATAAAAATTAAAACTTCTTTTATCCAAACAACAAATGGTAATGGCCAAACTTTGTTTTTTTTTTTATGTATGTTTTAAAGATACTCACATTAATTATAAGGGAATCTTTAATTTCATTTATAATAGTGTTGCTTTGCAAATATTCAAAATGCTTAATAGGGTTTCGAATTTCGATCATGTAAAATATATTTTTTTAATTTTAAAAATAGAATATAAAGTATTAATTTGTTTGCAAAGCTCTTTAACGTCGTAAAATTTCTTAATCATATTTAAGAACGAAAAGTGCCGAAAACCATAAATTTAATTACGCTTGAAAAAAATGAAAATTTTGGAGAGTCAAAGTGAAAAAAACTTGAAAGTTTAATTATAATTTTATAAATTTCGTCTAGTTGGGTCCTTCTTACCTCCTCTCCCTCTGCCGCTAGTCATACTATAATCACTTATAATTATCTTTATTAAAAATAATAATAATAAAAGTTCAACTACAATACACTATATTGTTAATTGAGTGAGAGAGAATTAGTTTCTCTTTGTTTTAATTTTTAAATTCTTAATTCTTGGATTGAAATTAAAAACTAAAAATTGACGCAGCAACTATAAAAATTTAACAAAGTTGAGGTTTGCTTAACAAGAAGTTCCCTCACACCCACATCAATCAAATTACAAGTCATGTTTTGTTCTCTTAAATCTTAAATTTGTAATATTTTAAAAATCGAAATAAATAAATAAAAAAATAAAAAACGATAACTCGATAAGCCTCACATCTGATCCTGATTCCTGGGTTACTATTTTTGTAAGGTGTGGTCCTTCACAGGATAACACACCCTCCCCACTAGATTGTCAAAGTCTCAATCACCGAAAAAAAAAAATGGCTCCCGTGTTATTTCTGCAATTTCTCTCCCGATCCAAACCAAGAAATTATATATATGTATAAGGGTCGTTTGTTTTTTTATCTGAAGATTGAACAGTCCTGAATTTTTTGAAGATTAAATAGGGACTGAAATTTGAATCTGAATGACATATATATATATATTTTTTTCCTCCTATCTAAATGTACCGCCAACATGTTTGTTTTTTAAAAATAAAATTGTCTGAAAATAAGTAATTTTACATTTATACTCATACTAATTAAAAGAAGTAATTTAATATGCACCATTCTTTATAATATTTTGTATGTTTTTTTTTTTTTTTTCAAACAAAGTTCAATTTAACAAAATAAAAAATTAATCAAAGAATATAATTTTGTATGTTCTACAAACAAAGTTTAAGTTCAATGTATTGTCAAAAAAAAAAAAAAAGAGTTCAAATTCAATTTTGCATGTTGTCCATGTTTCCGGTATATATAATTCATGAAACCATTTTTGTTTTTTTTTTTTTTTTTTTTTTTGGTTTTTTGGATCATATGCACCGGAAACAAAATAAAAAAATAAAAAAAAAAAGTTTTTGAATTTTTTATATACAATTATTCTATAATATCTTCAAGCCACGAAATCAACTCAATATGATAGATAAATTTATTGAGTAATATACGAATAGTTAGATAAAAAAAAATAATAATAATAAAGAGTTCTTACCGGTATTTGGTAGGAGAGAAATTCAATTGTTCAATCATAGAAAAATTTCAGTATGAGAAGTAATTAGGGTTTTTTTTTTTTTTTTTTTTTTTCTAAAACCTGTTTAAAATAAGAAATATGTTAAAAGAAAAAATTATTACGCCATATCAAATTAAGATAAATTTAGAAATATATTTCCTTTTAGGGGATAGACTTGGAAGAGAATATTTTAATTGTAATCCAGTGATTTGGAATTAAGTTAAAAGTCAGGATTTCTTACTTTTTATTTTAAGTTGTTTTTTGATATTTTTAAGTTGTTTGACTACTTAAAAAAAACAAACGAAACAACTTAATGAATTCAATTTAGACCCATTAAGTTTTAAGTGAAAAAAACAAACGACCCTATAGTCTTTCTATTGTCAATTCGAACTGATATAAAATATATTAATTCCTTACATGTGGGTCATTGGATTTAAAAGATGGTTAAAATATCTTTTAAATCCAATGGTCTAGATACAAGAAACTAATATATTTTATATCAGTTCAAACTGACTATAGAAACACTATATATATAATAGTGGTTATATATTTTTCATATTTTGAGAGTATTAATATAAAAAATATCCTTAAATAACTTCAAATGTCACCTATATTTTAAAGATTTTAATAATATTTTTGATAATTTGAACTCTCCATATTTTTACTAAAAATAATGCTAGAGGACCCAAAAAGATAACCTAAATTTTGAACCCAAACCTATATGGCAACATCACATGGGATCTTTGGGGAGAGTAACGTATGCACATGTTGTATGTGATGTTGCCATATAGATTTAGGTTCAAAATTTGGGTTACCTTTTTGGTCCTCTAGAATTATTGTTTTACTAAAACCGATATTTAAACACGATCCATTGGATCATTCTAGTACTTCCTGCCTCCACGGGACTTGGGAGTTGGGTCGGCTCAACTAAGCAAGCCGCCGTTGGTCCCCTAACGGAGCAAAGTAGGCCCCACTCCTGTTCTCACTTCTTCCACTTCTATTATTAACCTAATCACACGTGAACTCAACCTCTCAGCATACGTGGCATGTTCCCATTGGTGGATCTGATGAGGAGATAGGCGTATCCCATGTGGAGAAATCAAAACAGTGTAGAGCTGGAACTGGGACCATCTGATCTGATGATGACCCAATCTTCTCTCCCAAACAATTTTAACATTATCTTCTCAGGATTTTAATCTGCGTCTACATCTTCCTTGATGTGGATGTCTTGTACCCTATTTTGTCCTTTTTTTCTATTTTTTTTTTCTCATAAAACAAAATGATAATATTAGGAAAGTTATCCTTAGATCATACCATTTCTTATTTTAATTTTTGCTTCAAGGATTGCATCAAAGGTCTATCAGGATAAAAGGGGTATCATTTTGTTTGCTATTGTATGTCTTGATCGATACACATATATATCTCATAATTAAGTTGTTTTTGATACTCTTGAAAGGGAAATACATTTATAGATATCAACCCGCCATGTCGGCAATATCCATCGACAAAGGGACAAATGAAGTGACCACCACTGCCGGGGAGGAATTGACGGCGATGGTGACCAGTCACGGCAGATAAAAGTCGGACGGCAAGCCAGCTCAACTTAATGGAAGTCAGCTAGCTAGGGTATTAACAAATACATACATGCATGAAGAGAAGAAACAAAAGATTTGAAAGCACATAGCTAGGTTTGTCACATTCAATGGCCTTAGTTCAACAAACCCCAAAAAAGGGCCAAAAAGCCCATCAGAATTCAGGTGGGCCCATTTATTATCTCTTTAGCAAAAGAATCCCAAAGAGGTCATTTTCTCAACATTTTCTAGAACTGGGAGGGCAGGAGGAGGAGTTGTAAGTAATCCTAGAATTCACAAGCTGGATTTGCAGGCTCCTTCAGGGTCATGATGCTGACCTCCACATGCACACAACATCTCTGGCCCCTACATACATGCATGATCATAATATGTATATCCAAATCATTCCAATAGCTTTCTTGTTGCTACAACTTTTGCAATAATATTTCTTGTCTCTTAATGGGTTTGATATCCAATCATGCATATATGCACTGATTGCATTAGCAAAAAAAAAAAAAAAAAAAAAAAAAAAGGCAATTGCAGATTACAACTGTGTCTTGTTGATGTATATAATCAGTAGAGAGGTGTGTGATGGGTTGGGTTCAGTTGAGGTTTTTATTTATTTATTTATTTATTTATTTTTTTTTTATTTTTTTTTATGAAGGATTGGGTTGAGTTGAGTTGGTTTGAATAATATTGTATTTTCTCATATCCGATTGAATTTACATACTGATGAATGATTTTATATATGGTAGTAGATTATCATATGGTTTTGTTTTTATGTAGCCGGTGAGATCTCCTACAATTACTCAAATTCCTGTCAAAAAAGTGAGAGATGAGGTGCACAACCACTTTACTAAGAGTGGATGTACGTAATCGATCAAATTCTTTTCATATGTGTTCTAAGCTAGGAGACATATTACAAATCCAAATAAAAAAATAAAAAATAAATAAAAATAAAATAAAAATAAAAAAACTTATTTATTCTTTTTAATACATTAATACTCAACTTTATATATATAATTTTTTTTTTTAAAATGATATATATGCCTTTGTTTTTATTCTTTTTTTTTTTTTTCAAAACAGAACAAACTATTGAGCCAGGGTCTCTGATTCTGAGATTAACCCAATCCAAATTATTCAGGCCAGGCCTAGGCCCACATTGAAAGTTGAATTTGTTTGTCCTCTACTTTCTGCATTGGATTCTTGTTTAATATGCAAAATTTTAAAGAACAGTATCTCTGACTTTGAAAGCCATAAAATTAAAAGAAAATAATTTTATGAAATTAACCCTACATTAAAAGAAAAATACAGTCTAACCTCTCTAAATTAATACCTCAATAATTAATAACCTTTGACATTTAATAAAATTTTATGAAATCGACCACGTTCCATAGGTATAATTTAATATTTCTACTATCTAATAATTAATACAAAATATCAACAAAAAAAAACAAAATTAATTAACAGAATCTATTCCTTAGAGAACCATCTATATAGAGTAGCATGTTTCTTCCCGGTTGTCCTGATCTCGAACTGTATACCTCGAAGTACCTTATGTTGTTGATGGTTCCTTGTGTTGGGACTTTTGAAAGTTGAAATTGCTCAATTGCCCATTTGGCAAGGGCGGACTATGTGATGGAGGGATTTCTTGCTTTATGCAAACAAATTTTAAGTCTTTGAGCATTGTTGCGTGAAGAAGAAGGTTTCATTTTGTGAAGAAATGACTAGGTATAATTGGGGAAGATGAAGTTTAGAACAAACTTTCACTATTCTAGATTTTATAGATTTAACTTTTTCTTGATGTTGGTCTTCTCATATTCTTTACATTTAATTTTTAATTTGAGATATGTACCATCCTTACATTTAATTTTTTATTGGAGATGTATACCAAGCTCATTGGTAACTTACAAACAATAAATATATAAGACTAAATTCGCATGATGACGACTTTCTAACTACCTAGAAGCAGTGGCATTAGAAAATATACATGATTTTTTTTTTTTTTTTTTTTTTTTTAAGTAGATGTTCTATAAATTAATAACCTCCACTAATTAATAAATTACTGTGCAACAGATCGTATTAATTTTTTTTTTTCTATTGACAATATCCATTAATCTGGGACCAAGGTTTTTTTTTTTTTTTTAAGCTTTCGCCATTGGTAAGATTCGAGCCGCTGATCTGGGAGTCATTTGCCTAAGACTCAAGCTCGTCTATCTACCAACTGAGCTATACCCTTGTTGGCCAGATCGTATTAATTTAGAGAGGTCAAACCGTAATGTTATCTAGCTTTATAATATAAAAAATTAATTATATTACGGGTACGTATGGACCATTAATATCAAGTCACGTGAAGTTAGCAACTAATCACATAAAAATAATAATGCTTATTTTCTCTAAAAATGTAATCCCTTTTAAAGACATATAAACTTAGATGCTTCTTACAAGGGCAGAAGAATATTTAAAAATGCAACCCCTTTGGACAGTTGTATATATTAATGATTCCCAGTGTCCCCATGTTCAGGTATTTCTGATCACTTTAATTAAAATTATATGGAATTGAAAATTCATTCTTAGAAACTTTACAACCCAAACCAGCCCATTTTTTGATTAGAATCATTGAGATTTTCCATATTTTTATGTTGATGTTTAGGCCCGTTCAGTAATGTTTTTGTTTTCTATTTTCTGTTTTATATATTTCATTTAAAAATGAAAAATTTATTTTTATATTTTTAAAAACTAAAAACAGTGAAAACACGTCCGGTAGTAAAATTGAAAATAATATTTTGAATTTTTTTTAATATTATAATATGTTTATAGTGAAATTATTTAAAAACATATTTTTAATTTTCAATATGGTAAGAGTAAACCTTTTTTTTTTTTTTTTTTTTGAAGTATTACAATATGATTGTCGGGACCAGAACCAGGGAAAAAACTCTCCACACATACTTGTAAAATACGCATGGTGGCCTGGTGGGATTTGAACCCCTCACCACTAATGTGGAATGGAAAAAATAAAATTAAAAGAAACCAACTTCCTCTCACATAATGACCCAACAACTATACAAGTCCTATATAGTAGATAAATCCATATTATTATTATTATTGTGCAATGTGGTAAAATATTAGGAGTAATGCTAGGTATCTCAAAAAATTGTCTTAAATTCATTCTTGACAATAATGAGATTATGAAGTGAGTAATGTGATGTTGATAATTCACATGCTACATCATTTAGAAATGAATTTAGGATAACTTTTTGGGAAATCCAGCATTAGTCAAATATTTGTGGGTAAAAATAGATATACTTAAAACATTTCTATTATCTCTACTATAAAAATAAATAAATAAATAAAACATTTCCATTACCTCTTAAATCTTAATAAAAAAGTGTAAAATTATCTTTTTATATAAAAATATAAAACAATTAATTGGTGGGCCATGTAAAAAAAAATATTGAGATATTGAGAACATCATTGTGATGATTCCATTGAAATGTCTTTTCAACACTTTAAGAAAAAAAACTTATTCCAACATTTTCAATTTTATCTTTTGGAAAACACCACCGGACAAGTTCCGTATATTTTTTGACTCAAAAAACAAAAATTTGTTGTTTGGAAACGATACCGAACAAGCCCTTAGAAATCTTGTTTTTGTTAGGTTTTTACTTATATTCCTAAGTGAACCCAATGTTAACCAAACAAAACTCAACTGATGTGAAATTTTCTGAAGACATGGGATACGTTTGGAAGATTGAAGTTGGTGTTTTAGGGAGGTTTGAAAACTATGAAGAACTAAAGAAGTGGTTTGTTTCAGCGTATGGATCGTGGTTTTCTGGGTGATGTAATTGAAGGTGACTTATAACGGTTTAGGAAGCGGGTGCGCAACTGTGACTCAAATCGTAGTCAATCATAAGCATGTGTGGAATGTGAAATCTTCAATAGAAAATGAAAGTATTCTTTTGGGAAGTTCTTATGCTTGAAGGAAAAAGAGTACTTGTTGACGGTGATTTTTGATGGTCACCAAGTCAATGATTTATTTTCGATTTGCTATAGTTTATGAACGAGAACGATTAAAAATCAAGAAGAAATAACAAGCAGTTACGTGGTAAAACTTCAATGATTGGAGAAACATCCACGGATTGTTGCCTTAGCAACGAAGCCAAATTCACTATGAAGAATGGTTACAAAAATATTACACTATAATCTCTCTCTCTCTCTATTTCTCACGTACCCCCTGTTTGCGTATAAAGGGGGTATTTATACATGTTGTTTTTAGAGTTTTAAGGTGGCCGCTAGGGTTTAGTGTCGTGGTGCCCAAATCTCAAGCGGTTTCCTAGTCCTAGTTGGATTATGTTTCCTCTTTTGGCTGAGTCCAATTCTGGATGAGATTCTTTCTCCTTTATTAGCGGGAGAACTGCCTGTTTCCTTGTTAAACTCTAATGGTCCACATCATTGCTTATCGTGGATGCGCTAGTCGTTGATTATGTCCTGTGTTTGGAATATGAATGTTGGTGACTCTGTCTCATTGATTCCCGAGTGTGCCCGAGTGTGCCCGAGTGTATGTGTCCGAGTAAGATTTGCTGCCCGAGCTAATCGTCTTTGTTTGCGGTCGGACTACTTACTCTTTTTCCGAGTAGGTTATCGTGGGGGGTTTCTGCTCTATAAGTTGACTTATCTTGACTCCTGCTTTCCTGGCCTTTCGTGCTGATGACGTGTCCTTCACCACTAATTTTTACCTATAACAATACCCCCTTAAATATTTGAACCGATCACGCTGAGTCAGGTCTTCTCAGGACGAATATTTAATCTTAACATTTTTCCATAACTAGTCCTCGTTTGTCATTTTCTGTATTAATGTATCCTCGTTTAATTCGAAGCCTTTAATGACGTGTCTTAATTGCGACCGCACGCATCTGATTCATCACTCACGTCAGAAATCTCTTGATGGCGACGCTTCTGCTCTCTGGCGGCTCAAGATGCTCTCCGATTGCCACTTGTCTTTCTTTGCTTGGCTGGGGTACGACGCATTTATGAGACACGACCTTTCTGTTCGCCTGCGTGTAGCCCACGTCATAGCCCACGCCCCTCTATTTTCCCGTTTTTCTATGCTTCTCCTAGGGTTTCGTTCGTTTTTGAAATCAATATGCCGCCTATATATGTTGGCTATCCACTTCCCCTTCCCTTCTTATTTCTTTTTCCACCATTTTTGTATTTCCTCGACAGAGAAGTTTGCCTGTGTCTCTTGCGTTTCTGGGTATTTTGTTTTCTTCTCTAACTTGTCTTCTTAATCCTGCTTCGCCGAGATCATCTGTTTCAACCCCCAGGCCTTTTCTCGAAGGTTCTTCCTCTGTTGTCTGCATTTACCTGCCTTTCGCTATATCAAGGTGAGTTCTCATGGACCATGAAGCTAGGTACCGTCTTTTTACTGTTGGTATGATTGCTATTGAGCGAAATGATGCTCTCACTGCATCGGTTGTTCACAGGTTGTTAGACGAGCCTCTTTTCGATCAACCGTGTTATATTGACGCCGACGTTTCTGGACTTTTTCAAGAAATGCTTGCTACTTCTGGGGTTCCTCCTGTTTCAGAAATTCCTTCTGCTTCTTCGAGTTCATCACCACCTGACTCATACCAGCCTGAAGCTCGGTCAGATTCTTCTTCTTCAGCTTGTGCTGATATTTGGCCGAGGAGAAGACCAGGAAAAAGAATGAGTACTCGCAAAGTTTATAAGGACTCCCATTCTCGGGAGAGCCGAGTGGCGACCCAGAGGATTGTTGAGGACGATATTGAAGAGGAGCACAGGGTCGCTCGCATTCCCTTCTCTCCCGAGCGGATATGCATCTATGACGTTGAGCTGAACGTGGTCGACCCTAAAGAGATAACAAGATATATGCGGTGGTTCGATTTGGACAGTAACGTGATTTCACTGATTCCAGCTGAAGGTCAGGCTGCATGGAACCCCCCGCCTGGCCACGTGGCGATCTATGGGGCGATGCTTGCTTGTGGTGTCACTCTTCCTTTCCAGCCCTTCATTACTTGGTTTTTGGCTGAGGCCCGACTCGCTCCGGCGCAGCTAACTCCGAATAGTTACCGCATCTTGATGTGCATGTGGCACATGTGGCATAGAATGAAGCGGCCACCTCCCACACCTCGCGAGATCCGTCACTTCTATTCGCTGAGGCCAGTGGGGAAGACCGGGATTTATTTCCTTCAGTCGACTCAGCCTGAGTTCTGGATTCCAAAAGACGTTGTGGTCAAGGGTAGAATCGAACCAACCACAGACGAGAAGATGAAGGGATTTGTTTGGGGCTTCCCCACCTCAAACAAATTTTGGAAGAACAGCTGGTTCTTTATGGGCAAACGCTGGGGCCAATCAATCAGTTTTGATCTGGATGGCACTCGGATGACTTGCCGGGTACCTCGATACTTCTGTACACCTCAATGGAACCATATGACTTCAGCCTTTACTGACGAGGAACTGAAGACTTTGGCTCGGGCGGCAGTCCGCCCTTTGGAGAAAATGGGGAAACCCTATCTCTACAATGAGGGGAAAATGATTAAAGCCCGTCTATTTCCTCAGATTTCTGCGCGCCGCAAACGCCGTAATTTAATTTTCTTTACTGTCGCATTCTTGTTCTTAAATTTGTCTACTAACTCGGACTCTTTTTTTTTTTTTTTTTTTTTTTTTTTTTTTTTTTTGTAGTGTTTGATGTAAACATAGTCTGCGATGCTCAGGCACGCCAGATGAAAGGCATTGTGGAAGCCAGCCGGAAAGCGACTATTCACCAGCGAGATGCTGGAATAGCCCCTCCCGAAGATGACTCTGATGGGAGTGCTCCCGAGGATCCTCTCGAGGGAGACGATGAAGAGGGAGTGCCCGATTATATGCCTGAGGAGACCCATGGTCCAGATATGACCGCATGTTCAACGGAGGCCGTGGGTGACCCGGAAGGCCTTGGAACAAGTAGGACCGCTGCTAATCAGGACAATCAAGCAGGTCCTTCTAAGGGGAAAGATAAAGTGGGGCACCCCTCTGAGCCCGAGCAGGCAACTATTCCCGGTGGATCCAATTCTCCCTATTTTACTGCAAACACGCCAAGTGTTACTTCTCAAGGTTTTGAAGCAGCTGGGGGGCATTCGGGCGTGGTGGCTCCGGAGATTCCGACTTCCGCCGGGCCGAATCCTACTGTTTTGGAGATTCTAACTCCTGCTAATCCAACTCCTACCCCCGGAGAGGGCAATATTGAAGTGAGGCAGCCTGGAAAGAGGAAAGCCTCGTTTTCTTCTGGTCGCCCTTACCCCAAGATCCCCCGAGTGGTTGCATATGTTGATTCATCTTCGGATGATAAGGGGGAGGGTGGTGTTAGAAGAGATGCGAGTGTGACCCCTCCAGCGGACCAGATCAAGGATAGCGTTAGAGGCTCAACCGACTTTCCTCGGACGACCTCGTCTGCCGAGCTCCCTGAAACCAGTGCTGGTGGTTTGGGTTCCTCCCCCCAGACTAATGATCCTACCCCCGAGACCATGCTAAGGGCCATGGCTTCAGGCCGGACCTACATTGGGGAGGATCATTGGAGTCATTTCAGGACCGGGACCGTGTCCGACCGGCTCTGTAATTTTTTTAACAGTGCTTCCTACGTAAGTAACGCCTTGGTTTATATGCATAATTTCGTATTCCTCCTCTTTTTACTTACTTCTATTTATTTTTGACTTGCTGCAGATGGTGGCCGAGATGTCTGGGGCTTGCCAGGCCGGTGAAGCCCAAGCAGAAAGAATAAGGCGGCTGGAAGCCCAATTGAAGGAGAGTGAGGATCATCGCTCTCGGGCTGAGCTAGCTTGTCAAGAGGAGGCTAGATCGAGTCAGGTGCTCCTGGATCAATGCCTAGCACGGCAAATGGAAGCTGAACAACGAGCATCTTCTGCTGCGGAGGAGGTCAAGACTCTGCAGGATCAGTTGTCGTCCACTCAGGAAGCGTTGCCCCGGTCTGAGCAGAACGCTAAAGATGCCAAGTCATCTTATGAACGTAGAATTGACGACTTGGAGCGTCAGGCCTTGACAGTCAAGTCCTTATCGAAGGAAGCTAGGCTGGAACTGGAAATACAGAGTGTTAACCATTTCAAGAGGTCCCCAGCCTATGATGCTTTGCTTCTGCGGGAATTCCAGCGGGGAATGGTCTCAGCTAGGGAATTCTTCAATCAGAAAAATAGGGCAACTGATCGGGCCAGGACCAACTGGAGCCTTTCAATCAAGAAACATGTGGATACATCTCTGGAGTCCCTTCGGGTTCAGATGAGAGAATGGCGGGCATATTGTAGAAGTAAAGGTAAAACGCCACATCCCATGCACCTTGAGGTTCCTACTGCCGAGTCTTTCTCTACTTTTTATGCCTGTGAGAAGGCGGGGATCGACAATGAGAGACCTGACTTGGGGCCCGTTCCCGGGACTGACTATAGCGCCTGGATGGACGACAATGAAGAGGATGTGATTGTGTGGCCTTCGGACGACAGTCTTTTGAGCGAGTATGTGATGGAACCTGACCCGGATGTCGGCGGAAGCAGCTCACAACCTCCGGCGCCTCCCTCTTGACTTTTATTAAACTAGCTCAAGCCTTTTGTAACTATCTTTGTATTCACTTTTTCCATATATACATTAAGAATAAAATTTTATTCTTATATTCTTATATTGTTCTACTTTACTGCATGACAAACGCATAAATGGGACGATCTGAATTCGTTTCGCCCGCTTGTACTTGGCTATCTTCGAATGCATGGATCCTTCAGGAATCCTTAGCTTTTCTTTGACCGAGTGCCTTATGTAGCCGGTAACTAATTTTAGCCAAGTATCTTATGTAAATGGCCTTTTAATCAATTAGACCGAGTATCTTATTTAACTGGTAACTAATTTTAGCCGAGTATCTTATGTAACTGACCTTTTAATCAGTTAGACCGAGTATCTTATTTAACTGGTAACTAATTTTAGCCGAATATCTTATGTAACTGGCCTTTTAATCAATTAGACCGAGTATCTTATTTAACTGGTAACTAATTTTAGCCGAGTATCTTATGTAATTGGCCTTTATCCTTCGAATTTTGAGGTTGTTTTACCTCAACGTTACGCCGAGGCTCACCACGACCATACGTTGAGGTCCTTGCACAAGTCACCTAGGACGTCTCCTGGTTTTATCTGTGCAAGGTTTTACCGAATTATAGGGGTAATTTGTACCGGCCAACACGGCTGTGCATCTCACTAGTCTTTCTAGCGGCGCTCCGAGCAGTTTTCCAGTTATTCTGGTGCCTAGGTTTTGCCTTTTTGCTAAGGGATGCGTTTGTATCGCCTTAACTAGGTGGGCACGCTACTACAGCTTTTCCGCCCTTCGAGCACCACTCGTCCGCTCTTTCGCGGCCTTATAGCGCCCAACTCTTTTTGGTGTTTATTCGGTCGGCTTTTGAGTGGCCGCTATTGAAATGTTGCTCATGGATTTTATTGATTCCGCTACTCCATACTAGCAACTGAACTTTATTAGATGATCAACATGATTATGAAATCAACAAATAAATCTGAAATATTTAAAGAGGAAACTAAAAACTGAGCTAAAGCAGAATAAATTAATCATAGAACCATAATCGGATTCTTTAGGGATAGAAGATCTTTAGATACTGTGCGTTGCATGGTCGGGGTACCAGGCTACCCTCTGGTCGGGCTATCATATAGGCCCCGTGCCCTACAATTCCCTTGATGATGTATGTCCCTTCCCATTTATCGGCGAGAGATCCCGATGATTTATCCTTGGTATTTGGGGATACTCTTCTTAGCACTAAATCCCCGAGTTGGAATCTCCGCTCCCGAACGTGGGAGTTGTAGTACCTAGCAGCCCTTTGCTGGTACGTGGAATTTCTTACTTGTGCTGCATCTCTGATCTTCTCAAGCTCGTCTAAGTTCTGTTGTAGCATATCTATATTGTGCTCAAGGCTGTATAACTGAATCCTGGGGGATGTAAAAGTTGTTTCTGCTGGGATAACAGCCTCTATCCCAAATGCCAGTGCAAAAGGAGTTTCCCCCGCGGACGACCTTACAGTTGTTCGGTATGCCCATAGTACCTCGGGCAGTTTGTCCGCCCAGCCACCTTTCTTTGCCTCTAGTTTTGCTTTCAATGTGTGCTTGATCACTTTATTCACGGCCTCGGTCTGGCCATTGGTTTGAGGGTGAGCAGGCGATGCATAGTAGTTTGCGATCTTGAATTCTTCACACATTTCTCTGAACTTCTTATTGTCGAATTGAGTTCCATTGTCAGTTATGATGATACTCGGGATCCCGAACCTATATATTATATTCTTCTTAACAAAGCTGGTGGTGTTTGCCTCAGTGATGTGTACAAGTGCCTCTGCTTCTGCCCATTTGGTAAAATAGTCCACTGCCATAATGGCGTGCTTTGCCCCTCCCTTTGTTCCTGTGGGCATTGGTCCTATTAGGTCGAGTCCCCACATGGCGAAGGGCCAAGGTGAGGTTAAGCTTCTAAGTAATTCTGGGGGTCGCTGAATGTCGTATGCTATTCTTTGGCATGTTTCGCAACTCTCTGCGAATTGCTGCGCCTCTGCGAACAGAGTCGGCCAGTAGAATCCTTGCCTAAGTACCTTCTGTGCTAGGCTTTTACCCCCGGTGTGGTTCCCACACACTCCATTGTGGACCCTTTTCAGGATCTCTCCGGTTTTTTTCACCGGTAATACATCTTTACAGCACTTTTGAGAATCCTCTCCTGTATAATTCTCCCATCAGAATCGTGTACCGGGTTAACCTGTATCTGATGCGTTTAGCTTCCACAGCATCCTCCGGTAGTATGTTTTCCTCTAAGTACTTTCTGAGTTTGTATGTCCAGTCGCCTGGGCTTGGTCGGATCTCTGCTATTAAGATTTCCTCGGATTCTGCTGTACTTGGTTTAGTCAGATGTGCCACTGGTATTGCTTTGGATCTGATACTTGTGGTGGCTGAAGCTAGTTTGGACAAAGCATCTGCTTTTTCGTTCTCTTCCCGAGGGATCTGAGAGATTCTGTACACTTTGAACTTTCTAAGTAGTCTCTTTGCAATGTCCAAATAAGCTATCATGTGCTCTTCCCTTGCCTGGTATTCATCCAGTACCTGATTAACCACGACTTGCGAATCGCTGTAAATTTCCAGCTCGTCTGCCCCTAATGCTATGCAGACCCTTAGGCCGGCCAACAAGGCTTTATACTCTGCTTGATTGTTGGTTGCTTTGAAATCGAACCTCATGGCACATTCCACAGTATCTCCCTCGGGGGTTGTTATGACTATTCCTACCCCGCTACCATGTGTGTTTGATGATCCGTCTACATGCAATTTCCATTAGAATTTAGTAGTCTGTTCATCTTCCATTGCCCTTCTTACCTCGGCGTCTGGCTCGGTGAATTCTGCTATAAAGTCAGATACCGCCTGCCATTTGATTGCCGCTTTTGGTGTGTATCTGATATCGTATTCGCTGAGTTCTACTGCCCATTTGGTCAGCCTTCTCGACACCTCCGGCTTTTGAAGAATGAGTTTCAGTGGGCAGTCTGTATACACCTCTATTGTATGCGCTTGGAAATATGGCCTCAATTTCCTGGCCGATGTGATCAGAGCTAGCGCTATATTTTCTACCGGCGAATACCTGGTTTCTGCTGGTAACAATGCCTTGCTTGTGTAATACACTGGCTTTTGTATTCCTTCCTCTAATCGGATCAATACCGAATTTGTCGCCACTTCTGTGACCGAGAGGTATAAGTACAATGTTTCTCCCGCCACCGGTTTTGAAAGGATGGGTGCTCTCCCCAAATACTCTTTCAATTTCTGAAAGGCTTCTTCACATTCTGTACTCCATTCGAGCCCTTTTCCTTTTTTTATTGCCCTGAAGAATGGAACGCATTTGTCTGTTGATTTGGCTATGAACCAGTTGAGTGACGCAAGACATCCCGTCAGCCGTTGTACATCTTTCAACGTCTTTGGTGAAGCCATTCCTTCTAGTGCTTTGATCTTCTCGGGATTTACCTCAATTCCCCTTTGGTGTACCTGAAAACCTAGAAACCTTCCCGACGGTACTCCGAATACACATTTACTTGGGTTGAGCTTCATTTTATACTTCCTCAAGACGTCAAAGGTTTCCTTCAAATCTTCCGAATGTTTTTCTGCCGTAGTGCTCTTGGTCAACATGTCATCCACGTAGACCTCAATGTTTCTCCCAATTTGCCGAGCGAATATCCTGTTCACCAACCTCTGGTACGTTGCCCCCAGCATTTTTTAACCCGAATGGCATCACTTTGTAGCAATACAACCCCTGATCCGTGGTAAAAGATGTTTTTTCTTCTTCTGCTTGGTTCATCCGGATCTGATTGTATCCCGAGTAAGCATCCATGAAAATCAGTAGTTCGTGTCCTACTGTTGCATCTACCAACTGATCAATCCTCGGTAGTGGGAAACTGTCATTCGGGCAAGCTTTGTTTAAGTCTGTGAAATCCACGCACATCTTCCATTGATTGTTCTTTTTCTTGACCAATACTACATTGGCTACCCATTCCGGGTACTTGACTTCCCTTATCGATCCTACGGAAAGCAGCTTCTCCACCTCTTTCTTGATTGCGACGCTTCTCTCTGGATTGAACAGCCTTCTCTTTTGTACCATTGGTCGGGACTCTGGGTTGATAGAGAGGCAATGTGATATCACTCTTGGGTCCACCCCCAGCATATCTTCGTGACCCCAAGCAAAAACATCCTCATAACTTCTTAGCAGTGTAACAAGCTGGGTTTTGAAATGTACACTTAAACTTGCCCCTACCTTCACCGTCCTACTCGGATCCTCTGGATTCAGCGCCACTTCCTCAGTCGGCTCATCTTTTCTAACCTCAGGCTCTTCTTTGGGATCCAATTCAAATTCTTTCGGCACTTTGGCCTGCTCTTTAGGTTCTCCAACCTTTTGCTGGGCCGTTACTGTGTATACTTGGTGTACTTCCCTATCTTTATACACTGACAAGTTTGCTCGTCGGGCCATCTCTTGTGACCCTTAACCACCCCTACGCCATATTCGGTCGGGAGTTTCATCATGAGGGCATAAGTTGCTGTCACCGCCTTGGCTTTATTCAAAAATGGTCGGCCCAACAAGGCGTTGTACGGCCAGTTTTCTATATCTACTACCACAAAATCGAGTAGCACTGTTTTTTGGCAAGGAGCCTTCCCAATCTTCACGGGTAACTTCACCGTGCCAAGCGGCCTTACTTCGACTCCTCCAAATCCTCTAAGGGGTGTGGGAAATGGCTGTAGGTTTTTCCTATCTAGCCTCAGCTGGTCATATACTTCTGCACTTAGAATATCTGCTGAACTCCCATTGTCAATCAAAATTCGATGAACCTCTCTATGACCGATCCGTGCGCTGATCACCAGCGCGTCATTTGGCCTAACATCTACTCCGTGTGAGTCGGCTTCTGTGAATATGATCGGGTCCCAGCCCTCCTTGATTCTCTTCGGGTCGGGTTCAATAGAATTGACGTCCAGGTCTCTCCGTGCCTCCATGGCCTCCCGGATTTCCTGGGTCCTTTCCCGGTTACTCTTGCCAGTCGCTGGTCCTCCAAAGATGGTGTTAATTGCTCCTTCATCCTCGGCTTTCTTGGGACTAAGCTTTCTTGCCTGTCCGTCCTGTCGGCTATCCTTCTGTCCATCTGCCCTGTCCACCTTTTTGAAAACAATGTCCTTCAAATGCTCTTCCCTAATGAGAGTTTCGATGTGGTCCCTTAGCTGGAAACACTCGGATGTCTCGTGCCCATTCTCCTTGTGGAAACGGCAATATTTGGTGGTGTCCCTCCGAGCATATGTTGACTGCTTAGGCGGTTCTTTAAACATGTTCTTCTCTTCTATGATTGCCAGGACTTCTTCTTGATCTTTCTTCAATGGGGTATAATTTGTATATCTGCCCTGGAACCTCTGCCGCGGTTGATCGGTTTTCGGGTCATACGCTCGTCGTCCATCTCGACCATCCCGCGCTTTATTCTTCTGTTTGTCACCTTTGGTATCGGGCGCCTTTGTCTGGTCTTTGGTTTTGGATCCCTCTGGGCGACCGCCATGCACGAAGTAACCTCCTGTGGCAATTTCCTCCTCTTTTGCCAAGGCGTAACCCCCTGCCATGTCCATCATATCGGCATAGCTGGTTAGTCGGGCTCTTCTGAGGTCAAAGGACAATTGGCCGTTCTGAAGGTTGTTGATGAATGCGGCAATTATTGCTTCGTCATTTGCACTCCCAATTTCGGACACTTCCTGACCGAACCTCCCCAGATATCTCTTCAGCGACTCGTCTTTTCCCTGTTTGAGTTGGGATAAGTGAGCCACTGATTTTTTCCTGTGTACATTCCCGAGGAACTGCCTTGAGAAGGCTTTGCTCAGCTCAGCTCGCCGAAGCTGCTTATGCTTGCTGCTGGCAGTTTACCAAACCACCGGGAGCCTAGATCCCCAAGAGTCTAGGGAAAATTCAAACATAGTAATGCGTCATTGTGGACATATTGGGCCATAGCGCTCCTATACCTCCGGACGTGTTCTTTTGGATCGGTATCTTTCTTGAACAGCTCAATGTGGGGCATCCTGAATCTCTCCGAGAAAGGCATCCTCAGAACCCCATTGGTGAAAGGGCTTCCGGATTCATCATCTGACAGCTCGTTACGCCCATATCGCCTGACTAAAGCATCCATTTGTCGACGATTATTTTGAACTTCCCGGGTCAGACTTTGTATGAGTATGTCTCTGTCTCCTTCAGGTTCCCCTATCGCATTGAAGTTTTGACTTATCATCAGTTTTTGGCCCCTTTCCTCCGGATTCAACTCTCTACGATCTCTGTTTAGGCCATGCAGCCGGATTGTGCCCCTTTGGCGCTTGCGATGATGATTCTGCTCACTTTCTTCTGAGGAGGATGACCGGTCTTTCCGGTGACTACGCCTCCTAGGGTGGTCTCGATCCCCAGCTATCCGATCTTGATCGTACCCTTTGTCGGAATCATTCCCCTCTCTATGCTCCCTACTTCTCCAGGCCACTCTTTCAGATAACATCTCTGGTCTGCCTGTAGGATCTCGTCTTGCCTTTAGGGGTGCATCAGGCATTGGTATCACCACTGCAGAACGCAATCTTGCTGCCTGCTGGTTTGGGGCGGACAAATTGTGAGGCGACATCAAACCTTCCGTGGTAGAAAGGTCAATTCCTTGCCTTGCTGCGTCTGATATAAGTTGTTGCAGAGAAGCGCGGAGTCGATGCACGATTTCTTCATTAGTTGTAGGGAAACGTTGAATACCAGCCAGGGCGGCTGACTGGTCTGCCGTCCTTAGGGTTGCATCTGCAGTATTGAGCGCGGTGTCATCTTCCAGCTTGTTACTTGGCATGCCTTGACTGTACCTGGAATCGCTACCATCTCCTTCGCCAGCCATTGTTGTCACAAATTTTCGGGTTCCCCTCCTTCTAGCGCCAATTGTTGACGGTGATTTTTGATGGTCACCAAGTCAATGATTTATTTTCGATTTGCTATAGTTTATGAACGAGAACGATTAAAAATCAAGAAGAAATAACAAGCAGTTACGTGGTAAAACTCCAATGATTGGAGAAACATCCACGGATTGTTGCCTTAGCAACGAAGCCAAATTCACTATGAAGAATGGTTACAAGAATATTACACTATAATCTCTCTCTCTCTCTATTTCTCACGTACCCCCTGTTTGCGTATAAAGGGGGTATTTATACATGTTGTTTTTAGGGTTTTAAGGTGGCCGCTAGGGTTTAGTGTCGTGGTGCCCAAATCTCAAGCAGTTTCCTAGTCCTAATTGGATTATGTTTCCTCTTTTGGCTGAGTCCAATTCTGGATGAGATTCTTTCTCCTTTATTAGCGGGAGAACTGCCTGTTTCCTTGTTAAACTCTAATGGTTCACATCGTTGCTTATCGTGGATGCGCTGGTCGTTGATTATGTCCTGTGTTTGGAATATGAATGTTGGTGACTCTGTCTCATTGATTCCCGAGTATGCCCGAGTGTGCCCCGAGTGTATGTGTCCAAGTAAGATTTGCTGTCTGAGCTTGTATATACGAGTTCGCCAAACTTGACACGTCATCAAAAGAGCTAACAAGACTGCCACGTCATTCATTGACCAGGTCAAGGAAGGGAGTCTGACAGGTCAGAAGGATAAAAGCCAGAAGGAAGTTAAAGGCGTGGCTGTCGATTCCCAAAAACCTACTCGCCGAATATAGAAGTGTGCTCGCCAGAAACGCAATACCCAGAAATTAAAGGTACTCGCTGGACCAGCACACTGGGCTTGAAACTAACTCGGTAAAAATACAGAAGTAAACCCCACACTTTTAGAAGACCCAAAGCAACAAGGAATCGTAAAAGGAAAGAAGACCCAATCCGCGACAAAGAAGGATCCTAGAATAAATCGACAAAGGGAAACCCTAAGTAAACATGTATAAATAGAACCACTTATCCCACGAGGAGGGGGTTCAGAAATATTGAGAGAGAAAAGAGAGCAATTGTGAGAGATTAGAGTGTGTAACAAAGCTACGAAAACCTAGTATTATTCTTCTGCCCTAAGGGGCGCCGTGGTTTTTTCCCATTCAAGGGTTTTCCACGTAAAACTTGTCTTTTGCATGTGTTTTTAATTTTCTTGCTTCATATTGAATTGATTTAATTGTTGAGTGCGTGGCAATCCAAATTTCACCGTCAACAATTGGCGCTAGAAGGAGGGGGGCTTTTGAACGGAAAACTTCGAGGGACCCTTGCGAAATCAGACAGCATGAACAACGACAGCGACAGAGATGGTAACTCCAGTGGAGATTTGGTTGTTGAACCAGCTGCGCCAATGGGAGACAGGGCAGTGACAGTTGGGGAGCAGTCAGCAGCAACGCCAGGAAGTAGGGCGGCTGATCCCGGGATTTTGCAGCACTTCCAAGCCGCGTTGGTAAACCTAATCAGCGAAGCCAGCAAAATAGGACTTTCGCTTCCCATAGGGTTAGGAGTCTCATCTCCTTACGAGTTAACCACCCCTAGAACCCATCCACCCGGAAGGCTGCGGTCAGAGGTTCATATCACAGTTCCCGACACTCAAGCAAGACAATCCACCGAGGAGACCCCCCAAGACCACATTGAGGATTTCGAGGGGAGAAAACAAAGGAAGGGAAAGGGTGTGATGAATGAAGAATCCAGGGAGGAACGAGACCAGGTGCGAACACATGGGGTTAATTCCAGCGACACATACCAGCGAAACCGGCGGAGACACCGGTCCATCTCATCTGAGGGCAAGAGTCCTCGTCCGCGAAGGGAGTTGCGATCTAAAAGAACGAAGCGGAGAAGATCCGAGAGCACTGAAGATCGAAGAAGCCCAGATGAGAGAGGCAATCATGGTAGAATGACAATCAAGAGTAGGCTCGATCCAGCAGGAGAACCAACAGGTCAGCGAGATGTCACCTTACAAGAGCTATCAAGAAAGGTTTCAGCAATGGCACGAAGGTATGGTCGTAATGTATCCTCAGATGATGAGTCAGATAGCCCATTCGTTGAAGCTATTGCTCGCACCCAATTTCCAGACAGGTTTAGAATGCCAACTATTGAGCAGTACAAAGAGAACAGGGATCCAAAAGAACATGTTCGCCGATTCCGCAATATCATGGCCCAGTATTCATCCAATGACGGGTTAATGTGTCTCACCTTCCCGCAAACATTCGGCGACCTCGCCTCTAGATGGTTCGGAAGGCTTCCACCCGGAACCATAAGCAGCTTCTCAAACCTCAGCAAGGCATTCATAAGGCAGTTTATGGGAAGTGTCCAAAGAAGAAAGTCACTCGCCCATCTGTCAAACTTGAAACAGGAACATAACGAATCAATCAAGAAGTATCTGGCCAGGTTTGGGAAGGAAGTAGCTCAAATTGAGGATGCCAGTGATGTAGCTGTAATCGCCGCTTTCACCAATGGGCTACAGAGTGGTCGATTGTCCTTTGACCTGCGAAGGGATAGACCTAAAACTTACGAAGAGATGATGGAAATAGCTGGCGATTATGCACTGGCAGAGGAGGAAGAAGTAGCGCAAGGGGGTAGCTACGTGCATGGGCACAAGCCTAACTTGAAAACAGACCATAAGGACGACAAAAAGATGCAATCACGTGATCGCCAGAAGGATGAGAAGGGCCAAAAGGGATACTCAAGAGAGAGCAGGGGAAACACTCGGGCCAATAAGTTTCGAGGAAGGTACAACCATTACACCCCTTTAAATGGCGACCAGGAGGAGATATTGTCTGTGGTAGAAGACAAGGGACTCGCCAAATACCCCCGACAGCAATCAGCGAATGCAAGGAGAGATACAACTAAGTACTGTCGATTCCATAAAGATCATGGACATGAAACTTCAAAGTGTTTCCAGCTGCGCGATCACATCGAAAGCCTGATCAGAGATGGGCATTTGAAAGACTTTGCCTTGAAAGGGGACAAGCACGGGGGTCGCCAAGATAGCCGCCAAGGAAACGGGCAGGATAGGAAGAGTCCAAGGAGGAACAGTCCTAACGCAGCCATAAACACAATTTTCGGCGGACCTCACACTGGGAGGAGCAATCGAGAAAGGATGTCGGAAGTTCGAGAAGTGATGTATGAAGGCAGGAGCATGGAAGTCAATTCTGTGCAGAGAAACCCCAAGAAGGGGAGAGAAGGACATGATCCCATAACATTTACAGCAGAAGATTCAGACGGGATTGATGCAAAGCCTAATGATGCAATTGTCGTGGGAGTTCGAATAGCCCATAGGGATGTCCTTCGAGTGATGATAGACAACGGGAGTTCGGCTGACATTTTGAGTGCCAGAGTGTATGATGAGTTGAGGCTGGACAGGAAAGATCTTGAACCATTCCACGTACCGTTGAAAGGATTTGGTGGCGCAGAGGTTAGGTCGTTAGGAACAATGAAACTACCGGTAAAATTTGGAACAGCACCGTGCCGGCGAACAATCCTGTTAGACTTTGTCGTCGTTGACATCCATAATTGGCCGTATAATGCTCTACTTGGGCCGACCGTTTCTTAACAAAGCTCGAGCTGTAACCTCAACCCATGCACTGAAAATAAAGTTCCCTACAGAATTCGGCGTTGGAGAATTGAAGGGGTCGCAGGAGATGGCTCGCCGCGCCAACCTGTCAATCTTCAAAGATAAAACAGGAATGGAAACTTTGAACATATTCGAAGTAGACACAGAGACGCAGGAGGATAATCCGGAAAACTTCGAACTGGACCCAAGAGACAAAACAAGCAGAGAAAAGGAAGAACCGACTGAGTCGATTGTTCTAGATGAAACAGAACCAGATAAAACAGTAAAGATCGGAGCAAGGCTGACTGAACAGGTTAAAAAAGATGTGACGGACTTGTTAAAAAAATATAGGGGGATTTTCGCTTGGTGCCACGAAGACATGCCAGGGATTGATAGAAGCACAATTTCTCACAATCTGGCTGTGAATGAGAAATGCAAACCGGTAGTACAGAAAAGGAGAAGCTTCAACCCAGAAAGGAGTGCAGCGATAAAAGAGGAAGTGTCAAAGTTGCTCGCCGCAGGGTCAATTAGAGAAGTCAAGTACCCGGAATGGGTGGCGAATGTAGTCTTAGTAAAGAAGAAGAACAATCAATGGAGGATGTGTGTTGACTTCACCGACCTGAACAAAGCTTGCCCCAAAGACAGCTTCCCATTACCAAGGATTGACCAGTTAGTAGATGCAACAGCCAGACATGAGACGTTGAGTTTCATGGATGCATATTCAGGGTACAACCAGATAAAGATGCACAGGCCTGACGAAGAGAAAACGGCATTCACCACAGATCAGGGGTTGTATTGTTACACGGTCATGCCATTCGGCCTGAAGAACGCTGGGGCAACTTATCAGCGCTTGGTCAACAAGATGTTCGCCAGGCAGATAGGGAGAAATATGGAGGTTTATGTTGATGATATGCTGACAAAGAGTATTACCGCAGATAGACATGCAGATGACCTGAGAGAAACATTCGACGTACTGGTCAAATATGGAATGAAGTTGAATCCGGCAAAATGTGTATTCGGCGTACCATCTGGGAGGTTTCTCGGATATCAGGTGAACCAAAGAGGAATAGAGGTGAACCCTGAAAAAATTCAAGCACTAGCAAGAATGGTCTCGCCAAAGACTCTGAAAGATGTCCAAAAACTCACAGGGTGCCTAGCATCGCTGAGCAGATTCATAGCCAAATCAACAGACCGATGCCTACCATTTTTCAAAGCTTTAAAGAAGGGAAAAGGGATCGAATGGAATGAGGATTGCGAAAAAGCCTTCCAGGCCTTGAAAGACTACCTTGGACGGGCACCACTGCTATCAAAGCCAGAAACAGCCGAGACATTGTACATGTACTTATCCGTTTCTGAAGCAGCCACAAGTTCCGTGCTAGTACGACAGGAGGATGGAATCCAAAAACCAGTATACTACACTAGCAAGGCACTGTTACCAGCCGAAACAAGGTACTCGCCGGCAGAAAAAATGGCACTCGCCCTAATAACAGCAGCAAGGAAGCTAAGACCATATTTCCAGGCTCATAGAATCAGGGTATACACCAACTGCCCACTGAAGTTAATCCTGCAGAAACCAGAGGTATCCGGTCGGTTAACAAAGTGGGCGATCGAATTAAGTGAATTCGATGTGGAATACCTCCCAAGGACAGCAATTAAAGCCCAGGCAGTGGCAGACTTCGTAGCAGAGTTCACTGAACCAAGCATAGAGGTGGCGAGAATGATGGTGGAGCAAAATAAGAAAATATTCAAATGGCAACTTCGCGTTGATGGCTCATCAAACACGCACGGCAGCGGGGCAGGTATAGTACTGACAACACCGGAAGGAGATTCAGTCGAATGTGCCTTGCGTTTCAATTTCAAAGCCACCAACAATCAAGCTGAGTACGAGGCGCTCATAGCAGGTTTAAAGATTAGCACAATCTTAGGTGCAGACGAGGTGGAAATTTTCAGCGACTCTCAAGTTGTTGTCAATCAGGTACTAGATGAATACCAGGCGAGAGAAGAAAGCATGATCACTTACCTGGAATTAGCAAGGGAGCTGTTAGAAAGATTCAAAGAGTATAGAATTGTTCACGTCCCCAGAGAAGAAAATGAAAAATGAAACTAAATATACCACGGTGTGTATAAAGCTATCTAGAGGGGGGGTGAATAGATTTTATGCTTTTTACCCAATTTTTCGTGTTAGTCAAAATTACGAAATTACCCTCAAGATAATATAAACAAGCAAGTGTAATATGGTGCGGAAATTAAAATAACACTTGAATTTTTACGTGGAAACCCTCACGGGAAAAACCACGGGCTATGTAAGTAAGCCACACTCGAACCTCGAATCCACTAAATGTGCAAACGATTACAACCTAATCTCGGAAGTAATCACACACCTACCTAATCCCGGTATGAGTGAACCTAGTCCAATTTGCTTGCGATCTAAGCAACCTAATCCCGATTGCTACACA